>WAAF01000645.1:31432-90049 GCA_013400475.1 Tricholaema leucomelas
CTTTTTTTTCTTTTCCTTTTCTTATTCATGGACTGCTTGAGGTGAATGGCTACATGGAAAATAAAATAGAGAGCCTGATGGATATTGTTGAAGACCATTCAAATATTCCACTACCCATAATGACACAGGGAAGAACTGTATCTCACGTCTTGTGGAGAGTCCATTTAATCTGCCAGACCTCCATTAGTAATTACTTTCATTATTATCCCTGTCCCAAAAAGGCTATTATCTTTATCAAATAATTGATAGTTCTGACTGTCCCCTTTCAAAGGTTGCAGTCTAAAATTTTTGAGAGAAAAATCAGACTGGATGCCTAAGTGCTGGATGTTTGCAGCCAGATAAACCCATGTCTAAATCTGTGCAATAAAGACCTGGGCACACAGATAAGTCAGCAGAGCCAAATGCAGTGGTGAGGGTCTATCGAGACGCTTTATCGTGCCTGTTCATATTTGTAAACCTGTGGTAAAAGCTGGGCAGCTATAAAGAGCATTCTGCAGTTTAACAGGGTTAAGCTAACATGAATTATCTTGCATTTGTGGTGGACAAGCAGCATTTAGCTGTACAGCCTGTTCTTTGGGATTTGATAGCACGTGGTAGGATTTGAAAATACATCTGAACGCTTTGCTAAGGAACATCCAGGCCTGGTGACTGTGTCTCAGGTGGGTTTGACCAGCAGCATGGCACCTAAGGAAAGAATCACCTTCCCCCTATTGCTAGTTATCAATCACCTTCCACCTATTGCTGGTTATCACAATTCACTGAGGCTGCAAAAAGACTCATTCATCCATTTCCTGCCTCTGATAAGAAAAGGAGGACATTCTGTGCCCTTTGTAAACATGCCCATTTCTCCACTGTTTTCACAGCTAATTATAGTATGATAGAATCAACCAGGTTGGAAGAGACCTCCAACATCATCCAGTCCAACCTATCAACCAGCCCTGTCTAATCAACTAGACCATGGCATTAAGTGCCTCATCCAGGCTTTTCTTGAACACCCCCAGGGATGGTGACTCCACCACCTCCCTGGGCAGCCCATTCCAATGCCAATCACTCTCTCTGCCAACAACTTCCTCCTAACATCCAGCCTAGACCTCCCCTGGAACAACTTGAGACTGTGTCCCCTTGTTCTATTGCTGGTTGCCTGGCAGAAGAGACCAACCCCCACCTGGCTACAGCCTCCCTTCAGGGAGTTGTAGACAGCAATGAGGTCTGCCCTGAGCCTCCTCTTCTCCAGGCTGCACACCCCCAGCTCCCTCAGCCTCTCCTCACAGGGCTGTGCTCCAGATCTCTGACCAGCTTTGTCATCCTTCTCTGGACACGTTCCAGTACCTCAACATCTCTCCTGAATTGAAGAGCCCAGAACTGGACACAGTACTCAAGGTGTGGCCTGACCAGTGATGAGTACAGGAGCAGTATAACCCCCCGTGTCCTCTGAGCATCTTCCTGGCCCTCCTCTTGACTTGCTCTAACAGTTCCATGTCCTTCTTGTGCTGGGGGCTCCAGAACTGCACACAGTACTCCAGGTGGGGTCTGAGGAGAGCAGAGTAAACGGGCAGAATGCCCTCCCTTACCCTGCTGGCCATGCTGCTCTTGCTGCAGCCCAGGACACGGTTGCTGTCTGGGCTGCATGTGCACACTGCCAGCTCACATTGAGCTTTTCATCACCCCAGTCCCCCAGGTCATTTTCCTCAGGGTTTCTGTGACTCTCTGAATGTATAACTTGGTAGTCCTGAGTATAACCTGGACACCTTAATGCAACCTCTACTCTTCTGCATGAATCAGGGGGGATGCCTCGACCCGGCAAGCAGAGTGTGGGGCTGGCAGTTTGGGGCAGGAGGTCCACAAGCACTGTTGCCTTGCTGAGGGTCCCAAATGGCCAAAAGGCTTATGTAAAAAAAACCACTAAATGTATAAGCACAAGCAATGGCTTTGGCTTCTCATACATTGTGAAATGCCTGCATTTTATAATCACGAATCCATGTTTCTGCTTATGTGCTCAACATGTTTTACAGTTCAAAACTGTGAGTCCTTACTGAGTTCAGCTACAAACATATTTATTTCGAATAAGGTTTTGCTGGGTTGGATTTTGGCTCTCATTATGTGAAATAAGATTTCTGAGGCCAAATAAAGGGCAAACAGTTCTTGCTTGTAGGTACTTTACGAAGAAGTCTCCTTTCATTCCTTAAAGAAAAACCTTTCACAAGGCAGTTTAGAGTATTTAACAATTACCCATCTAAAAGGCGTGTTTAACTCTTCTTGTTTATAGATCTGCTGGATAATATTTACATGTTCTCAGCTCTCTCTGAGCTCCTCTGGTGAATTCTCCTTCCCTACACACACCACGACTAAGGTCCTATAATTTCGAAAGTAAATATTTTTACTTTCTTTATAAGCACACTGGAGTAATTAACCCCTGTAGAAGTTAGTGTATTCATTTCTCTAGGTACAAAAGAGCTCATCTGTGCATAGAATCACAGAATCAACCAGGTTGGAAGAGACTCCAAGATCATCCAGTCCAACCTATCACCCAGCCCTATCCAGTCTTTTCTTGAACAACCCCAGGGACAGTGACTCCACCACCTCCCTGGGCAGCCCATTCCAATGGCAAATCACTCTCTCTGTGAAGAACTTCCTCCTAACATCCAGCAGAATAGTTTTAATTTACCCTGGGTTGTAGGAAAGCTCAGAGTTTGCATAAGGCTTTCAGCACCTAAGCACACCTGACCCTCACCTTGCTGCTCACAGGTTCCCCCCGGCTGCAGTTCAAGCTCCTTGTTTTTGCCCTTCCCACAATAATCAGACAGATCAGGCAGTTAAGAGAACTAGGAGCTCCTCAAGATGATGATGGGCTACGTAATAAAGTCACAGGAGTTTTTGGACTCTGATAATGAACCTTTGTGTAATTCACGCAGAGAGAGGAGCACTTAGAGTGACCACATGTGAAAAAGAACAAAGATCTTCATTTAAACCTACACTGCACATTTTTAACAAGCAATTAGAAAGAAAGATGATTAACATCAAAAATTAAAAGAAAACAGGCAGAAGATGGCAAAAGTGTGATCTGTTCACCTGTTTCTACTTCAGGTATTTACAACTATACCAAAAGATGGGAGCATTTTTCCAAACCCACTTTTTCTTCATTAGAAAGGTCTGAGCTGAAGCCAGAATTGCAGGGGAAGCTCCTTCAAATGTCTGTCTAATAACTGAATCTAGCTGAAATACAAACTTCAGTCTCAAACACCTTTTAGCCTGTGGGCAACACAACTAACAGCACCAACTTGAAAAAACAATCCTGCTTCAAACTGTTCAGCCAGATTACATTCTTTTCTTTTCCCTATCTCATCATGATCTTTTACTTTGCTTTAGCTCTGGAAGTCATTTTGAACCCCATAACCTCTGTAAGGAACTATTATGCCTCAAATTCTAATTCTTCATCTGCTTTAAGAGAGTTAGTAAAGAGCTTTCACAACTTTGATGGGGCTACATCTGTATTTCAGGATTGCTTTGTGGGACAATACATCACAATGGCAGATCCTTTGGCACCCTGTGGCCTCCCAGGCATATGTAGCTTGAATTATAAAGACAGCAACATATTAGTACCACAATTAAAAACTTGTTTAGCTTTCCCTCAAGGAACCACTCCTTCCAATTACTTTCTGCTAAAGGTGTATTAACCTGCTGTGGCAGCCCACCACGACGAAGACAACTGTTTTTCTCATTGCTTAAGTTTAAATATTGAGTGTGAAAACACACTCTGGATTTCCATAACCTTGAAATGTCACCACACATGGATTATACTTATGCTTAAACACAGCCTGCTCTTTTAAGCAGAACCTTTACAAGTCCTCACACACAAACAGGGCTTCGTGCTCTTTGGCAGCAACACATTTTACTGCATTCCATTTGCTGTGGGAATGCAATAAACAGGAGGTGAATGTGTAATCATGCAGCTAGGAAAGAAGTAATATGTAGGCAAAGAGAAAAACTAAAAGCAGAGACAAGAACAGATGAGCAAGACAAAACAGACAATGTACTTTCATGCTAACCTTTTCATTACACTGAGAAAAAAAACGCATATAAAATAAGCAGAGTTGTAAAATGCATCAGGTTGGAAGGGACCCTTGGAGGTCTTCTAGTCCAACCCCTGCACAGTGAGCAGAGACATCTTTAAGTTGATCAGGCTGCTCAGGGATGTCTCCGGGGATGGTGCCTCCGCCACCTCTCTAGACAATCTGTTTCAGTATTTCAATGTAAGGAACTTCCTCCTAATGTCCAACCTAAATCTAGCTGCTCTAGTTTCAAACTATTGCCCCTGGTCCTGTCACCACATGCCCTTGTGCTGCAGCAAGCCTATTTCAGCTCACCCCTACACAACTCTTTCTAAAACACCAGTGAGGCATACTACCTTACTCTTGGTGAGCAGTATGCTGCTAGAGTGCCCACTAGTTATGCCCAGACCAGGGGCCAAGTATTCCTGACATGCTCTGGAACCTGCAGCACCTATACACCACACTTTTGCAGAGACAAAACAAAACTCGCCTTTTGCAGCTTTTCTGCACTGATTGCCTAACAACTTCCAAATGTATCCACAGGTATCATAAGCTTGCAGACCAAGGCAGGCTGATAGCTTGCCACATCAGCCTGCAGTTAGTTTCTGAGCGCAGCTACTGCTGTTATCTTGTACTGAACTACAATAGCTCAGCCGATATGTGAGAGCGAACAGAAGCTGCACAATGACAGCTTGGCCAGTGATCTGCTCTGCAAATCGCTCAGACTAGCTTCAGCTTATCGAAATCTGTCTTCTCCAGAACAACCTCCAAAACATGACTAATAGGCTGATTCTCCTCCAACAATATCTATCTTGGTTCCTGCTGTAAAATAATCAATTACACTAAATGGAATTATTTATACAGAATACGAAAGCAGTTTGGCTTCGGTGGAAGTAATATGCTTATCAGATGGATTAAGATCTAATAGGCTTTTCTCCCTGAAAGTATAGCTGTTCCTGATAGTCTATCGAACCTCTTATGTAAATGACTTTGCTCTTGACAACATAAATTAGATAAAAGAACTATATTCTGTTTACAGGCCTCAAGTAACAGGATTTTAAATATATTTTAAAGCTGTGCCAATAGAATCAAACTCAGTGTTTATGAACCGAGATTGCCTTCGCTTAGTCCAACTAACGAACCCAAAGTGAACTCTGCACACTTTTTGTTAGTACAGTGACTCCATGAAAATCAAATATTTATGTCTTCGGTCTAGACAACTTAATATACAATTTCTCCATCACAGGAAAAAGAAGGCAATGCCTTCCTTAATGCATGCCTTAATGGAGCATCGGATTTCTCTAGGATGAGCTGAGAAACGCTGAGGGCTGCACAACAGGGTTCAAGGCAATGGCTAGAGGGAAGGGAGCAGCAAGAGCTGATGGCTGAAGTCAGCCTGGTGAACACCACCAGCACATAAGGATTCCGAAAGTTGTCTGTTCATGGAAAAAAGATCACATCAGAGCAATGCTCCACAAAAACTTAATCAGAAACACATTTAGAAAATGCCATTGGAATGGGCTGCCCAGGGAGGTGGTGGAGTCACCGTCTCTGGAGGTGTTCAAAAAAAGCCTGGATGAGGCACTTAGTGCCATGGTCTGGTTGACTGGATAGGGCTGGGTTGGACTGGATGGTCTTGGAGGTCTCTTACAACCTGGTTGACTCCTATGATTCTATGAAAATGTATTTAGATTTCTAGGAGCTGTGCTTTGTCTTCATTTCTTACCATTTTCCTTTGGAAGACTGTAGAGGAGCCCTTGTACCTCAGTTAGAGAAAGTGTGTTCCTCCTGTCCTTGGAGGTGCATTACAACCCCTGAGGCACTTAGTGCCATGGTCTAGTTGACTGGATAGGGCTGGGTGCTAGGTTGGACCGGATGATCTTGGAGGTCTCTTCCAACCTAGTTGATTCTATTCTATTCTATTCTATTCTATTCTATTCTATTCTATTCTATTCTATTCTATTCTATTCCATTCCATTCCATTCCATTATTTGTACTACCTTTATCATAAGCAAGTCTCCAAACCCATTTCTTAATGTGCGTGCAACAAGGAGAGGCAATGCCTAAAGCAGGAATATATTTAGTACTAAGGAAATGGCGTTTTTCAAAAGCAAAACTTTGGACTAGCAGTGATCTGGAGGACAGACAGATTTGGGGATTTGTAGATTCGTTTTTATAAACTGGGTAATACATTCCAAAAAAGCAGTTTGGCTCTGTATGCCCATTTCACAGTTCTGGACTAATTAAAATCAAGTAAATTACACTTGGCCCAGAGCTTGGCTAAACAAAAAACAACAACGCACGCTGAAATGAGTCTTAAATAATTTCTCCAAAGCCCAGATGATTTTCCTTATGAGATGCAAGCAAGCATTTTTGCCAAAAGAGAACAAATAATTTATGATGCCATTGAAAAGCTGGTAACTGCTCTTCTTACCTGAAAAAATGGTTTAAAAAATGAATCCCTGGCTTGATTGTGATTCACTGTGTGTATCAGTCCTCTGCATCATGGGACTAGAGTATCCCTTTATCTGTGTTATTCGTCAGGACAGACTGAATAATGACAAGTGGAGTGCCAAGCCGGAGTTTACTTGCAGATTGGTTAACATCATTTTGTTCCCAGAACAAGTCTCATCGGCCCTTATCAGGAGCCTCCCAGAATTGTTTGAAAGTTACAGGCAGCACACTAAGAAAATTAATTTCCCTGTCTCCCTCCTAGCGTTGCCCAAATCTTGTTACCTTTATTCACACGAAGTAATTCAACAATCTTAGCACAAAGTGTTGCTACATTTTTGCTTAGTCTTACAAAACTCAGTAATACAGAATTTCTAGGGACCTGTGCAGGGTTCATTTTCCATTAGGCTTGCACAGGATATTTTCTTTTATAGACACAGATTTCATTGCTGTTTGTTCTATATTTACTTGCACCAATTATGAACTTTCCTCACCAACAAACTATGACTTTAGGAGGGCCTTAAGGGGAACATGGTCCACCCTGCAGCTGCAGCTCGAACTCAAGAGTGTTCAGCCTGCTCCATTCGATGACCCAAGGATGCCACTTCTCCTTTGCAGCAAGATGCACCAGGGATGTTTGCATGCCTTGGGAAATCCCACGCTCTGTGTTTTCAAACACCCTCTGTGTTTTCAAAGAATGAAGATCTTCTAAGCTCACTACCAGAATTAGGAAAAGTGTATGTGAAGCAGGCTATGTTTTAGTCTTTCGAGTCTACTCCCAGATTCCAGCTTTATGAATGAATCAAACAGAAATGATACAGTGGGGAGCAGTTTGCACAATGGAACGACTGGGAAAATGAATTCAGGGAAAAAAAGTTTTCAGATAAAAGAAACTGCACTAAGACCTTCTAACTGAAACAAAGGCAGATGCAGCTTTTAATGCTGGTTCCCTACAACAAGCAGGATGTATGATCACACCCTGCATGTCTGCATGAGCAACTGTGCATCTATGCCATGAATTTTTAAACATACTGCATTTTAAATCAAATTCAGCAGAGATGATCTAGATGATTCCTTTACCTTCTGCTTTAGTAGAGACTTCAGCATACAATAATACAGTAAATAAAACAAATCCATGGTTTGAGCTTTACAGTGGTTCTCAAACAAACTTCTAGGGTTCTATCTCACATTATTGTAATGACAGGATGAGGAGTATTGGGTTTAAAATGGCAGAGGGAAGCTTTAGACTACATGTTAGGAAGAAGTTCTTTACAGTAAGGGTGGTGAAACATTGGCACAGGTTGCCCAGGGAGGCTGTGGCTGCTGCCTCCCTGGAGGTGCTCAAGGCCAGGTTGGATGAGGCCTTGAGCAACCTGTTCTAGAGGGAGGTGTCCCTGCTTATGCTGGGGGGTTGGAACTGGATGATCCTTGAGGTCCTTTCCAACCGAAACCATTCTATGATCTGGAGCTTATGGAGCATCAGTAGTGACAGCTGCATTTTTCCATTTTTTTGCTCACATTCAGTGACTCTGTGCTCCACAACCTCCCTGAAGGTGTCCAAGGCCAGGCTGGATAAGGCCTTGAACGACCTGTTCTAGAGAGAGATGCCCCTGTCTATGGCAGGGGGTTGGAACTGGATGATCTCTGAGGTCCTTTCCAACCTAAACCATTCTATGATTCTATCAACATCTGTAGAAACTGCCCAGAACTATTCACAGCAGCATGGCCTCAAGCAAGAGGTGCTTTCCACCCACCTTAGTATTCTGAGTCCTAGGAAGTGTTTTGAGAGCCTGCCTGTGGCTTCTCCTAGTAGCCCTAATTCTCAGGGAAGTTTTGCACTGAAGCTTTTTAAAGCTACTTTGTTCTGATTCAGACATACAGCTAAGAGTGCAGTAGTGACTCACAGGGCAATGGCTAGATGGGGTTTCTGTTTCAAACCCAGCAACTCCAAATATATTCCTCCAAACAGACGCTGCGGTCAGATGTGCTGTTCTGCACAGAGCCGAGCGATTGTGAAGTCGTCACCTTACACCCACCCACGCTCAGCCGCTCCTCGGTCCACCCCCATGCAGGGCACAGCACACCCAACCATCCCTCGACCCAGTTCTGTCAAACCAGTCTGGATTTCTGAAACCTGCTATTAAAAGTGTTTTAAGCAAGTTTGGATCTTCGTGACAGAACCAAGAGAGGGAATGACAATTTGCGCCTTTGTGCCAGTAGATGAGAGACAAGCAAGAAATCTTCAAAGGATGAACCTCTTCTGAACCTGCTCATCACTTCTGACCATTGTGTAACCCTCCCCGGGACCAGTCACCTTGCTGAGCTATGCTACACATCAGCCCACAGCCACATTCAAGCTGGGCAACAGCAAAGAGAGCATATGAGCTAATTCAATGCTCAGCTTCTGCCTTCACCAGGTTTGAAGACCTGCTTTCATTTTATTTATTGATTTATAGGCTGGAGGCACTTATATTAAACAAAATTTACAGTACTTTACTGAGAACAAGGGAAAAAAACCACTGAGGATGCAGACCTCTCCCAAGTGGATGCTGAACAGATGTTTTTAATGTCTATCTGCATTTTGAACTGAAATTAAAGGGCACAAATCTCAAAGGCTTTAAGATCTCTGCCAACGCTTTGTGAATACTAACGAATGGCACCTAATGATCCATCAAAACATGTGATTTTTCTAATTCTTCTTCTGGGGAAAGTAAAGATTTAACTAACTAAACAAAATAAGAGATAGAGAAGTGGAAAGGGAAAAAAAGTATCAAATAATAAAATCAAGAACTTTAAACAGGATCTTAAAGCCCCAGCTACAAAGCCTGACAGCCATGCAAAAGTCTGACAGCAGAGATAGGGTTTAATATTCTTTTATATGAGGGAGCTTTGAATCTCATTTAATTTTATCAGACTTAGAATCATTTGCTAGGGGCCAGACAGCCAACTAGTGTAAATCAGTTGAGCTCCATTAACTTCTGTGGAATTACAGTTTCCAATTTACATCAGCTGAGAACCTTGCTGTTATGCTACTATTATTAGCTGCTATTTATAATGCAATAATACCTAAAGCAGTCATCTCTAACATGTGGCTCAACAGGCTCTCTGACATTGCCTGCAGACTCTGCCCCTCCAGCATACGTTGCTCAGAACAGCAAAGCTGTCTGTATGTTCTTGTCCCATATCCAACCAGCTGGACTACTGAAATTGGAGTCTAGTGGCTAATATTGAAATCTGAGCCTAGGTTTGCGATGATGATGATGATAATAATGCACTTTATTACACAAAAGCTGTCTCTTAAAAAAAAATCTAATAGTGGCAATATGCTGGAGATTAGGAAGGATTAAAAAGAGATAAATGATGTGGGGTTACACAGAAGGCTGGCTGTAGAGCTGCAGGAAGAAGTGGAACATCAGCACCATCCACGGTGATGTTTGGGCCACTTGCTTCTCAGGAAGTCAGAAATCATCCACATTCAAAGCTGTGTGGTGTGACTGCAGAGATCCAAATCCAAATGAGCTCTTGCAGTGAAAAGAATCAGTTTTTAACTCAGAATTTCGTAGTCTTAAAAATAAGTTTCTGAAGTTGATGCATTGGGAATCTTCACACTACCTAAATTTAGGACCTAACTCCTGTGCTTAAATTAGGTGGCTCAAGGCAATCCCTCAAGTACCATTCAGTGCAAAAGCGTAACTTAGATACCCTGAAATATTTTCTGAAGGATTCTAATTCTCTCTCTTGGTGATTCAGAAGATGCTAAGGAACTCCTCCTCCTTGCAATCAGACATCAAAATAAGTTGATAACACAAAGAGCTCCTCACACTCATCTTGGGGATGCAGACAGGTTTTGGTATCTTCTTGTGTCTCTACTGTTGCTCAGAGTTCATTTATTATGGATGTACATCCTGCTCTGGCACTGTCCAAAAAAAAAACCTCCTGTGCCCATAAAGCCCACAAAAGTCCATCAGCTACAATCCTTCACATTATGTAAGGCATCACAGAAACATTCAGGATGGAAAAGCCCCTCAGGATCACCAAGTCCAACCTAAAACCCTACTCTACAAGATTCACCTTAAACCATATCGCTAAGCATCACATCCAAATGACCCTTAAACATATCCAGGGTGGGTGACTCCACCACCTCCCTGGGCAGCTCCTTCCAGTGCCTGACCACTCTGTCTGTGAAAAACTTTTTCCTAATGTCCAGTAGTCTAGTTGACTGGATAATGCTGGGTGTTAGGTTGGACTGAATGAGCTTGGAGGTCTCTTCTAACCTGGTTGATTCAATGACTCTATGAATCTATAATCTAAACCTCCCTAGTCTCATCTTGAGGCCATTCCCTTGTTCTGTCTCCAATTACCTGTGAGAAGAGTACAGCAGCAGCCTCTCCACAGTGTCCCTTCAGGTAGCTGTAGACAGCAATGAGATCTCCACTCAGCCTCCTCTTTCTCAAACTAAACAGCCTTAGTTCCCTCAGTAGCTCCTCCTAAGATTTATTCTCTAGACCCTTCACCAGCTTTGTTGCTGGAATGTTTTCTTCCTAACTCTGTAGGGCAGGTATAAGCAAAAGAGGACATGCCATAGATTTGGTCCACTCCTTCATTAGCTATTTGACCTTCACACAAAACTGCGGAGCTTTCCTTCACGCCTGCTAGATTATCTGCAGTTCCTGTTCCATGCTCCCATTCAGTCTCCTGCCACACATAGTGAAGGCAGACCCCAATCACAAAGCTGAAATCCCCTTCAGAGATGATCCAGACTTTTCTCTGAGGTTTGGCACTAGCCTATTCCTACATGTGGATCTGAGATGCACAGATCCACTGGGGCCAGGAGGAGGCAGAGTAGAGACACCAAAGAAATGATCATCCCCATTTACAAATGCAGCATGAGACCCATATCTCATGGCATGATCAAAACTTCGCAGCATTTGTAATCAAAGCAACCTATGTTCGTTCCCTGTTGGCTTCCCGTTTTGAAGCTGAGCTCCCCTTAAGTTCAAGGGCTTGGGAATAGAAATCTAGTGCAGAGCTTTCTCTTTTTATTTATGAACTTCTACTCTGTAGACTTCAATCTCACAAGTGCTCAAGCTTATGCAAAGTCTCTCTGAAGCAAACGCGACTGTTCACACTCCTGAAGTGCAGTCCTTTGCTGGATCAGGGTGCCAGTGTCAACCTTTCTGAGCTCTATACATTCTGTTCAAACATTTTCTAAGGCACAGGGGTTACTGTTAAATATAGAAAGCCCTCTGTTCAATTTTTTCTTCCCTAGGACTGTCACACACTGCTGAGTTTTACAGCAGTGCCGTGCACAGATCTGCAGAGCACAAGGCTGCCTCTGCTTGTCCAACCCAAGGGTGCTTGGAGAGGCTAAAGACAGATCACCTCCAAATTTACAAATATCATGACAAACTTTCCTATCAGGATCCAAGAACTGTTACTTGTTTATAGCAAAGACCACATTAGAACATCTTCTTCTCCCCCTGTCAATAATTTGGCTGACTACAAACCTTGAGCCATTTGCTGGGTTTGTGCTGCTCTCTAGGAGGATAACTGAGAGCTCTGTGTCGACTGATCAAGCAACCCATTAATATTTCACAGCTGGGCTCAGGTTGATTGGCAATAATTATTCCACAGATTGCTTTTTCATTTGAAGTGCAGCTGGTCATCCATTACTTTCTCCACAGCTTTGAAGGCCAAATAATTCCAATTATTTTTATCAACAGGAGACAGGTAAACTGGTTCTATGGAAATCTTCCCTGACATGGGCATTGAGCAGGACACTGGAAGCCTACCTCCATTACAAATCTGCTCTTGAGAGCTGAGATGCTTGTGTACAGTGGCAAACTCTTCTCTGATTTTCCAGTCTAGAGCACAGCATGTTTTGCTGCTCTAAGAGCCTGAAGTTTTGGGCTGTGCTTAAAGCTGGTGGTCACTCAGCTATCCCCGTGTGCTCAGCTACCTTGGACAGGACTGGACCATCAACTGGTTTCCATCAGTGAAGATATCAGACAAGTCTGCAAGTGGCATACTTCAAAAAAATAAAGCCTTGCAGTGCCACAGGGCAATGGCCAATCTGGTTCCTGAAGGTCATATAGTGTTTTCTTCACTAATCAGCTGTCCCACCAGTCACGTAACACAGTCCAGGCAGGGCCACTGGCTTTGAATTCCTGGAGAACTCCATGTGGCTGAAGGGACACAAAGGTGACTATCCCACATCAAAGGCATCTGCAGAATTCAGATACTGAAAAGAAGGATAGCTTTCACAAGGCATCACAGCAGGAATCATCTGCATTGTTCAGAGCAAAGGAAGGCTTTTAAACTTGCCCACGTTTCTTGCCAGCTTTCTCTTTGCATATAACACCATAACTGACACTAGGGAGCTCAAAACTTGGGTGGCCTGAACACTGCAAATTCTAAGGTCAGAAAGGGTTCACCACAAAATTGGCAATCAGATCCATCCTGCAAGAAAGCATTTCATTTTGGAAACATCAGCTGGATTGAACCTGACTGCTGATGAGTTATTCTGCCTTGCTTGACTGGAAGGTCATAAACATTTCTGGTATTAATGGCCTGGTGGAAGTCAAGGCTCCATGCAGATGGACTGTTTGCTCCCCATTCCTCATCTCACCAAGAACTTTCTGCTCCACTTGTTCAGCAAGTGGGAACTTTAAATAATGTGGGAAAACGCCACTTATCTATTCATGGGGTTCTCCTGTCTTGCTGCTGCAGTGCTGCCAAGTTTGCTTCAGGACAGAATTTTATTCTGCACCTATTTTTCTTAATCTAAAGGTCCATTTAAGAGATCTGCCCTACAGTGGTGTTGGCTGCCCTGCTCTGACAGCAGCTACAATTGTTTCACCCTCCCAAGTGGGAGTGAGATTCCTCCTCTTCAACTCAGTGGGAGGGAGACTTCTGCAATTCTTTTCATGCCATTGCTTGAGTATGAGCATTGCAGCAGCTCCTCCTACATTAAGGCCAGACTACTAAGATTGACAAAATGAGGCTGCAGGGCTCTTCTTTTCTCCATTATTCTGATCAGGCTCTTCACAGAATCATAGAATCAACCAGGTTGGAAGAGACCTCTAAGATCATCCAGTCCAACCTAGCAGCCAGACCTATCCAGTCAACTAGACCATGGCACTCATCCAGTCTTTTTTTTAACACCTCCAGGGATGGCAACTCCACCACCTCCCTGAGCAGCCCGTTCCAATGGACTCATTCCAATTTCTCTCCAGTGCCACCCACAAGCAAAATAACTAAATGTATGTGCTAGGTGTGCACAGCCTTCTGTATTTTTCCGTGTTCCTCTATGTAACTCCTAATATGACTCCATGATCCACTGGAAACGCCAAGGCAGTGAGAGGAAAACAAGCTCAGGGCAAGATGCAGAGAGGTACATTTGGGATATTCTCTTTCACACACTGCATTGCAGCTACTGCCTCAAACCTGTGTTGCTGATGATCCTCAGAACTGTTCATGCTTTGCCATGATAGTGGTGAGGGGTCTGGAGCACAAACCCTATGAGGAGAGGCTCAGGGAGCTGGGGTTGTGCAGCCTGGAGAAGAGGAGGCTCAGGGGGGACCTCATTGCTGTCTACCACTACCTGAAGGGAGGTTGTAGACAGCTGGGGAGTTGTTCTCTTCCGCCAGGCAACCAGCAACAGAACAAGGAGACACTGTCTCAAGTTGTGCCAGGGGACTTCTAGGCTGGATGTTAGGAGGAAGTTGTTGCCAGAGAGAGTGATTGGCATTGGAATGGACTGCCCAGGGACGTGGTGGAGTTGCTGTCCCTAAAGATGTTCAAGAAAAGCCTGGCTGAGGCACTTAGTGCCATGGTCTAGTTGATTGGCTAGGGCTGGGTGCTAGGTTGGCCTGGATGATCTTGGAGGTCTCTTCCAACCTGGTTGATTCTATGATTCTACGTTGTGAGAGTCTGCACACTCCCACCTGGCTTCTTGTGGAGAGATACCTCCCCAAAGTCAGCAAGTCCCAGCTCTCTGTGAGCATGTTTGTGAATGCTGAATTGGGTTTCTCCTTTCAAGGAGCCACTCCAAGGCTGAAGACCCACCTCTGCCCAGTAGTAGTGCCAATAAGAGCCCTGCATAGAAGCCAGCCTTTGTTATGCAAGACACAGGAGATTGTCCCTACACAACACATTCACTTAAACCACTTGGAAAGTGCTATTAGAAGTGCCCTTATATCAGCTCACTGAGTATGAAATACATGCATAATATTCAGGAGTTACAAGAAGATAATTTTATTGGCTGTAATAGCCCATCTTACTGAGTCCCTGAAGGCACACTCCACAACCCACCAAGCACAGGAGTGTCCCAGTGGGTATGTCTACACTGCTTCTCTATGAAAGAGCAAAAAGGAGTCCTGGGAGCTGCTGAAAGCAGACTGCCCTGCCGCACTCATCTCCTGGTCACAACCTCCCAGATGACCTGCAGACCTTGCCCCGACAAGGCTTTCTGAGCACAGCTGCTGCCCTCCAAAGTTGGCTCCCAGCAGCCTGAGCCACCTGGTCTGCAAAGCTCCCCACAGTCTCCATGGGCTCCAGGCCATATTTCCCAGACAGGGCCTCAGGCTGAGCTCCCAAGCTTGCTGTCTGGAGGGACAACAGGTTTTGCCCTGGGAATTTCTACATCCCAGCAGGTGCCCTGCTCTATCAGGAAATCTGGGGCAATCAAATATTTAATGCATTGAATGAGAGAACTCCCAGCTAAGAGGAACAGCAATTAAAGACCTGCTGACTCATCAGATATCAAAGGAGAAGCAACACAGTGGGGAATAGAAATCTGTCTGAAGGAGCCACACATTTGCAGTGCGCTGGGCCAGAAATTCACATTAACAGCATCCCAAACAAGTTGGGAACAATGTTTGCTTAAAATCCCCAGTGGGAAGCTGCATCGTCATGGAGGAGAAAGAACAAAGAAAAATGGCTATTTTGAAACTTATCCTTCAGTCTGCAGCAAAAAATGATGGAAGATGGCAGTGTTACACTCCTAGCTGCCTAGAACCTGTCTGGATAACTCAAGTGGTGATGTAGGTGCTTTGGAAAACAGGCTCTTTCAGCTGTCTCTGCAATCTTACCCACTTCTATGTGCATACATCAGGCATGCATCTGTATTTCATCATGGTCAGTCTTGCTTAGTATCTGCTTTTGTGTGTGTGTGTTGATTGCTGGCCCTGGATCGAAGCCCTGACTCAAGATCACAGGATGTTAAGGGTTGGAAGGGACCCAAAGAGAGCATCAAGTCCAACTTCCCTGCCAGAGCAGGACCACACAATCTAGCACAAATCACAGAGGAATGCATCCAGACAGGCCTTGAAAGTCTCCAGAGAAGGAGACTCCACAACCTCTCTGGGCAGCCTGTGCCAGTGCTCTGGGACCCTTACAGTAAAGAAGTTCCCCCTTGTGCTGAGGTGGAACCTCCTGTGCTGCAGTTTATATGCACTGCTCCTTGTCTTAATGACAGAGAGCAAGCGAGTGGAGCCTGTCCCCCCTCTCCTGACCCCCAGCCCTTAGTAGTTATGGACATTTATTAAATTCACTCTCAGCCTTCTCCAGACTAAAAAGCCCCAAGTGTCTCAGCCTTTCCTCATCAGGCAGTGCTCCAGTCCCCTAATCATCCTTGTAGCCCTCCTTTGGACCCTCTCCAGCAGATCCCTGTCCTTCTTAACCTGGGGAGCCCAAAACTGAATGCAGTACTCAAGATAAGGTCTCACCAGGGCAGAGTACAGATGATACATGTGAGTCTGATCACAGATACTGCATCTTATTGTCACATCTTATTTGGTTTGAGCAGAAGACAGTGCGTGAAAATGCTGAATCAGCATACTGGTGACACTCATGGAAAAGGATTAGAAAACAAAGCTCAAGTCCAATAAGCCTCATTCCTGAGCCCAGTGAAAGCAAAACTGGACCTGCAGCCATTAGTATCCCCATGAGCAGGGCTGCTGCAAGTACACAGGTTCTCTAAGTGCCAGCACTGTATGAAGTGACTTGGAATTGTGATTGACTGTGAGGAGATATTAAAAATATGGAATAGTTTCTACAGCTGATGATGCTGAACAGTCATCTACTACATATTTCTACACCTTTATAGATAAGTGTGATGTCACCCACTGGTCATCAGCCAGGCAAAGAGTAGCACAGAACTGGACAGGAGTCTAGTACTTTGTAATTGCTAGACAGACCAAGCACATTCCTTGCTGCAAAGCTGTGCTTAAAAGCAAGTAACTGCATAGGTCAGTACAGAATTGGTGACTTACACCTTTTCAATTTGTCCTTTGGGAAAGTCCTCTCTGTCACCAGATGGTTCACTTCTCCAAATGTCATTAACAAAAACCCAAATACACTTTCTTTCTGCAATATCAGAAGTGTGATCTGAAAACCACAACGGCAAGGCAAAGTTGCTCCACAATGTTCCTCTGCTTCCTTTTCAGTAAGCCTTCCTAGTATCCTGCAAATATCCACTACATTACTCAACTGTAGTGACAATATTCTGATTTCTCTGCCCAAAGAAGGTCACCTGAGCAAGTCTATATACCTCAGTTCAGGTGCTCATCTTTAAGTTTGGCTAACTTTAAAGCAAAGTGCCCTTTAAGTGCACATCACTTTAGCCTGAAAATACTTAATCATTAACAATTTAAAGCAGAAAGGAATTTAAGTGAGTTAGACATCCTGTAATGGGCCTTTTGACTAGGGCCATTAGGAACATTTTGGTTCAGTTCAGACATAATTTATCATCCGCAGTGGAATTCACCTGAAAGGCAGGCAGTGCCTTCTGTTCTTGTAGCTCTTCTCTTAAAAGGGGAAACAAAAAAAGAAAAATAAAGGAAAAAGAAAAAGAAAGGAAAAAAATCCATTCAGCTTTTCTGATTTTCTAAATAGCTTAAGGTTATGAATGCCAGATAGCTCCCAGCTAGGCATTTACTGCTGTCTTTAATAGCCCAAAACCTATCAGAAACCTCCTGAGGCTAAATACAGACAGAAGAGAGAAAAAATGTAACCATTTTTACATTTCAGTCCCTGGTAGGAGAAACCTGCTGAAAGAAGGTTACAGCACTACAGACTGGTCTCCATACCATTTCTAACTCACCAGTTAATTACCACAGTGTGGTCAGCTTTGCTGACTCCAGGGCACCCATGAAAGCAACAGAGCTACCCTGGGACTTCTGCAGCAGCATCTCCCAACGCTAATGTACTTCTGGATGGCAAAATAAATTAAGAAAAGGGCACAGCTTAGCTATTAAACAGCAACAGGGCCATAAAATAAGACATTTCAGCATTTATGTGTGAGGTTTAGGCAGGTGTCAACTTCCAGTGCTGCTCCAGTTATTCTGTGGAATAGAAAGCCTGACAGTCTCTGTAAGCATGGCTCATTTTTATACCAGAAACACATAAAAATGCTGATGCATTATACTGTTGTATATAAACATTAAAAAGTAGCAAAAGTAAGCCAGAAAATGTTGAAGTCCTCCAGAATTTAATAGGAAAAATATCCAGCCATCTTTCTGAGTGATTACAGAACATTACATCCCTATGAAAGAACTGTGGAAGATAACAAAAAGCTGCTAGGATGGACATGTTCTCTGCTTCATTTAGGAGATTTTGAATGTCTTTTTGTGGCTTTTGAATCTTAAACTTTTTTTTTCCTATATAGACAAGTTCAGAAAGGGCATAAAACACCTGAAATACATCTCAAAACACCAGGCTATAAAAATGCCATATTCTCACATTACACTACCAGTACTGTACTGACGTGTGGTACCTTCCTCTCTTTCCCATAATTTAAGAACATAGATGGTGGCATTTCTACTGCAGAAATCTGGGTACAGTCAGGCCTGCCAATGTCAGCATAGGAAAAAAGAAACATTGTGTTGAAAAGGAAGGTTTGTTCCTTTGTTTCTAATGGGATGATGTTGAACACCTGACTGGGCATGGCTGTGAAAGACTTTTAATGGAGCTACGATCAAGAAGGATGAGAACTTCTTAAAACACAACCAGCAAACTGCCCATTAGCCAGGCTCTTCTCTGTGCTAGTTTGAAGCTAGCTAGAGTGTTTTGGAGAGAAGGACTAGATTACAGGCTGGTGATGTCTACTTCCCTCATGGGCTTGCTGAGAAATATAAGAATAAGCATCCAAACATAGATAACACACTACTTCTCCTGCTGGAGAGCTCCGAGCTGCATCTCTCTTTCTAGCCTTTCTGACTAATTCATTTTGCTTCCTAACCCCTTGGCTGAACCTCCACCCTTCCTTGGGACTGAAGTAAGGTTGAGAGGGGTAGGGGGAAGGTGGAAGGGCAGTTGGAAGCCCCTCCTGGGGACTCAGGTTTCTGGGAGGGCTGTTGTGTTTCTGTATTACCTTTTACCTTGTATATTTCATAGAATCATAGAATCAACCAGGCTGGAAGAGATTTCCAAGATCATCCAGTCCAACCTAGCACCCAGCCCTGTCCAGTCAACTAGACCACGGCACTAAGTGTCTCATCCAGTCTTTTCTTGAACACCTCCAGGGACGGTGACTCCACCACCTCCCTGGGCAGCCCATTCCAATGCCAATCACTCTCTCTGGCAACAACTTCCTCCTCACATCCAGCTTATATTTCCCCCAGCACAACTCAAGACTGTGTCCCCTTGTTATATTTCTGTCTATAACTGTATATACTGTAAATATCTGCTTGTATATTGAGCTAAGCTGTAAATAAAAAGCTTCATTCAATTTCCAGAGCTGGCTGAGTCTAGTTTGGGTGATTTCCAAAGGGGGTGGGGGGGGGAGGGTAACACCCAAACCATCACATTGTCAGAGATGCCCAATGACAGCATGAACGGCAATGGGGGCAAGCTAGAGCACAGAAGGTTCCATATGAACATGAAGAAAAACCTTTTCACTGTAAGAGTGACAAAACACTGAAATGAGCTGCCCAGAGAGGTTGTGGATTCTCCTTTTCTGGACACATTCCTGCATGACCTGTTCTATGTGATCCTGTCCTAGCAGGGTGGTTGAACTGATCTTTCAAGGTCACTTCCAACTCTTAGTGCTCTGTGATTCTGTGATTACTTTCACAAGAAGACAAGGATGGACAGGGAGAGGAGTGAAACATGCAGACTTCGAGACTACTGTTGGCTGCAAAGTTTTCAAACTTCTAATTTACTCATTAAAACTGAATAGAGACACCTCCCATTGGACTCTTTATCCATAGGATAAAAGTGATAGAGCAGTAGGTAGGCCACAGTAAGGAAGACTGCACCACATGTCTTGAGGTCATTTGTCCCTCATCCCCACAGCACAGACATGATGACAGCAGCCTGGCAGTACAGGAATCTGCTCTGCTTCCCCTTTTTGTCATTTTAAAGGATTTTCATGGGGGGCTGGCAGCCTTGGTAACTGATTAGTGCATATTACAAAGACAATTCACAGGGCTTCTATAAGCCATAAGGAGTCACATGCTGGGAGATCTGTTTTCTGCTCTAAATATAGCAGTAAGAGAAATGAAATCCAAGTGCCAGATTTCAATGGGATTTCCCAGAGTGAAAAGCATCACACACATGGCTCATTAGAGACCTTTAAAACAAAACCAAGAACTAAGAACTACAGATTGCATCAGTGAGTTCTCTTCCTGGTGCTGTATCTGAAAACACTTGGAACGAATGGTGGTCATTTCCCTACCATGAATCTCATCACCTCTCTACTCTCATTTCCAGCAAGAATTTCAGCCAGCTTATTCAGTAGGAATATCCATGCTAATTGTGACTGAGCAGTGAATTTAGCCATTTAACTTCACATTTCTTACTGGATGAATTAATTTTAAGAACAGGAACATGTGAGATTAGGAAAACGAATGAAAGAAATGAATGTGGCAGATTAGTTGACTCCCATCTACTGGAGTTCATGTACAATTGTCTACCACTTCCAAGTTTCTGTGTCATGTTTCTGAAGCTGGGTGCCTGAATCTGTAAGATTTTGGAGCACAGATTTGTAGTTGTTCCCAGCTATTTCTGTCCACAGAGCTCTCTCCTGGGCCCTTTTCTGTGTTTTGTACTGCACAAAGTCTCTCAGCATCCATGTGTTTGTTTCAAACTGACAAACGTAATAGGTTAGTGAAATCCATTTAAAGTGTCACTCTACAGATGATTACCAACCAAAAGCAGCAGTCTTGTTTTTCCCTCTGTGAGGGGAAAAAGAGAAGTTAAAAAAACCTCCCCAAGCCAGGATACACTTTTCTTTCCACATCTTCCCTCTATTTCAGAGTTTAAAATCCTTCCCTTTCCAGCCTTGCCTGCTGGAGCTGTACGCTGCCAGCCATTTCTTCTCTCATTTATAACAGCGTAAACCTGAAGTGATGTCACTAAGCTACATCCCTGTAAGAGGAGAATCAAGTCATGCCTCAAACAACAGGCTACTCCATGTTTACTTAGCATACTCTACAAGAAATATGGAATTAAGTGCCTTCCCAGCCTCAGGCTCTGACTCCACCTGCAGCACAGATTATTGCCCCAAAGTGAGAAGCTTGTCTCTGATGCAGGCAGTTCCTAGAGGGCAATTTCTTAATGTCATTTTGGTGAGTGCAAATTCGTTATGAGTTACAGTGAGTTGGTACCTGGGAGGATGGAAAACACAACCACAGTGCTGCTCCTGTGGGTGGGAGAGCACAAGGTGCCTCAGCTTTTGCTGCCTTGCAGGTCTCCTGACATGGTGAGCACAGTGGTGGCCCTGGGGTCTTTTCCTGGCATCAATGTTTCATACAAAGAATTGTTATTTTAGTCCTGCATGTGTGAAATCTTCTCATCTTCTGCTCAAATAAAGAAGGACTGACAAAGCAAACCACTCTGCAGAAAATCTTCCTGTTAGAAGAAAGGTATAACAGCAGTAAATGTAGCTCTACTGGGAAAAAGAAAGGAATTAACTACATCTGCCCTTGAACACACAGGGTTTTCTTGACCAGTGTGCAAGACCGAATCCTTCATAACACTAACAAAGACAAATATCTTTGGTCAATAGGTCTTGACGTCTAACTTCAAATAAAGATGAAATTTGCCTTATAACCTGTACCTGCTGGTGAACTGAATCATTCTTCCTTCTAGACAGTGAATGCAGTTTTCTGCAAAACCACAGCAGAACTGCTGGGATCCACCCAATCTTCCTATAACCCAGTGAGGAGGTGCTCAGGTTAAAGTTCCTCCTCTTCATAAGGCTTTGCTGCAAATCTTCTCTCAGTCTCAGCTGATGATAACTCTCCATAAACAAGTGCTTGATTCAAAAGTGGTTTGTGTGCACAAATAGGTAATTAGCAGGAATTTGCTTTCTAGAGTTCAGAGGAAATAAAGACTGCAAAAGGCATTTGATTACTTAGTTTCCTAGAAACTAAATTCTTTAAAGTCTTGTTTTGAAAGATGAAGTATTTGTTGTCAAAACCACCCTGATAAATAATCTGCATCAAAATCAGCACTTAGACACACCTGTATCATAGAATCAACCAGGGTGGAAGAGACCTCCAAGATCATCCAATCCAACCCAGCACCCAGCCCTGTCCAATCAACCAGACCATGGCACTAAGTGCCCCATCCAGGCTTTTCTTGAACACCTCCAGGGACGGCGACTCCACCACCTCCCTGGGCAGCCCATTCCAGTGGCAAATGGTACGTCTTGCACCTACATGAAATACAAGTATTTTGGGGCTCTCTCTGTGTGTAAAGAACTAAAGCACTTTCTTTCCCTCCTCAAAATGAAAAGGTGCACTTTCCCAGGCGTGTTAGAGGCAGGTCACGTACGATTTCATGTCTTTAACTGGAGCTGCAGCTTCAAAAAATATGACAAATCTGCTGCAGCCAAGCAATGACGTTTCCATTCCTGACATTTCACCTGTAGCCCTCTAAGAGGTCATCCTGAAAGATTTCAGTCCATCTAGATGGGTTTTTTTGTGTTTCAGCACGGAGTGAACACAACCTTTAGGGTTATAAAAAGTAGAAATCGGATGTGTGTTGCCTCTGCCTGGTGTGACACAAGGCACTAATGCGCAGCGCAACAACACAGGAGAGCTGAACGCTCTCGGCAGTTGCAGCACTGGAAGAATAAACAGTAGAAAATGGCCATGTCTGCTGCTACAACACACACACACACACACACACACTTTCATTTCTGTCATGCCTATTTTCAGATCTGTAATACAAGGAGGGATTTTAATAGTGCTGAAGGGTGCAATCAGAGCGACAGCGCTGCCAGAAGCGGCACGGAAATGCTGATAGTCGTAATTAAGCAGAATGTGTAATTGAAGTGCCACATGCTTGAGCATGAGGTGGTGGCTTTAATGTGAGGTGCTGCTGTGCTCCTCACCACACACAGCACCCACAAGCACTCCTCTCCAGCCACAACTCAACTCTCTGTGTCAAAAGGGCGCTGTGGCACCTAGGTGAGATAAGCAGAGCTGGTTCCTAATAGTTGCGTAACTGATGTGTGGTTGACAAAATGTCAAGCCTGCTTTGATGTCACACCACAATTACCATGACAAGGTGCTGGCAAGAAACCAAGAAGCTTGCTCAAGCCCATCTATGAGAGAGTGACTTCCCACTGGAATGGTCTGCCCAGGGAGGTGGTGGAGTCGCCATCCCTGGAGGCGTTGAAGAAAAGCCTGGATGAGACACTTAGTGCCATAGTCTAGTTGATTGGACAGGGCTGGGTGATAGGCTGGACTGGATGATCTTGGAGGTCTCCTCCACCCTGTCTGATTCTATGATACACTCTCACGTCAACACCAAGTGCCAAACTATAAACAGTTTGTCATGAGGAAGATCCACTTCTTCCAGGAAAAAAGACTAAGCTTGTGCCCTTGGGCACTGTACAGGTGAAGGAGCACAGAGATGTTTGAGATGTTCCCAACCCTAGAGGCAGCACTGCTGCTTAGTCCCACATACTTCAACCTTGCAAAGCCTCTCTCCTGTGCTTTGTGTGACAGGCTAAGCCAATAGGCTCAACATCTTTCTCTAAAATAACCAAAATATCCTGAGAAAGAAGTCAACAAAAACTGTACAAAGAAACTTGTGATGGAAATTCAACCATCAGAAGGACTTAGGCAAGATGTATACCTGTAGCCTCCTGTGTGGGACATCACCACACAACATGTCCAGTTTGAGAGGATGGACTTGTACCCCTGGACTTCTCAAACACAGCACAAACCAGGCCTTTGAGTAATTAAGCTTTAATTTCAGCTACTTAAGTCACAGTGAAGAATCATTCACAAGAATGCTCAGTCACCTTAGCTGCATAAAGATGAAACAATTTCCAGGGACCTTATGTGTGGGTGTAAACTTTCAAGTTCTGTTATTTTTTTCCCCTTTTCTTGTGGTGGGGTGGAAACTCTAAAGACTTCAATTAGAAGCAATTACTGGAGATGTAGAGGCTTCTGTGAGGTTAAGCTGCCCTTCGTTTTCTCAAGAGAAGCCTTTAATTAAATGCAAATAATCACAAATTTCATATAGCAGATTGCCATAATTTCACTATTAGTTACTGGATCTCATTTAAAAAGGGAAAGAGGTGGGCAGTAGCATTGGGAGGATGCAAAGTAATGAGAACTTAAGAGGTCAAGGCTGAATTACCTGTGTAAATCTATTTCTCTTCTATAAATCTGTCTGCAACCACATAATTTCAGTGTTAACAGGTTGTCCTTCATGCAAGTGCACTGGAGTGTAGACCCATAGAAACTCAGGTCTCAATACAAATAATTACCACAGTCCATCTTACTGTTGACCACAGCGGCGAAGGCAGGATGGGTAATGGGGAAGATGTAATTGAAGTGGAAATGACCAGAACTAAAATGCAAGCTATGATGAATTCAAATGGTATCTTCAAGCTCATCTCCATAGCAGAGCTCTGGAAGAACAGGCATGTGTATTTTAAATACATCTATCAAATCGGGTATGGTAGTGAATAAGCAGAAGAGATAATAGAGAGTCTGCAGAAGAGGAGGGGAGAGACAAACTCTTCACAACTACAGGTCTGTAATTCGTACTTAAAACCATCAGTCTCTAGGGCAAGTTCTGACAGATACAAAAAGCAAATACATATAACTCTAGAGAGAATATAACACTTTTTTTCTTACTCTTTTTGTTTAGTCAAACACAATCTTATCCTAGATAGCAGGCAGCAGTTAGCTCACAAGCTGGGGCTTCAGCCAGAGGTGAAGGTTGCTGCTGCTCAGTACTCTAAGCTGTGCACATCATTTTGGTGTAAAGGAGAGCAACCTCCATCCCCTTTCCACGGATTATCCTGCAAGTCAAGAGGTAAACAGCAGAGGTGCAGCAAAAAAATGCCATGACACGTTTTAAGAAGCAGCATTCTGAAAAGCTGATGGCTTTGCTGTTCCAGGACACACTGAAGGAGGCATGGAGGTTACTCCAAGCAGTATCTCAGTCTTCAGGCAACCACGCAGAAGAGATGCTTCAGAAGATGTACATTTTTGTTATAGCAATGGCTTTTAGGGTTTCAAAGCTAAGAAGGTCATAGAATCAACCAGGTTGGAAGAGACCTCCAAGATCAACCAGTCCAACCTAGCATCCAGCCCTAGCCAGTCAACTAGACCATTGCACTAAGTGCCCCATCCAGTCTTTTCTTCAACATCTCCAGAGATGGTGACTCTACCACCTCTCTGGGCAGCCCATTCCAATGCCAGTCACTCTCTCTGGCATGAACTTCCTCCTAACATCCAGCCTAGACCTCCCCCAGCACAACTTGAGACTGTGTCCCCTTGTTCTCTTGCTGGTTGCCTGGGAGAAGAGACCAACCTCCCACCTGTCTACAACCTCCCTTCAGGTAGTTGTAGACAGTAATGAAGTCACCCCTGAGCTTCCTCAGCCTCTCTTCATAAGGCTGTGCTCCAGGCCTCTCACCAGCTTTGTCACCCTTCTCTGGATATGTTCCATACAGGTCATAGCTCCCTGTCCTGCCAAGAGCTCAGGAGGGATGTCAGGAAGCTCAGAAGGAACACAAAAGCATAAGTAACAACAAAAGCAGCAGTGGAAAACTTACTCCACAGCTCAGCTTGGCACATCTGTTTTGTTGGGCATTTTTGTTTGTTTCATGTGCTTGTTTTGCTTTGTTTTTTTGTGGATTCCCCAATTAAATCATTTCTCCTGCTGTACAGTGAGACTATGGGGAGGGATCAGATTGTAAGGTATGCAGAGGAGCAACTGATAATCGAAATTTTAGTAGTGAGCTTGGTTTTGTTCTTTTGCACACTTATAATAATACCTTTTACATGTTCTCTAAGAGACAAATCTCTCTCTGCTTCAGAACTGCTAGTCTGAAGATCTTTTGTTGGCACTGAGACGAATGCTAATGTGAAATATCTTATTTCTTCAGATGAAAGAGAAGCTGAGAGCAATCTCCTCTGGAAGGAGGTGGCAGAAGGGGGGATCTGGGATCAGGAGTTTATGACTCATCTCCCTGCACAGCCCTCCCATGCCCTCTTGCAGCTGGCTGGGTCCTGCTGCTGTCACACTGTGAAGCAGCTCTGCCCAGTCTGATAAAACTTCCCATCAGGTGGCACAGCAGGGGCGTGTGGCACCAGCACACAAGACTCTCTGCTCACAGGCAGGAGTGCCCAGAAATGAAGCACTATGCCAGAGACCAAAAGCTCAACCTCATACTGAAAACCACCCAAATCTCTGCTGCTCTCCCTATTTTTATCCCTCTGTTCTTGGAGGGATCAAACAAAGCCATAATGTATTTTAATGCAGCAATGTATTTTCCTGCTGTGGAGATAGGCACAAGACTGGATATAGAGGCTCACCAGCATGGCCCATACAGCAAATCTGCCAGGTGATGTTCTGCCTGCACACACACACTGAGCTGCAAACATGAGGACAGAGATGCTGCTGTGTTTCCAACAACTTTATTCAAATCAGAAGTACTAACCAAGAGATGCTGAGCCCTAGGGTATCTCAGTGTCAGGGTTACATTCACTAATGTCCACTAATAGCACCAATAAAAGATTTTTTCTGATATGGAGACATTTACAATCTCACTCACTCCTGCTAAGTAGTTAAGTACATAGCTTATGCAGCACTTCTACAGCAGAGACACCAGTAAGATTGGTTTATGTTGCCTCTGAAATAAAACAGAAACTAAGTAGAGTTGAGATATTCCTGTCTCCTGGACACATACTTTTGTTCCCATTTCTCGAGTATGAACAGTGGCTTAGAAACAAGTGAGAGCTCTAATTCAGTCCATTGAGATGGAAGCACAATCATCTAAGTCTCAGTTCTCCATAAATGCCAACTCAAAATATTTGAGGGAAAAGGGTTATCACAGGATCACAGGATATATCACAGGGGATGGAAGAGACCCAAGGAGATCATCAAGTCCAAACCCCCTGCCAGAGCAGGACCATACAATCTAGCTCAGGTCACACAGGAACACATCCAGACAGGCCTTGAAAGTCTCCAAAGAAGGCGACTCCACAACCTCTCTGGGGAGCCTGTGCCAGTGCTCTGGGACCCTTACAGTAAAGAAGTTCCCCCTTGTGTTGAGGTGGAACCTCTTATGCTGCAACTTACACCCATTGCTCCTGGTCCTATCCCAGGCAGCAAGTGAGCAGAGCCTGGCCCCCACCTCCTGCCCAGCCCTCAGGTGTTTATAAACATTTATTAAGCCCCCTCTCAGTCTTCTCTTCTCCAGACTAAAAAGCCCCAGGTCCCTCAGCCTCTTCTCATATGCCATGCCCTCCAGTTCCCTAATCATCCTTGTAGCTCTCTGCTGGACCCTCTCCAGCAGATCCCTGTCCCTCTTAAACTGGGGAGCCCAAAACTAAACATAGTACTCAAGATGAGGTCTCACCAGGGCAGAGTAGAGGGGAAGGAAAACCTCCCTTGATCTGCTGGACACACTCTTCTTAATACAACCCAAGATCCAATTGGCCTTCTTGGCCACAAGGGCACATTCCTGTCCCTTGGTTAACTTGTTATCCACCAGGACTCCCAGGTCCCTTTCCACAGGGCTGCTCTCCAGAACTGTACAGGCTGCCTTGTGCAATAGTCAAAGAATAAAACCAAAGAATTACCTAAATGATTACAGTGCAGCACATTCAGCTTGATTTAGTGGTCCTAGTGAAAGATTTAGAATAGAATAGAATAGAATAGAATAGAATAGAATAGAATAGAATCAACCAGGTTGGAAGAGACCTCCAAGATCATCCAGTCCAACCTAGCACCCAGCCCTATCCAGTCAACTAGACCATGGCACTAAGTGCCTCATCCAGGCTTTTCCTGAACACCCCCAGGGACAGTGACTCCATCACCTCCCTGGGCAGCCCATTCCAATCCCAATCACTCTCTCTGGGAAGAACTTCCTCCTAACATCCAGCCTATACTTCCCCCGGCACAACTTGAGACTGTGTCCCCTTGTCCTGTTGCTGGTTGCCTGGGAGAAGAGACCAACCCCTACCTGGCTACAACCTCCCTTCAGGTAGTTGTAGACAGCAATGAGGTCTGCCCTGAGCCTCCTCTTCTCCAGGCTAAACAACCCCGGCTCCCTCAGCCTCTCCTCATAGGGTTTGTGTTCCAGGCAGCTTTGTTGCCCTTCTCTGGACACGTTCCAGCACCTCAACATCTCTCTTGAATTGAGGAGCCCAGAACTGGACACAGTACTCAAGGTGTTCCTGTTCCACTATTTCTTTTGCTCCTACGACATATCTGTAAGCACATCCAATGATAGGGCAGGCCTCTGAAAAACCCAATGGTTCAGCAGAGAGTAGAGACAGTGAGGTAAGAATATGGAGTCCTTTCAGTACTTTTTGGTAACAAGGAAGCCAAAAGCCTTAACTGCTTACTGTGGCTGAGAAAATGTAGTACTAGGATAACAAAAACCAAGTATTATCAGGGACTGATTTTTGAAAGGTATAGCACTAGAAGAAACCAGTGCACAATAACTCAGCAAGACATCAGCACCAAATGCTTGACACTCTGGAGGACACATCAATGAAGGGGTCAGTCTTGTAAAGGTATCATGCAATATCCTATTAAAACTGACTATATTATTCTAAACTCCAAAGGAGTGATGGCAAAAAGGTATTCTATGCTGTCTTTAAAAAAAGGTAACTAAGATCAATTGGAACTATCTAGGAATGAAACTTGGGTCTCTAAAGAGAGTAAAAGAAAACCATAGCACATTTTTTTTCCTCAGTGCAGGAGGAAGGGAATTACAATTAACTGTCAAAACCTCTAAGTAAAAAGCATTATGGTGAAGGATTTGATCAACTGATGGCAAAGACAAGACTCTACTAAACTCCAAGGGGTGAGGATTTCACCAAAGAAACTTCTTCACTTAATAGTACAGTCACTTGTAGTATTGCTGGTGCTGTGAGATCACTACGAGATGAACATCTTTATATTGACGCAGTCAAGGAGGGAAGAAAGGAAACACACACAGCTCTTGGGTCGTGCAGGCAGTCTCAAAACAATTACTTGTTTTATAAAAGGAGCTGCATGAATTAGGCTGGAAGAGTGCACAATTTTGTATGCATGTGTGTGCGAGGGCGAGAGAGGGGAAGGAAAAAAAAAGAACTTCATTCTTTCTTCTGTTAGGATATAGCAAGACTAATTCTAACTCTAAACAATTTCAGCTGACTGATTACAGTTGCACTGCAAAGCAGAAGCTGAAAAGCAGATCAAATTTCTTTCTCATGTGGGCCTTATCATTACACCTAAAGAATTTCATTCTCATATTGGCCTTACCATTACACCTAAAGAATTTCATTGTCATATTGGCCTTAGCATTTCACCTAAAGAATTTCATTCTCATGCTGGCCTTATCATTACGCCTAAAGAATTTCATTGTCATGTTGGCTTTACCATTACACCTAAACAAACTTCAAAGAAATCATGAAATGTGAATATAAACTGCACAGTCATTTTCTTTGGAGGCTAATTTTGAATTAAGAAGATAAAATCAGAACAAAGTCTGTTCCTTTAAATCATTAATACAAGAATCCTGCCTGTTAGAGCAACGAGCCTGCCTAACTCGAATCCATCTTTACTGTTGTGTTATTACCCTACTGTTTTCCTGTAATTAAAATGTGGCAGGTAGTTTACACACAAGAGGGAGTAATTGTATTGGAAATAACTGTTCATAACCAAACTTTAAAAGCTCATTTTTCTTATCAACTTTTAATAAAGGAAGATAATAATGATATTTAGCATTCGTGCCACCCAGAGCAGCATTTTATCTCTCTAAATTGCTAACATTTCGTTCAACAATGCTAAAGCACACCCCTTCAGCTAAGAATGCAGCCTGCAGGAAGAGAAAATCTGAACAAGAGCAGTCATTAATTCCTGTCCAATTAAAATAAGGAGAATATGGCTGAATCTCATGCTAAAGGACACAGACCTTCAAAAAAACCTTGTGTGGTTCTGGAAGGGAGAATTTCAACCTCAGCCTGATCCAATCAGGGGAAGAAGATTCCCATCTCTCTGCATCCAGGAGGCCTGCAAGGTGCTTTTGGGGTCCTCTGACCAAGGAGGACCATATGCATTTCATGCAGCTTCCCAGTGGAGTTTCAGCTGAGGTTACCCAAGACTCACTGGAGCTATCTAGAAATAAGAAGCACTGTTCTGTTTAGAACTCTTCCTGCTGCCTAACAGATGATAGTGGGGTACTACTGGATAACAGTTTAGGCTCCTAACATAGTTTAAAATACCAGGCATTGCATGCTGCCTCTGTGGAGTCAATGCACTGCCACTGTCCATTATCTGAGCCTTCTCCTATTTAGAATAAAGACATTGGTTTGCTGTGTTTCTGTAAGCACATCTCTTGTTGTACTCTTCAGAAACTAATACAACAGGAAGCTTTTAAAATGGTTTCAGTTTCCTATTAATAGCAGAGATTGGATCTCCAGCACATCATAGGCACACAGCATAAAACATGCATGTACTTATATGCACAGCCACAGACTGCTAAAGAGCTACATCACTGAATGTAAATGCATGTGGACCACAAAGAAGGTTAAGAGCTGTAGTTCCAGCCTTGTAATCATACTGGCATATATGAACCCTTGCAGAGTCTGGGGCAGCCTCATTCAGGTTCTGTGTAGCTAGATATTAAACACTCCCCAGCTTGAGGTTGAGGCACCACCACACAGGATTGACAGCAGGACACACTCCAAGCCTGAGCTGGACCTGCAGACTGAGAGGGTGAGTCACACACAGAGCCTGCAGGCAGTGGTGTTTTCCCCCAAACTCAGTATGTGCAAACCACATGCTTCTACCAGGCATGTCCAACATCTAAATGAAGCTGAATTCCCTTTACCTATATATCATCAGGAAGCTGGGTGCTGAATGGTGGTTTCTACCTCAGGTTAGAACACCACGAGGGTGTATTTGGGTTTGAACCCTGTATTTGGGTTTGAAATTCACTTAGCAAAGTTGGTCCAGATTAATTCTGTGGTTTGGCTTAAGAAAGAAAGTAAGGTTTTGAGGTAGGAACCTTCAAAGAGCTTCTCATAGTTTCAGAGCTGCATGGCCCTGATGTAAATAAATGGGACAAATGGACCTGGCTATGGCAACCAGCTGTAGGACAGGCAGGTGATATTTGAGGTCTTTCTTTTATACAACCTGTGCCTGATAAAGGCCCTTAAGAGAAATGGAAGATCAAATACTACTTGAGAAATGAATGATGGTGCCAGAAGATAGAGTAGACGATGACCAAATGGTCCCATGCAGAGATGACACTGCTTTGACAGCACTGTGTCAAAGGCAATAGGCACATATAAATTTGTCTAAGCCTTGAATAGCCAGATAGAAGCAAAACCTAGAATAAATCAGTAATGCCTTGCTTACTAAAAGCCGTGGATTGGAAGGTCATGGTTTGATTTTACAGGAGTTGTCTCCTGGAACATGAGCCAGGAGGGCATGCAGAGGGGATAGAAAGGGAGGTGGAAGTGGAGTGGATGGGTGCTGCCACAATGTGCATGAGAAGGTGATTTTTTTTCTTCCTCAAGATTGTCTTACTGCATCTCCTCCTCCTTCTCCACTCCCTATTATCAGCATTTTAAACATCCCCAAGTTTTCTTGAGCAGGTTTGCTGTGCTCGTTAAAATACTGTGAGCATTTATTGGCTATAATGAGCACTCATTAAATTCTGGTAAGTGCCAAGACTGTTCTGTGGCAGTGAATAGACCCAGGTTCTGGAGGAGAGCTCAGGAGAGGGAAGGTACTGGAAACATTATGCCTTCTACAAGAACAGAGCTACAAACTTTCCCCTCCTTTTTTGCTCTGCAAGCACTAGCATAGCTCAAACCTGTTAAGCAGCAGCTATTGCTTACTGACTACTCAAATCATTCTCCAGCCCCAGAAGGACTCTCAGCTCCTCTTATCAGAACAGGAACAAATTAAAGATTTTTCCATATTTACATCTCCTCATTTGAGAATTTTCCTACATTTGTTGTTTAGAGATAAAAGTCTGCCTCTAAAAAATTCACTTAGCAAAGTGGTTTTCTCAGCCTCAGGGAATGGTGCAGGAGAGATTGCAGAGCAGGATCCAAAGCAGCTGGCGAGGCTGCAGGAGTCCAGGAGATGAATGGGTGCATATTGGGGCACGGATCACATTTTACATGCCTTGTTCTTCTACTTTTTTCCAATTGGCTGTGTCAGAGACACACATCCTGACTGGTGTGGCCATGCCTATAACCACAAAGTGGTTCCCACTGCAGGATTCAGTGCTACCATCTGTCTTTTTATTGCTGAGTGCTGTTCGTCACCTACTAACATCAGAGCATATGAACTAACTAAAACCATACACAAATATACTCTACCCTGGACTAACCCCCAGTGACTCAGAGAGCAAGTGACTATTTAAGGAAACAAAATGAGCCAAGAGCTTGAAAATCAGTGCATTAAAAAGAAAAAGAAAGGGGGAAAGAAAGCCAGTGTATATCCTAGTGGGACGGAGAGAGCTGCTGGAAGTGGGAGGTTTCTGTATGTATCCCTTCTGCAGATGTCCTGCAAAATGCAATGCAGCGCTGGAGGGGAAAGGAGCAGAGAAGCTTACCTGACTTCCTAAGCAACTTGTGGAGAGTTGACTGACCACCATCATCAAATAGCAGAAAGCACAGTTCTGACATAGTGAAGTTGCATTTCTGAAAGGTGATGATACCCATACCACTGCCTGGATGATGAGCCTACAACCAAGTCTTCCATCACCTCAGAAATATCTGTTTTTCAACTACTTTCATCTAAAGATCACAATTCAGCACAAAACGTCTATCAAAAGAGCATCAATTTCACACCACTAAATAACTGCCTCGGTTTAGCATTAATTGCTCCAGTTTGGCTCACTCTTCACCCACTCATTGGAGCTCTTTGTGGATTGTTGCTTTATAATTGCTTGCTCCCTAAGCATGCAAGCATTGCAATCTTCTGCACACCTTGTCAGCATGCTGGTTAGAGAAAATGAATGCTACATGTTCCCCTGACACAGCATTTTGTCTGCTGGGCACTCTAAGTCAGAGATTGTTTACTCAACTTCTCATGGCCCATTAATGACATAATGTTGTACACAGCTGTTTAGGCCTTCACAAGACCAAAGCAGAGAAAGAAATGCTGAGTGACATCAAACACGCTGCTGACATTGGAGCCTGGCTAGTAAAGTCCTTGAAACCAGTCTAGGAAAATTTAGCCTTACAGCTCTTTCATGAAGTAAATCCAGGAATAAAGTCCCTAACTTAGATTCTTCTGAAGACTCAAACAATCCTAAAATAACCACATTTGACTATGGTGGCGATGACTGCTTTGAAAAAGAGAGGACCAATGATTTCATGTCAATCACCCTACTGCTCCAAATTACCTACTAAAGAACTGGGACCTGCCATACATAAAGGCTGGGAAGTGGAGTGTGCTGGTTCATCAAGTCCTGACTTTCAGGCTGCTTGAGCAGGAGTGGTCATGGAAATTGCCACAGTACGTCATGGAAAAAGGCAACTTAAGGTCAAGGCACTCCTTATGATCTTGAAAAGCATTTTAACAGAATTGAAGTGATGCAGAGAGCACTCTGAGTGCAGAAAGCACCACCTGCCCCACTGTAATCTACCTCCTAGCACAGATGCCCACCATTTCCCTCGGGGCTTCTGGAAAGCTAACTCTGGCCAGGGAATCTATGCAGCAGGGAGTGTTACTGGAAGGACCAATGTGCACCACCCATAGCACAAGGAGGATAAAGATATGGTCTACCACACCCAGAGAATCGCCCTAGAAGTGTTATTCTCCTTCATGAAACTTCTGGAAGTATTTCATTCAGGAACAACATGAATTTTCCCTAAGAAAAAGGCAAACCGAGTTACTTGACTCTCCAGCCATGAAAACTACCAAAACACAGAAAAAGTCTAAAAGAAAGGCTCAAGCACATTTCCACAGCCCGGTTCAAATTAATGTACTTCATTAACACAACACTTTAGAACTGAAAATTGGGGGAGGCTGGTGTCTGTTGTTTACATATACACATCTATATATACAGCAGGTAGGAGGCACATGATTTGCAATGCTGAGCTGATTCCTCAGCCTGGCAACACTGCAGACATCTCCAGCAGATAAAGACAATCATTGGGCAAATTTGTTTCTCCCTGTGGTAACGGCAATCCATGGCAACTAAAACATCCCATTATCGAAGCTGCGTCTGAAGCCACGCTCAGAGGAAAGACCATCACCCTCCCTCATTTTCCCCACACCTTTCAGGGTAACCCCTACTTACAATTGTGAAGTTCATAACCTTCAGAATCCAGATGGTCATAGCAAGGTTCACCAGGATTAAAATCATTAGGAGCAGCACAAAGAAATAGAGGCATCTCTTCCTCCAGCCATAAATCCCCACTTTGTATACCTGGGGTCCTTCCGAGGTCTGCATCGTGCTCCGGTGCGTGTACTGTTCCTGAGGCATCTGAAACAATCACAAGGAAACAACCATGGGTATAAACCAGCAAGGCAAAGCTGATGATAAGAACTGCTTGTGTGTGTCTGTGCCTCTTAGAGGGGTTTGTTGTTTTCAGAGTTTACCAGCTGGGCAGCGTCTCTTTTGAGATCTTGGTTCTGCATTATTCTTCTGTTTGCTTACTGCATGCAGTAACAACCACAGAAAGGATAAAAAAAAAAGGGGGGGGGAGAGAATTTTAGGTGTTAAATGTATAGCTACATTTATAAATACATTTAAGCACACTGTCTGAAGGTATCCTATGGAGATCCCTCTTGAGTGGCTCTGTTCACCGCCCCAGGTTTTGCAAGGCAGGCACTCCAGGGCCTCTAAGGATCCTGAGGGGAAAATTTTGCATGCGTTTGGTAAAAGCAGTTGAGTTCAGCAGTTTGTTTTGAAGATGCAATATTCCTTCTCAGAGGCTTTAATTTAAAGAAATAAAAATTAAAACCAACCAACCAAACAAAAAAAATCACCTCAAAGAAAATCATTCCTTCCAGGCTATGAAAAAAGGCAAAAGGGAAATGTTTGCCTTTCTCACTTTCCGCATCTCCAACTTTCTTCACCAAGTAAGCCTGAGTCATAGAATCAGCCAGGTTGGAAGAGACCTCCAAGCTCATCCAGTCCAACCTAGCACCCAGCCCTAGCCAATCAACTAGACCATGGCACTAAGTGCCTCAGCCAGGCGTTTTCTGAACACCTCCAAGGACAGTGACTCCACCACCTCCCTGGGCAGCCCACTGGCAGTGTGCAAAAGCCACATTCATGGGCTGCCCCCAGGGATCAGCTTCTTATGTTGTCAGACTGGTTTGACTCACCAGCTGAGGATATCTCACTGTCTCCAATAACACATAGTGTGCTGGATGTTTTGCATTTTAGACTCTAGACAGATAAGAAGCCACCAAACGTGTTCTTGCCCTACTGATTCAACACCACAGGCTTCTTCCTCAGGGTTCTGGCATCAACATTTGTATGCAGACAATTATAAAATTCACATAGCAAGAGGAAATAATGCAAGTTCCTCTCTGTGGGAGTGTGAGCTGCGAGGGTGGAATGAGACAATGGTAGAAATTAGACGCTCGTTGATAGCAGCTTATGTTTGTTTTCCATTACTTTCCTGTTTTTTTCCTTACATTTGGTTAATAGCTTCATACTCCAGGATCTAATAACATACAGGATGCAGCCAGTGGCAGGACAGAGCCCATTTCAAGCCAATGAAAGGTGAGCTTCTTCATGGTATAACTTTTACTCCAGCAGTGCTGCACCAGGGATGAAGTTCACACTTCATCTTTGCTGCCGCAGTGCTGAGGCCCACACATTGGAGACAAAGGCTGCCTGAAGAACCAGTTACTCTTTTTGTTTTTACCTTCCACTGCTCTAGAAGTTGCTAAGACCTGTGTTTTCTAACCTTGCTTAGTGCTGTCACTTGCAGCAGAAGGGATCAGCCACCTCGCCTTCCATGAGCTTTCACCCCTCACCCAGAGTGAAACAGGTGCTAAATAAATCTATTCAGGCACTAAATTCTTTTCAGATCAGAGGCACTGAATCTCTCCCAGTTTAGACCTATACATTAGAGGTGTTCCAGATGGCTGTCTTTAGTCCAGGGAGGCTGGTACACGCACACCTCTGCTCTCAGCCCAACAACGACGCCCCTCGGGAAGGTGGAGGTGCCCATCTGCCTCCTCTCATATCAGCAGCTGTGTTAATCCCCCACATTCAAACCCAGTAAGCTTTTAAAAAACAGTAACATATTAGGGTCCTTCCAACATTTTTCTCTCAGCTTTCTGAACAACTGTAGTTTAAAGAATTTTCTCCCCCATACTCTTGAGGGCTACAGTCCACCAAGGAGAAAAAGCAAGTCTGACCTGTGCATAGAAGGGCACTGCAAAGAACCCACAAGAGACAGCTCATGGTACCAGCACTGCCCATCTGCAGGCAGCTGCCAGGCCAAGCTCCCTCCTTCTGAACAAAGGTGCTGCCTGTGCTTGCTCAACTCTAACTAGAACAAGGCGAGCTGCAGACAGGCCATCCACGCCTCCAAGCCCGTCTGCTTTTTTCCATCTCTCTCAACTGATCTAAAAAAAGGATCTCAAGTCCCTCCAAACCCTGCCTCATTTACAACCTCAGAATGCCCCAGTCCCAGTTATTGCTGAGATCTGCACAATTAGTGTAGATAGTCATATTACGTTGGGAAGAGCTCATGGTAAAATAAGCCTGTCCTTAATCAGGGTTGGCTCAGCCATTTTAGCCAATATCCACTCAAAGTACACCACCAGAAAAAGTCCATCAGTATTAAAGAGCAGTTTTCAACAGTGTAAGCAGGTTCACCATCAACCACTCCTCCAGTTCAGACCAGCTAGGGTATCCATACAGCAAAACCACTTGCAGCCCAAACAGATCCATAGCTTTTAGCAACAGGGAGCAAAGCAAGTTGGTTTTAGCCTAGGTGATCCTGCTTTGGCAAAGGGGTTGGACTTGATCTTTGCAAGTCCCTTCCAGCCTCTCATGTTGTGTGATTCTGCTACAACAGATCCAGCTCTGCCTGCATCAGTATTTTTGTTCATGGGTGTCAAGTCAGCAACTGTGGAAGGCTTGGCAGCACAGAGCTCATCAGAGAGGAGCTCAGTCACCAACAAATACACTCACTTGGAGGAAAAACAGACCTTTTTTACACTGCCGCAACTACTCTGATATGTGCAAAGGGAAAACTTAAACAACAATAAATTACAGAGTTTCCACTACCTGGGGGAAATTACAACCACAACTACTGTACAGTCAAGGATTTTATTGCCTAATATTTTAACGGGGGATCCCGGAGAGCACAAAATAAATGCAGCCTCTCCCTTGGAGAAAATTAACAAATTGCATTGCTAACCCTTCCAAATCATGAAAGAGGTTTGACCAATAAGAATCAGTATGAAATAGCCAGCTCAAAATATCTCTTTCTTGCAAAACTTGTTATTCCCTTCATCTCTTTCCTGCCCTCTCTCTTTTTTTTTTTTTCTTTTCCTATCTTCTTTTCTTTATTTGCTGTCTGTAGGATGGAGAAAATAGCATATCCAGCTGGGGCAAAACTTTGCAGGCATCAAAAGGATTTATAGGAACAGAACATAACAACAAAGAGCAACTTGTGTCCACACAGCAGTCTGACTTTGAGAATCTCTCCAATTCCAATAAAATATTTAGCTCACAACTGTCCTAGCAGAGACAGAGCAACTAAAGTGCTACAACACGCAGGAGGAGCATGAGTTAGCGATGCAGCATAAATGTGTAACAAGAAAATAACAGGGGAATCGTAGCTAGCACATTCGTTCCATACAAACTCTCACACAGTGGTATTTAAAGCTGGATATGATTTCTAGCTTGCATTTCACAGAATCAGTCAGGGTTGGAAGGGACCACAAGGATCAGACAGTTCCAATCCCCCTGCCATAGGCAGGGACACCCTACCCTAGAGCAGGCTGCCCACAGCCTCCTCCAGCCTGGCCTTAAACACCTCCATGGATAGGGCCTCAACCACCTCCTGGGCAACCCATTCCAGCCTCTCACCACTCTCATGCTCAACAACTTCCTCCTCACAGCCAGGCTGAACCTACCCATATCCTGTGCTCTGCTCCATTCCCCCTAGTCTTGTCACTCCCTGAGAGCCTAAAAAGTCCCTCCCCAGCTTTTTTGTAGGCCCCCTTCAGATACTGCAAGGCCACAAGAAAGTCACCTGGGAGCCTCCTCTTCTCCAGACTGAACAGCCCCAACTCTTTCAGTCTGTCCTCATAGTCCACGTCCCCTCTAAATTGTGAAAATCAAATTAAGATGCTCAGAGGGCTGCAGCAGCTCTGCTGTGAGTACAGGCTATGAGAGTTGAGGCTCTTCAACTGGAGAAGAGAAGGCTTTGAGGAGACCTTGGAGTGGCCTTCCACTAAGTATAGTGGGCCTACAGGAGGGCTGAGGAGGGACTATTTACAAGGTCTTGTAATGACAGGACAAGGAGTAATGGGTTTAAACTGGCAGAGGGGAGATTTTGACCAGATGTTAGGAAGAAGTTCTTTCCAGTGAGGGTGGTGAGACACTGGCACAGGTTGCCCAGGAAGACTGTGGCTGCTCCCTCCCTGAAGTTGTTCAAGGCAAGGTTGGATGAGGCCTTGAGCAACCTGTTCTAGAAGGAGGTGTCCCTGCCTATGGCGGGGGATTGGAACTGGATGAGCCTTGGGGTCTCTTCCAACCTAAACCATTGGATGTTTCTATAAAATGTTCCTGTCTGCAGTTCTCTAGGAAGAGAAGACAGAATGGTGGACAGAGTGCTGAGGTGTGTTAAAGAGATGAGTAGAATCTGAAGGCCTGCGAGGCAACTACCCAAGGAACCAGCTATACCTGCTATCAATAACCTGCTCTATGTGGGAAGGAAAAGTATGCTACTCATAGGTTGCATTTTAGCAACTTCTCCTAACTGAAGCATTAAAAAGAACTAAGGCACCAGAAAAAAACAAGAAACAAAAGAGCCCCATCTCCCATAGCCTGCTCTCATAGCAGAGCTGCTCCAGCCTTCTCACAGTTTGCATGTTAGCAACTTCTCCTGACTCAAGTATTAAAAAGAACTAAGGCATCAGAAAAAAAACCAAAGTATTAGTGTGAAAAGTCATCCAGTGGTTGCTCTTGCAAGGTCTTCCCCCCACCTTTCAATTACTGACTGAAGGGGGAAGGCTGCTAGCTCTTTAATTGGATTTTCTTCTTCAGGAAAACCACCTAATTTCATAAAAGTGGTGAAAAGATAATACTGAAGCAAACACAGAAATTAGAAAGAGAAGCAGTCCTTCCAGAATCCACATCTGAAAGTGTCTGCCTGACATGAGAGGGCTCAAAGACACCCGTGCAGAGCACTGGAGCATCCTCCACACATGCACAATCCCATTTGTAACACAAAAAGTGCAACGTGCCAAACCTTCACAGTTTAGCCACAGACAATATTACCATGGCTACAAAAGTCTAGCCTGGAACCTGGGTAATTCTCCAAAGAATTCTTGCTGCTGCACAGAAAAAAACCCAAACCAGTAGTACTAAGTTTTGCAGAGGAGCTGCACACTGCATGTACATGAACAGTGCAAAAAAGGGCCTGATACAAAATCCAGCCCCTTTAGAAAAGCTATTCATCCTTTGCCTTAGCATACCTTAGAGATATGGCCCAGGACAGGAAACGATCTATTAGTGCTTATAAGACCACTGGAAGAGTCACATCACTACATTTTCTGACCCACACAGACTGAGTACTACTGGCAAAGAAGCTTCAGCATGTGCTGTCAGTAAAGCTGAAACCAGGCCCAGGTGAAAGGCATCACAAATAAGAACTGGCACTGAGCTTCCAAAACCCACATCAGTTATGGCAAATCTTCGTTGCACGTCTCTCTCCTTTCTGTTATGTTCTTCTGGACTGAGCAAGTGGACACAGTCTCAAGTTGTGCCAGGGGAGGTATAGGCTGGATATCAGGAGGAAGTTCCTCATAGAGAGAGTGGTTTGCCACTGGAACGGGCTGCCCAGGGAGGTGGTGGAATGGGCTGCCCCTGGAGATGTTATAAAAGGAGACTGGATGAGGCACTTAGTGTCATGGTTTAGTTAATTAGAAGGTGTTAGGTGATATTGGACTGGATAACCTCAAAGGTCCTTTCCAACCTGGTTAATTCTGTGATTAGAAAGACTGGATGAGGCAGTTAGTGCCATGGTCTGGCTGACTGGATAGGACTGGGTGATAGGTTGGACTGGATGATCTTGGAGGTCTCTTCCAACCTGGTTGGTTCTATGATTCAATCAGGTGGCACTACCCCAATTAATGATTCATCAGGCAGAAAAGGTGTTTTAAATGCACAGGGGTGCATAAACACCTTTCCCTTGCAAACATCAGAACTGTCACATCCCTCAGCCATGCTGGCATTGTAGGCTCAATGAGGGCTATTATCAATAATCAATATTTTAATCAATAATTTATCAATTAATTAAATCAATTAATTTATCAATTTAATTTATCAATATCTATCAATAATGTTCCTGTGCCAGGAGGGTTTCTTTGATCAGTGCTTAATGATGTATGCTTAGTAATAGAACAATTTAAAGCTAAAAGGGGTTGCAATCTGGGGAGACAGCTACTCTCTTATGACCCCAGTTGAAATTTGCTGCTGAAAATGCCCTAGAGCTCACCAAAACCACAGCACAGAACAAAAGCCCCTGAGACCTGTACAGCCAATATGGCATTTTTCCTCCCTTCCCACTTGGTACCAAAGTTTAACCACTTCATCAGAAAACCCAGGAGCATCTGACCCCAGGCTAACCTGTAGCGTGGTGATGGGAACACGTTTCTAGAGATGAGATACAGGTTCACATTCCCTCAGGCTTTGGACCTACATTTCCCACTTCTGTTTTCTCTGTATGTACCACCACCATCTTCTCTCTTTATCTCTATTTCTTTTAAAACAGAAACCTTTTGTTTTAGGCTGCAATGAGGAAAAAAAAAACAACACACAAAACAAAACCAACAAACCAACCAACTAAAAAACAAAAAAACTAACAAAACAAAACCAAAGCCTTGAAAAACCCACAAAAAACCCAAACAAACCTAAAGACCCTTCAAAGGTGCTCTTTGTCGTATCACTGCATGGCAATGCACTTGTATTCACTAGCTGTAAATGCTCTGCAGGCTCATCCTCTTTAATTCCTCTGTCTTTTAAGTGCACACTATCCACCAAGTTCAAAAGAATAGACATTTCTTGAGCATGACTGAGAACAAAATTTGGCATGAAGACGAATGTTTTGAGCCATACATCAACAAGACTTTCTGCCTCTCCACTCCCTACAGAACTCTCTCTCAAGCTTGACACCACCAGGCCCATTAATCCACCAATGCTGTGACCCAAATTTGATTTATGGCCCTGTACATGGACCAGTCCACAGCCTGAGTCTCCATAAAAGGATCATGCTCTGGAAAATGACTCCTCACTCCTCTCACTTGTAGCTTGGCCAGCAAGGGCTGAGCACAGGGGAATAGCCCAAAGGATAAAATACTTGCTGGGGTAGTTAAATCTTATAGTAGTTTTCTTCAGTGCCATCCAAGCCATGAACTTGAGCTCTTGTTCCTCACTGGCTGTGCCAGCATAGCCTCTGTCACTGCCACTGATGTCCCAAAAGCTGTAATCTTCCTGCTCTGTCCTTCCATGAGTTGGGAAGACCATCATCACTCAATGCCCACTTCTCAGATTTTACTGCAATGTGATACGTGGCCAAAGAGACACAAAAAGGAAGGAAACTTCCCAAATGACGTCCTCTTCTTTTCTGACTAGCGTCTATCAGTGGGGTACATCACACTCTTCAAATATCTAGACTGATTCCAGCAAGCAAGCCCATCAACAAGCTTTGTCTGGTCTGCATAGTCCAGCAGTCCATGCTTTGCCTGGTCCATGGGAAAATACCACCTTTCCCATCTGCATTCTAGCATCTTGAAGAAACTGGACTCATTCAGCACAGACAGTTGGGGATACCCTGGGGATTCAGCTCCTCATAAAGCACCTCTAGTGCAGCTCCCCCAGTGCTCCAGGCTGCTGCCTACCTCTAGCATCTTGAGAGCTTATATAAGTTCCCCAGTCACTAAGGCTGACAGCATTTTGACAGTAAACGTGCTTGAGAGCAAGGCCACTGCAAAAGCCTTAGTTCAGAAACCAGTATCTCTGAGTAGATCAGCAAATAAAAAACTGAACCTGGGATTTCTGCTCTGCTCCATCACTGATCTGCATTCAAGGACCACTTACAGTAAAACTCAAAACGTATCAGAACAAAACAAAACAACAAGCAGCTCTATCTCTGAACAGCATCATGTAAACCAAAAGTGGTATTTTATTGTGATGGTGCAAGAGTCTGCAAGCAATGTCATGTTACTGCTGCTTCTCTTCTCTGAGAAGAAGAGAAACATGTCTGCTCTCCTATATCTGAGTGTTTCTTCTAAGTTTTAGACTTCATTTCATGATAGTTACTCCTCTCTTTTTTTTTTTTCCCCAGAATTAATGAGAAAATGGAAAGAAGGAGAGAAAGTTCCTGCAGCAAGTTCTCTTCTATATCCAGCTAGTCAGCAAAGAATGTCTTCCACAAAATGCCCCACGATTTGCAGCGACACATTCACACTGCATGCAAACATTAGACTGGCTTTGCTGCATTCGCACGCTGGTTCCTCTGCACCACTCCGATGATGTGAAGCAATCACGAGCCTATGTCCATCTGTGCCAAGTTTATAAATGCTCTTTCCCACCAGAGTGTCTCAAAGCAGGGTGAACAAATAGGAGAACCACACTAAAATAGCCAGCAGCAGGTGTGACTGCAGGAGGCTGTGGGAACAGCAAGAGAAATATAATCAACTGAGCTTGAATCAGAAAGCGAGCTACAGGAGGTGAGAGTTTGAAGACTTCTACCCCAACGCACTCTCATTCCACCGTACCAAGAAAGAGATATGGATGTAGGAATGTGCAAAGCAGGATCGTAATATAGATTTATACTGCTGGAATCCAACTGGCATGGCACAGATTAAGAACTGTGGGCTTGAGCATGTGCCAGGATCCAGAGCACAGTTTCTGCAGTCATCTTGCTCGTACAAGTTAAAACTTGCTTTGCTGCATCTTCCCTCCACCACCTCCCCTCCAAACGATGTGCTTATTGTGCTTTATCCATTTGTTCATTCACACAGACACACTTGCTTTCTAGTTTGCTCTTGGGAAGGACCAGCAGAAGACATGTGTGTGTTAGGGTATGCTAATGGCTCTCTTATATCCCAAGATCAAGAGATACTCCAATTTAACCTCGGATGCATACCATGCACATACTTTTTGGTCCTTTTGGATACAAAGCAAAGCTTGAATACTTGTCATGGGCGGAGCTGCAGAAAGGTCACTGCTGACAGGCTGACAGGGGAAGGCTCAGAAGCAGCTGCCAGAGTTAGGAAGAAAAACATCACCTCCCTTGATCAAATTCAGCCAAGGGTGTTGTGAAGAGCATCCTCTGCCCTGCCTGAACTCACACCCACGCACCAGTGTTTTCAGCTGGGGTCCTGTGAAGAATGGATACAACAAACAGCCCAGAGAGGCACTCAGGCATCCCATCATCCAGACTGCTCCCATACATGATGAAAAACCTGCACTGCTCATCTTATCTAGATGTGGAGCAGAAGCATCCCTAAAGCTAGGTATGGCAGCACAGCCCCAGCTGCTTCTTGCTAAGGCAGATGTATTCCAGTTTCTTTGTCTCTCTGGCTCTTCAGTGCTGATGATCAGAACTGGGAGGTGGGTTGCTGCATGATCAGAAGAAGGAACCTGAATTTTCTATTTTTTTTAATAAAAAAAAAAGCTTGTAACTAGCAGTCAAGAAGATAATAGGCTGACTGGATGCCTAAATTATCAGCTGCTGAGAGGAGCAATAGACCTCTAAGTTTGCAGGGTAAGATGGCAGCCTGTGAAGGCTCAAGCAGCCTAGATCACGGGAAACCTTCATTTAACACAGCATTTTCACCACAGGTATATTTTCTGCAAAGCAAACTTAGAGCTTACTAAGCCTCTTCAGTTTCATCAGTGCCCCTCTTTCACAGCTCACCTCTGTCCTTCCTCTCATTACCTTCATCCCACCAGCCTCCTGGATGCTACAGTACATCCTTATGTCTGGGAGGATGCCCTTCCTGCTCCCCAAACGAGTAAAGTTCCTCACTTGGCCCAAACCAACCCATTTCAGTTGATCACCACTTGCACAGGAAAAAAACAGGTAAGGTGGCAAGGAAAAGATGCTCCCAAACACCTTTCTTTTTTTTTCTCTTCACATAGCATCTGTTTGTATTGGACTAGTTAACATTCCCACTGATGATCAAAATCCACTGAATCCTACCCTTTCCAGGTAGGGTTTGCTGTCTGCCATTATCCTTTGGAGTTGCCTACATATATACTTCAGCAGCATTACTGGGAGAAAGCTTTGGCCCTGCCACACTGGATCTGATGCACCGAGGTGGTGAACCTCACCTTGGCACTGATTTTTTTCTTTTTGATTACCAAGATGAATGACTGAGCCCTGCATGTGCAATCCCACTGGATGCAGTCAAGGCAAACTGCAAAGTCTGCTCCCATCAACCAGACAGAAACGCTTAGCTCTGTCCCACTGTATAATCTAATATCCTTAATTCATTCCTTGATGAGGGAAGCAAACACCACACAGCACCACTAGAAAACATGCCTGAAAAGCACTTCCAACACATCAAATAACATCACTGTGAAAATTCAAGGAAGAGACATTAGCAGAGGCAAGGAAGTTTCTGAAGCTGCACAAGCAGACTCCTCCCGACACCTCCATCCGCCTTGACGAATGCGCCGTACCCTAACTCCCAAACACAAGCCTGCCATATAAGGTGCTGGTATCTCTGCAAAGGCAAGAGAAGCTTTAATGCTGCAACTAAAAGGATGAAAGAGCACTGCCTAAATCTGGCAGGCTCCTAAAGAGAGAGTGAGCTTTTTATCATAAACGTTTCTTAAGTTATTTGGAGAAAGAACCGCGAATCAGCAGTTGCAGAGAGAACAGCCTCTAAATTAATGATTTTTCCTTCTAATCTGCTCTACATGGATTCTGACTCTGCTGTCTGTTGCAGTTATCTCATGCTTTATAAAATACAGAAGAAAATACACAGAGAAACCACAAGGCAGTGATTATTACTGGCTTAACACCCCTTTTCACAAGCTAGCTGTACCAGGAATTGCCAAACAACCCCCAGAAAAACATGCTTGCAACTCATTAAGCAACTGTAATACAATGGGCATATAAATGTATTTATAGGACTGAATTGCACTTTGCACTAAAATCTGTAAGTGACAGATGGCCCAGAGCCACCCTTTTAGTGGCTGCAGCAGTTTATATATGTACTTATTGCCCAAAATGAAAAAGTTGGGAGTTATTTTGTTTCGGCATTCCCGCAGCAAGAGTTGCTTTGCTTTCTGACTTACTACTGAAGCAAACTTAGCCAGAAACCACCACCCAGCCTCAAACTTCTCCCATCCCTCCACGAAAGTGCCACAACTTCCCGTTCTCTCTCTCTCTTTTTTTTTTTTCTTTAAAGAAGAGTCTGAAAGCAAGAAGGCTCTTTGCAGGAGTAGAAAAGAACGGCACATCAGTCCGGCCACAGCAGGAAGGAGGCACGCAGCTCTTACCTCTGCCTTGGGGGACAGCTGCAGACCTGGAGGGGTGCTGGAGGCTGGGGAGAAGATGCAGCACGGCTTTCGGAGCAGCACGAGGCCCGGCCTGTGCTCATGAGCTGCCCCTGTCAGATTTTCCAGCAGCAGAATTGCAGCCAAGTCCCTGCCCATGCCTGAAGAATTTCCTGAACAGCATTCTCGTTCTTTTTCTAACTGCTTTGAAACCACACTGTCTGTACTTCAATAAGGCTTTGTCAGGCCAAGTTACAGCTACTGGGCTGGCTCCAGATCGCAATTGCAAACAGATGTGTTTTGTATTAAAAGCCCCCTTCTCCGTGCACACATTCAGACAGAGACACCCCCACCCCCCCATCTGCACCCAGCCTTGATCCTGCAGGTCTTGCCTTTGCAGCTACAAAGCTAGCCCGGTTTGGTTAAAGAGAATAAAAGGATTAGACTGGTGGTGATTTTCTTTGGGAAGAGGAAAAAGGGGGTGGGAGGAATCCCATTCCTAGAGATAACACCTTACCCTGTTTCATCTGCTTTGCTGGTACCAACGATGACAGGTGCCCAGGATAACAGACAGCTTTACCAAATCCCAGCAAGCAAGCAAGCAAATACAGGAATTCAAATTTCTGTTCACCACTACTCTCCTCTTACCTTTGCCTCTGTCTTTTCCAAAAACTGTGAGAAAAGAAAGCATATTTTTAGCATCTCCAGACTCAGTTCAGCACATCAGAATTGTATCCTAATCTTGACACACACTCCTGTAGCTGCTTATACTAAAAATAATATAACTATTTTTGAGTACTTTCATCCCTCTCTACTTTCCAGCTGTCCAAACCCTTAAAAATATTTTAAGCACCTTGCATCTCCTTTTACAGAGCATTAACATTGCTCTGGGGTTGGCTTAAGGAAAAGAAATAGAAGACATAATGTTATACCTTTAGTCAGAATGGGTCCCAGTTCTTAATATCAGTAATCATTTCCAGACAGCACCATGGGTCAAGGCAGTGAACGTGGGCTCTGCAGCTCGAGATGCCCTCTGCCTGGCATGTGCCAGTGAAGCAGAGCCGGAGTAGATGAAACACACATGGATGTCCCCCTTATTCCACCACAGCTAAGTCCCACCAAAGATGAAACACAGCAGCAGAGTTGTCAAGGTAACAATATAGAAAAGAAGACAGTTTAAAGAGAGAGAGTTATATTTTTCCCACTTAATGTTCCTTTTCAAATCTGTGCACTCCACTTCCACTGGGTTGTTCTGTTCTCTGTTTTACAGAGGTGTGGCAGCCAGATGAAGTGTTTACAAGAGACAAATGTGGCTGGAGCACTGGAAATAATTGGAAACTTTATGTATGGTCTGATGTGGAGCTCATTGAAGGCAGTGGGAAGCCTCCCAGCCTCCGTGGGATGTGGATAAGGTCCATAGCATGGACTCATGTAGTCACTGGAATGCAAGATCTGCCTTACACACACTGGCAATGAGATCTTAGAAAAACCACATGGGTCTGCCTACACAGAAAGCCTGCAGCACTTCATGCATCCATCTAGCCTGTTCTGAGAACTGCTCCGGTAACACTGTGAGTGGCTCTCACCTGCAGCATGCCCTGCTACCAAAATGCCCTGTTCATAGCTCCTGCCAAGAGCAGGATGTCAGTCAGCAATATGGCCCACATGGCACAGGCCAGATTCTGGCAACATGGCCCAGCACCCAAGTGCACTGGAATCAGTGGGGATGCACACAGGGTGTGATGCTGTTTTGCAGAAGGGCTACACATATTGCACCCAGTCATTCTGCCTCAGTTGTCAGAACTGTAAGCCAAGGGAAAGGCATGCACACAAGCCACACACAACCACTGGTGATAGCATTTCAGATTTATTTGCACAGCTTGTAAAGAGCCAGTTTGTGCCAGAACAAAAACCACAGACTTTTGGACCACAAAAGTCAGCAGAGCTGCCGATGCAGCTCCAGGGTAGTCTCCTTAACTGGCTGCAGTGGCAATGATAATACTCTTTGGGCTGGCAACCAGTAAGGGCTGAAACCAATGGCGCCTAAAACCTTTGCAGTCTCTTAGCATAAATAAACTGAAGCAGAAAAATATGAACCACAGATTCACATAATTAGATTTTCAAGACAATCAGGCATCAGCAGAGCTGTCTGCAAGATGATGGTAGTCTTTGCTTTCTGTCTTAAATTTCCTCATGGCCTTTACTCAGCAAACCAGTTAGTTTGGTGACAGGCAGTAACCTCAGTGGACAGACAATGTGTTTTGAGGCAAACACACGTTTCAAGGCTTTGTAGTCCAGGACTTCTTACAGGAGCCTGGCTCAGGCAGGGCCAACAGTCAAATCATTTCCCACATGGCAGTGCAGTACTTTGCAATCAGTCAGCTCTTTACATAAATATGGTAACTCATTGGCTTTCAAACGTTCCTTCGTGTGAACCCCTAATTATTTGTCTAAGGAGGAACAGTTTCAGAGAGGGAGATTTCTATGAACCTTACACAAAACTCTTTTCTCTCATCTTTCCCAGTTCCCTTAGGAATAGTCCATACGTCTGTGAGCCACATGCTGCAAAGCACTGCTGGAGATAACTTAATCCCCTATTAAAAATGTAAATGATCTCTTCTGTTTATGTGCCATACTTTCTATTTTCAGAATATTTATGCAAGCTAGCAGCATGCTGGCAGGTAGAGACATGGAGAGGTGACAGCATTAATACTGCATTTTTTCCACTGGCATAATTAGTAGGCCAAGTCTATAAATATTTACATTAAATCTGCCAGGCATCACACCAACCTCATTGATAACGTAAGGCTATCTTACTGTAAACTGCAGTAATGACTAACTATTTTGTCATCAAGTAATATATAAAATGCTCCTTCAAGCTAAGCCACTTTGACTAGGTTGTTTTTACCTCTTTCTCATTTGAGTATGGGGTTTAAAGGTGCTCCAGGCATCAGAATTGTGGCTCAGGGACTGTTCTACTTTTCTGCTATCGAGTTACCATTTGTATTACCACTTGTGCTACCAAAACTATATGAACTTCGCAAGTGTAAAACTTAACTTGATGTCAACAGAACTATCTGTGCAACTGCTGTTATTTCTCAGGACTGGCAGGGTTATGAGGATCAAAAAAAAAAAATCAACCTTACTAGAGCTCTTTGGGGTAAAAACAAATTAACCCCCTTTGAGAGCTCTAGAATCCTTGCAGCTGGTGAATGCAACACATAGGGACTTCCATTTCTTGCAGAAGATCCACACCACTTGGTTCCATGACTTTCTACACCAGGAAATATATGAGACCTAAAAAAGGCAGGAAGAAAAGTTTCCTCTTTGCCATTTATACCTGTCCTTAATTATGCACTAAAAAAAAAACAGCAGGTCACTGGAATTTTCCTTTCCCTTGTACTCTGAATAGAACAGAACAGAATAGAATCAATCAGGTTGGAAGAGACCTCCAAGATCATCCAGTTCAACCTAGCACCCAGCCCTATCCAGTCAACTAGACCATAGCACTAAGTGCCCATCCAGTCTTTTCTTCTGCCTTATCAAGGCCTCATCTGGAGTACTGCGTCCAGTTCTGGGCTCTCCAGTTAAGAAAGACAGAGAGAGAGTCCAACAGCAAGCTACAAAGACAACAAGGAGACTCATCCAGGAATAACTGCATTATCAGGGAGGTTGGACTAGATGATGTCATAGAATCATAGAATCAACCAGGTTGGAAGAGACCTCCAAGATCATCCAGTCCAACCTAGCACCCAGCCCTATCCAGTCAACCAGACCATGGCACTAAGTGCCCCATCCAGTCTTTTCTTGAACACCTCCAGGGATGGTGACTCCACCACCTCCCTGGGCAGCCCATTCCAATGCCAATCACTCTCTCTGCCAAAAACTTCCCCCTAACATCCAGCCTAGACCTCCCCCGGCACAACTTGAGACTATGTCCCCTTGTTCTGTTGCTGGTTGCCTGGCAGAAGAGACCAACCCTACCTGGCTACAACCACCCTTCAGGTATACAGCAATGAGGTCTGCCCTAAGCCTCCTCCAGGTTGCACACCCCCAGCTCCCTCAGCCTCTCCTCACAGGACTGTGCTCCAGGCCCCTCACCAGCGTCATCGCCCTTCTCTGGACATGTTCCAGTACCTCCACATCTCTCTTGAATTGAGGAGCCCAGAAGTGGACACAGGACTCAACGTGTAGCCTGACCAGTGCCGAGTACAGGAAAAGAATAACCTCCCTTGTCCTACAGTCCAGGAGATCTGTTCCAACTCCTACCATTCCGTGTTGCATTTTGGCATTTTCTAGCAGTTGAAGATTATTTCATGTTTACTATTAACAATATTCCCAGCTAATTCCCTTTCACTGACAATATCTGCTCACATAGAAAATTAAACTTGAGGTTTTCATGCCGTGTAGATTTCCAGGAACCTGCTCAAACATTCCCAAACCTCCCTAAGAAAATCATGGCAAAACAGATATGCAGAAAGAATCAGCATGTAAATGCAGGTGTGTGTGCACCTGGAGTGGAGGAAGAAGTCAAATATGAATATCTGAACGAGATAATTAAGCAATCCCTTTGTTTGAGCTTCCTCTCCAGTGACTTTCTCTTTAATCCCTTAAATGTTTTGAAATATCACATCAGAATAAATATAAACTTCACAATATTTTTTAAGTCTCAGCTGAATAAAACCATCAGCCTCATTATTATCATCTTAAAACTACCCTCAGCCTTGCACTCTTCTAATAAATCTCATGCACAGCTGTGGGGAAAGGGAGAAGCCAAGACTCATATGAGTGTCACATCCTTAAATGCAGAATTAAGGTAGCTTTTGGGGTGTAAAATTAACTCTTTCAGATCAGAAGGCAGCTATTGGCATTCTTGATGGATCTGCTGAGCCCTGAGCACCCGGAGAGGATGGAGGGCAACGTAAAGAGAAAGAGAGGGGAGGTGCAAGTTCCCCAGATACATTTAGCTAATGGCAGTAGCTGTAGGAGAGGAATGCTTCACCGGAGGGAGAAACCCCATCCCTCTGTGTGTGTGCATGTGTGCAGGAAGGGAAGGCCTGATTTGATGGTAGGGAGCAAAATCCTATTTAAGTGCTGCAGCTGCGAATGAATGAAGGCACACAGGTCATCAGGTAATCACACAGAGGGCTGAGATGGGCTTGTTGGACAAGTGAAAAGGAAATGGGAGAAAATGAAAAAGCACTCGTGTGTGTGTGTGTGTGTGTTCAGCTGTAAGAAGCCTGTTGTGACTGTGCCTGGGGAGTAACTGACTGAGCATGCAACTGTGCACTGGAAGCAGCCAGACCTGCAGCGCCTACATCCTCACCCACTGCTCTAGTTTCTTTAGAGCAGATAAACAGGGCTACATTTCAGTAAGAAGCTATAAATATAGGACTGGTTATGAGATGCACAGTCTTCTAATTCTTGGAAGCCAAAGACAAAGAGAGGCAGAGCTAATGCTACTCTGGCCCTGCTGTTGCAGACAGGCTTTCCAGGTTACTCTGAACTCCAGTAACAGCAGAGATGACTCTGAAGTGGAAACCTTGCTTCACACAAGACTAAGTTATTTAGCTCCAAGTACTAAATTTTGGCCCTTCTATTCATCTGAGTTAGCAAACAAAGTGACAGCGTAAACAAACCAAGGGAAACACCGTAGAAAGCCCCGGTGCCACAGTAAATACACAGGTGAGCTGGGCAACAGGAGGGCAGGACAGCATTCAGTGTCACTAGCACAAGGCTGAAAACACAAAGCGAGTTCAGGTGAAGGACTGAGATTTATGAGAAGCTAGACCTGGAGAGCTGCTGCTCAAAATTCACAGTTCAGTAACATCTGCATCTCTGCTGCTACTATGAGACAAGGATCTAAGTGGCAAAAAGTCATCATCAAAGGCAGAGATCTTCCACTGCATAGATTCAGGAGAGCTGTAGAAAAGGGAGAGTGGAGAATGGATATTCCAGTACCCAGTGTGTCAGAACAACAGCAGGCTCATGCTTAATGCTGCTAATACCCGCATTGAGAGCAACCTACTCCTAATGGCTGTTTTTTTTTCCCTTGGGGTCCAAGACCTGCAGACTCCCTGAGCCCATTTGCAGACTGCAGTGCACCTAATCAGAAAGCTCTGTGCTGTGCTGCTTCTCCCACAAAAGCTGCAGCCGTGTTTACCTGTTGCCCAAAGAGCCACCGCCAGGGCCTCATCCAGCCCTCCCCCCACCCCCAACCACTGCTTTGCAATTATTCTGATGATTTCAGCCATTTGCAGGCTCTTCTCAGAAATAATTTAAGGCCAGTAGAGCTTGTTAATAGGTAAAATGGAAAGTGTTCCTTTTCATTTCTCCAGCAACATTAACGTAATTATCCTGAATCATTCTCAAACTACGTGGGCTGTAATTTCGAGGCAATATTACTATTACAGAGCCCTGTTCTTCCAAGTCAGCATGTGTCACACTCCCCATCCAGAAGTTATTTATCAATAATCAGAAATGTCTTCATCTAAAAACAATAGAGCTTCTCCATTTGCAGCACCACGAGGAAGCAGGATGAGTGTCACCGTGCAAAAGCGTGCCGCTTCCCTGGCTTCTACCCCTCTGGTATAAGAAATGCAAGAAAGAAAAAAATAACTGTGAAGATTAATTTCATACAGATAGAAGAGCAAATGTGCAGTTGGCCAGGCCAATAATTATGCTTCTATTAAAGTCTTAACGGTATCCAAATTTATTACTCTTATCTGAGCAGCCTTAGCCTTCGTTCTCGTACAGCTGCTCACTAAGCTTTGGTTAGATATATGCTGCAGCACAGACAAATCTTCACCTCAGCCTGCAATAATCATCTTCAGGGGGAAAAGTTTCCAGTTTCTCTGACAGGTCTATCGTGGTGGAGATTTTTGGAGCATGGCTACGCCTTGCTGCTTACATTTAATGCAGAGCATGGTTGCTGGTCAAGCAGAGCTGCTCAGCAGTCTGTGCTTATCACAGTCCTTCCTTCTGTGCTCCCAGCTACTTTTACTCTGTCAAGAAAGCAGCTCTGCTTGTTCTTACACTCAGATATCCTATTATATCACAAAGTTTAACACCACCAATGCACCTGAATTTGGCTCTACTGAACAATTTTCTTAGGCAGCATATCTGTATCTCGACAAAGCCATTAGGAGGACTCTTGCAGAACACTAACAAGGCAGTCTGTCAGTCCATGAGCAGTACTGGACACTGCCCTCTGTTTTAATGAGCTGTGTGTGGTGTGACATTCTGGACAACAGGAGTTTTGCATGTTCCTGTGAGTTTCCTGAGATGAGCAGCAGTGACCTTCATACATAATATCTGATCCAAAGGAGAACTCTTGCCCTCTTCCCATGACATTAGCTACTTGCCATCAGGCCAAAACAAGACATGGAAACTGATATAAAACTGGATATACATAGATGAGATTAGATTTAAGAAATCTTTTTTTTTTTCACAATGAGGGGGGTGAGACACTGAGCCAGCTTGCCCAGAGAGGTGACAGAAGCCCTGCAGCCCAATGTCCAAGGTCAGGTTGGACCTGATGTGACAGAAGGACGTCCCTGCTCACAGCAGGGCAGCTGGGCTTATGACCTTTAAAGATTCTTTCCAACCTAAACCATTCTGATTTTAAAAACCGATGCACAACATTCACTCTAGAATAAGAAGCAAGGAGATAGCAGCTCTGGGAATCAAACTGATGAATGCTTTTTGTCCAAATTCCTTAGCTCTACTTATATCCTACAAGAGGTTGTAAGATGCATGCTGTTCATAAAGCAGCTCATGACAGCATGCAGATAGTTGGAGATGTGGCAGAGTAATGATTATGCTTATACACAAATGCACATGTCCTCATGTTCTGAGTTTCAACAAAGAGTGAGGAGGAAGGTTTAAAAAGCAAATTGGTAAGAACATTAAACTACACTGAGATTCCATAGAATGTATAAGCCAGAGAGAAGGAAAACAGTTTTAATGGCCTGAGAAATAAACGCATGTTTGCATGTCAGTAATCATGCCTGACCTTTGCCAGAGAACTCCGTGTGGTAGAGGCATATCTGTGTGGATATTTACTCCAAGAATCATAGAATCAACCAGGTTGGAAGAGACCTCCAAGCTCATCCAGTCCAACCTACCACCGACCATGAAAAGACCATTGTGCAAAAATTCTAGACTCAGATCTATTTAGAGAGATATACCCAAGGGCCTTTCAATCTCAGCATCTCTGCTTCAGCTATTGGCAGGATGTCACAAAGGGTAAAATGTCACTTAATTGGGAAATCCCTTTATCACTGTAGCTATTGCCTCTCTCTGAGAGGATTCCTTCTGCCTTCTCATATTTAAGCAGTGTCTCAGGGTCCAGGCTAGGGTTTTTTTCCTGTGTTCAACTGCAGCAGTAAGGGCTGCAATATCCTGCAGCCCTTATGTAAGGGCTGCAAAGATGAAGAGACCACTTGTACTTGCTCTGCTGCCCTTTGTCTAAATATTTATCTAGTGCAGCAGCTGGTAAGGCTTAGTCCTCACTGCAGCATCAGAGAGGGCTGCAGCCTCTTCTGAAGAGTCATGCCAAGGGTGACTGTAAAAATATTTGGCCCCACAAGAGTAGGGAAGATAAAAACAAGTGTCTCATCCCTTCCTTTGTGGAATGGAGAGTCAACATACAATTCAGTTCTTGGCACCACCTTTTCATCCCATAACCTTGTAATTGCAGATTTGGATTAGCTGTGAGCACAGTGACCCCAGCAGCCTGCTGCAGCAGCACCATACTGCAGAAATCTTCCCTGCAGAGTGGAGGAATGGAATGACATCCCTCTTGCAATGTTTGCTTCTACAGTAGAAAAAGGAGTGGCTTAGAGGCTCCTTCTCCAAGCATCTGAATGTAGCCTACGGTTTGGCAGCAAGGAGATTTGTTTTGGTTAGTAGGACGTGGGGAAAGCCTTGTCTCATTCACATATTTTGGAGTGAAATTTCATCAGTGATATGATTAATGTTAACATTATTTCTGCCCTAAACTCTCCATTCTCTCAGGCTAAAAATATGGTCCTAGATTTTCTGATACTGTCCAACGAGAATCACAAAAGGACTGAGGGAAAGGAGAGTAAAGGAGACAGAGACAGAGAGATGCTTTGTATCTTGCATCCACACTTCCTTTTTTGGGCAAAGTAGCTGTCAGGAAGGTAAGAGAGCTGCTCTCTTCTAAATTGCAAAGGACTCTATCTGCTCACTTTTGTCCCAGAATGATGACAAGTTTGCGAGGATGCTTCTCAAAATGTAGCACAGTTTTCATGTTCTCTCTCACTCACAGACATATTTACAATTACAGTTTAACACTACAAAATCACTAACTGATAATTAAAACCACATTACTTGATTTTGGTTTTTATTAAAGTGCCTTTCTGTCCCAGTGCCTTACTCTCATCATTCAGATGTGTTCTGTCCTCCCAGGGTCTGTGGACCGAGGGCATACTGAAGCTGGAAGTAAATTTTCCCTCCACTATGGCAAGAAATATGCCAAGTGAAGAATTCAGTCCCTCTCCCTCAAAACCTGCTTCCAAACGCAAAGATGACTTAAAAAAGGGGCCTAGTGATTTTTGAAGTCCCTACCTTGCAGAAGATCAGCACGAGAGAAATCAACACAGCATTTATTCTCAACGACGTGTGGAAACGTGTATGTGTATTTAAGTGGAGTGGTATTTAAGTAACAAGTAATATATTGTTACAGTGGGGTTAGATGTGAATTCTGCAGCAACAGCTCCTATCTAAAAAAGGCCAGAAGTTAAGTGTCTCTCAGCATGCTGCTCCAGCAAGGGAGCATCTGCCCCCTTGTAGGAAGCAGCACCGTGCTGCATTTACATTAGCACTGCTGAGCACAGCCTCCCCCTTTCACCCCTTCAGCTATTTATCATCATCATAGAAAATCAGGAGCAACTTAGCACCGTGTTAGAGAAGTTTCCATCCCTACAGCCACACAGAGGTTGAAGTGATCTCCCTGCAATGCAACAGCAAGGCCAGCTGCACTTCTTTTAACCTAAATCATGCGAGCAGTGAGGCTCTAAAGGAGAGCTAGTGGGGGGAATGCATGTTTGCAGGGGATGCTGCTGGAAGCAGGGTCTGGAACAGTCCCAGAAGTTTATAGGTTTATTATCCCAACACATAAACTTCCTCTATTTCAGTAGGGCTCCCTTTCACTTACTTGTTTTTATTATTCTACACCTGGAACCCCACAGCAAATCTCTCAAAGGTTAACAGAAAGTGCAAGAAACAGCCCAGCTACAGTCCATGTATTTTAAAGCTCTGCATTACAACAATGAGCTGTTTTTATACTGGATAGCAGTCCACAACTGGCAGTATTTTGGTACCCGTGTAAGATACGACAGAGGCCAAGCAAAGGTGCAATAACAGTTGTAAGACAACCTGTCTGCAAATAATAATAGAAGACCACCATAAAGAGGGAACAGGAGAGAGAAGGAAAACAACAAACTGGGGAGATTCAGAGAAACTCCAGCAAGGGCACCTCCATCTGCTAGCCTTGGAAATCAAGGAAATGCTGTTGTGCTACAGCAGGTCGGCACACATTTCAGACAGATGGTGATCCCCGTGTGAAATCAGTCAATCTTCCTTTGAGAGGTTTCAGAAAGCCCTGCTGCTGTCTTGCTAAGAGAAATGACACCTTTCTGCTGAAAGTTACAGGTTGTTGCAGGCAAAAGGACAGAAATACACCCACACACTATCCTGCTCTGCTGTACACTCAAGCTGGCTGTGTATTTTGCTTGCAAGGAGTGCTTGAGACATCTCTCAACCACGTGCTCTCCAAACCAACATGTTTTAGAAGCTATTTAAGAAAGAAAGGTGGTTAGCACAAGACATGTGTTACATCTCCTCATTCACTGCAATGCAGTGAGCCGTAAATCTTTAAGTATGAGCAGTAAATCTTTAAGTAATGCTAAAGTCTCACGCATCAGTAAAGGACTTCTGAGAACCTTATGATAAGAGATTGTTGCCACGCCAAAGTTAGGGCCCATTGATTCTTTGGTGGTGCAATGAAGCCTGAATTTGTTTCAGCACTGGGGAAAAGGATATTTTGCCACATTAATCTTAGAAAGGTTAAGTAATCCTTTCCTCTTGCCAAGGAGCAGATGACCACCTGAGCTGCATCAGGAGAAGTGAGGCCAGCAGGTCAAGGGAGGTGATTCTCCCCCTCTGCTCTGCTCTGGTGAGACCTCATCTGCAGTACTGCATCCAGTTCTGGAGCCACTATTACAAGAGGGATGTGGACATGCTGGAGCATGTCCAGAGAAGGGCAACAAGGATGATCAGTGGGCTGGAACAACTACTCTATGAGGACCGACTGAAAGAGTTGGGGCTGTTCAGTCTGGGTACATTCAGACTGCATGTGAGGAGGAAGTTGTTCAGCATGAGAGTGGTGAGAGGCTGGAATGGGTTGCCCAGGGAGGCGGTTGAAGGCTCATCACTGGAGGTGTTTAAGGCCAGGCTGGATGAGGCTGTGGGCAGCCTGCTCTAGGGTAGGGTGTCCCTGGGCATGGCAGGGGGGTTGGAAGTAGATGATCCTTGTGGTCCCTTCCAACCCTGACTGATTCTATGATTCTAATAGCAGCATAGCTCTGGTTGAGATTCACTGCTGCCCTGTGCTGCCAGAGGTGGAACCAGAGGCTCCTGCATCAGGGGATGCACCAAACAGAGTGCAGCCTCCCCCCCATGCAAGCAAAACACTTGAGCACATCATGTTTTAAGTACTTTCTGTAATAGGTGCTTACATGAGCATTTGATATTACTCAAATTACATGCAACTCTATCCCCAGACAACTGGAGTAACCCATGAACAGAATATCTCAACAAAAACCTGCTTCACTAACTCCTTAAATGAGCACCAGAAGCCCATCTGCCTTATGCATTCTCCATCATTTTATCTGCCTTCAAAAGTAACTCAGGTTGCCCATTTGATCTCCTTCTGGCCTTAACGCTGTGAGAGTCAGGCCCAAACTGTCTATCTGCAAAGCACAGCAAAAGGTGTTAACAGTCAGACCAGGCATGAAGGCTGGGACCATGCCTAGAGAGTAAGGGCCAGCAGGTTTGCACCATGATACTAGCTCTTACATCAGTTCCCTGAGAGATTTCAGCCTTGTCTACCCTAAATTATTTGCATTTTTATATAAGGATGAACCCAAGGAATCCTTAAACATAAAATCTGTCACAATTATGTGCTGGCATTTCTTTATAATTATCTTAAATACTTCCTTCTCAAGAATATGTGGTTGAAAATGCAAGAAAATTATGCTGATCCCTTGCTCATAATTAGAAGGATTCAATAAAACCTGGTGCTTAGCATGTTTTGCATCTGTGTGCTCTTTACAGAAAATTAATCTCAAAGATATCTCCCTCATTTTGGAGCCCTTTGCTACACAGCACATCTGATCTGGCAAGGATGGTCTTCATAAACAAGTACCTCTTGAGGATTATTTGAGGTCATTACTTTGGCCACAAAATAGTTCCCTATCACTTCAGTTTCCCCTTCTGCTAACGTCATGCAAAGCTTGGAGAGTCATGGGCTTTGGCTTGTTATGAGAAGAAATCACTTATGGCACTGGTGATTCTTCTTGGAAGCCTGGTTATTTATGAATAGAATCATAGAATCAACCAGGATGGAAGAGACCTCCAAGATCATCCAGGCCAACCTAGCACCCAGCCCTAGACAATCAACCAGACCATGGCACTAAGTGCTTCATCCAGGCTTTGCTTGAACACCTCCAGGAACAGTGACTCCCCCACCTCCCTGGGCAGCCCATTCCAATGCCAATCACTCTCTCTTGAAACAACTTCCTCCTAACATCTGGCCTAGACCTCCCCTGGCACAACTTGAGACTGTGTCCCCTTGTTCTGTTGCTGCTTGCCTGGCAGAAGAGCCCAACCCCACCTGGCTTCAACCTCCCTTCAGGTAGTTGTAGACAGCAATGA
>WAAF01000647.1:0-151162 GCA_013400475.1 Tricholaema leucomelas
GGAGCCGCAGTAGGCCTCACAGACCAACATGGTCAAGGCCTACCTACGAAGGACTCCAGACAATTCAATGTGAATTGTGCTGGAGACACTTTATTACGTGCAGCCTGAGATATATATACACTCAGCCGGTAAAGCACACCCCTACACATTAGCATGATTAGTCAAGGACAGCCCACTCCATCTGCATAAACCGTGCCTCGTTTTCCTCATTGCCGGGGTGTCTGTTATCTATCCCTGCTGAGATAAGCTAGCCAGCTGCTTGTGAGAACCAAGGTCTGTTATTATGAGGATCTGCCTGTTGTCATTTCTCTTCACTCTGTTCCCACAGCTCTCCTGCACCTGCACCCCACAGCTCTTCTGCATTCTGCATTCCCACAGTTTGGGAGTTACTTTCTCCCCCAACTCTTACGAAATCATCCTGACTAGACTCAGCCAGCTGGAAATTAAGGAATGAAGCTTTATATTCACAGCTTAGCACAATATACAAGCAGGTATTTACAGTATATTACAAACATATACAGCTATATACAGAAACGTACAAGTTAAAAGTAATAAGGAAATACAACACCCCCCCCAGAAATCAGAGTCCCCAGGAGGGGCTCCCAACCACCCTTCTACTTTCTTTCCACCCCTCTACCTTATCCCAGAGTATGCCTTACATGGAAGGTGAGTTTGGAGGATCAGCAAGGGGGGATAGAAGCAGAAGGATTAGTTACACAGAAGCAGCCCAGGGACAAACAGACTCCGTCAGACAGAGACACAACGTTCTGTCTTATCTATATTTGTGTTCTTTTATACATCTCAGCAAGCCTATGAGTGAAGTAGCCACCGCCACCACCTGTGTTTCCTTTTCACAGCCTATCATCTAATTTATTTCACTAAAATATTCCAATTTGCCTTAAACTAGCACAATGTGTTATAGAAAGAACAGACACACTTCACAAATGACAAATGGAGATGAGTTATGAATTGAATGCTATAAAATGTAAAGACTGTGCTATCTTTGGATAAGTATCGATGGTTTATAGAGATAATACAGTTTAGGTTTATGACTGATTTTAGCAGCACAGATATTTATTGGAATAGAGATAGTAAAAAATGAAAACATGAAAGATGGATATATTAAAAGTGGAAGTTTTGGAAGGAAGAGGAGAGGTTGAAGCATGCCAGGCATGAGTAAGTATCAGAAAGGATGTTTAATTTCAAGCAGACCATATCTGAAGAGATGATTTACAAATAAATGTAGCAATATTTATGAAAGAATCAGTTAACAAAAAAAAAAAAGTTTAATGTTTTAATAAGTTTGCAGGAGGTGGTTACGTTGAATAACTTAATGTCATATGATTATCAAGTTAACAGAAATAAACATTCTCTAAAATTACATGAGAAATCTTCCTTTAAGAACTATCAAACATAATGGAAAATTGTGAATTGCAGACCTTGCACAGAATGCTAAAAAAGACAAAAAGGATATTAAAAATGCAGAGAGAGATGAAATAGAAATCTGAGAAGAATGATGAAAAACAGTGAAACAGATAAATGGGATATTAGAAAGGAAAGGGAAAATTGAAATAGATATGTGTATTAGGAGATGCTAACCACATTTCTAAAAAGATTTTGAACACTGCAAAATAAGAGATCAGTGAAGGATGAAGCTGAAAATTTCAAAGAGGAGTAAGATGCAGAGTAAAAGAGAATAGGAAAAGAGATAAACCATTAAATTAACTTTTCTTCCATGAACTGCACAGTAATTATAAGAGAATATAAAATCATGTCATCTGATATTAGCTGAGTGTCCAGAATCTTGAAGGCTTTCAAATAATGTGAAAAAGTATCACATTTTGCAAGCTCACAGGAAAATTTGAGGGGCAACATTAACCCTCCTATCTGACAATTACAAAAATCTAAACCATATATAGTCCTTGTGAGAGGTTCTGGTTTGCAAATAGGATCTTCCATTCTCTTCAAAGGTGAATAAACTATGATAAGGGTGCTCCTTTTTTTCTTTACTGAGGTTGTTTTACAAGTCATAGATCAACTTAGCCTCAGTGCCACCTCCAAGCTAGATGGACCTTCTTCCTTGTTGCTGTCTGATTGTCCCTGCAGAGCAGTGTATCTATTCTGCAAGGGCACCTTGGGAGGTGCAGTAGCTGCTGAAGTGACATACCTGCTGCCACTGCTTCCTTTCTCTAAGTCATTCTGTTCAGTGAGATGGAGAGAGTATAGGGAGCCCTACCTCTCTTTCCCTTATACTCCCCAGCTTCTCAACTTCTTTCAGCACAGTGATCAGGCTGAGCAGATCATTCACCTCTTTGCATCAAGCACAGGTGTTGCCCCTGTCACACTCCATTACAACACTCCCTGTAGTTGGAGACCTGGACACCCACATGTTTGCATAGGACCTCTGTCTGGGTAGCCACATTTCTTTTCATCATTTTCACCTGGGTAGCAACTATAACCAGTCCTCCTCAAAGACCTTATGTCCAAACAGACTCAACATGCTTCAGATGTCTCACCACACCCCATCCCTCAACTTTGCTCAGTGCACAGGATTCAAAGATCCTGCGGGTGTTTAAATAGCTTGCAGTGGCTCTGTCTATACCTCACCTGCCTCTCTTGCAAGATTAGCCTGGATCAGTGGGGAGTGGTGGTGGTGATGGGGTGTTGCTCTGCTTGCCATCTGCAACACAACTTTGGGGAGAAAAAAAACAACAGGCACCAGTTGTGCTTCTCTTCTGAGCTGCCACAGTGGTGATCTGGTGCTGATAGCTCCTCACAGTGACTGAACCAGTAGTTAAGGTACTTTTCAGGTACTGTTTTGTCAGTAGCCACAGTGAGCTTTATGTTAGCTATTGGACATGGTCATCTCCAAGTTTTCTTCCAGCCTTGACAGTTCTATGATTCTGTGATGTTATGATTAACTCCACATTCTTTCACAATGTCCTCCAGTGACTAACAGAAGTAGTGGCTAATTAGTTTGAGTCTTGATCTATTAGGTTGAAAACAAGTTTATCTCTACTTATAACTTTTAATGAATTCCTAATTGCCTGAATCAGTTTATGTTTAGGCAGACACTTATTCCCTCAAGAGTAAGTAGTATGAACATAAAATGATAAATTGTCATGTACCTAGGAAATGTTAGTCTTGAAAACTGAAGTAGATACGAAATGTTAGACTTTCTGTGGTGAAACTGTAAGAATGAGAATTCATTTGGGCATTACTTGTAAAAGCTAAACTTCTGCAACTTCACTTTCTCCAAACTTAGCTTTTAGAATAAAATCATATGTGGCAATGGAGAGAAATACAATTTCTTTAATATCTGCATTATGTTGTTTGGATAGATTCTACCCTGTTTCCACATATAATCACTCGGTTCTCGCTGGCCTGACTGCATGACTGCTTAACAAGAAATCTTGTGTTGCCATCCTGTTTGCTTGTGCTTCCATCATCTTCCTTAATTCACATGAATTTCCAACATAAGTGTCTTGAAACCTGTCTCCAAAAGCACACTTACTGAGTGAGGCGTTTTGGTGTTAAATGGAATCACATGAATAAATGACTATCAGATTAAATAACACTAAAGTAGGATGCAAAATGTGAAGTATCTTTATTTACCTAAATATCAGTCTTTAAATTCAAATTTCTTCTTGAAAATGCATACATTAGGAATAAATTTCCATATCATCATCCACAGTTCCAAATTGCACATAAAAGCCTTCTGAATTTAATTTGCAATATAAGATTAATAACAAAAGCATAACATAAACCTTGAAAACCTAGATGGTTCTTCACATAAAATACTGGTTTGGAAAGCAAAAATGAATCAGAGAATAATAAATACCATATGTCTCAGAGAAATTATGAAGATTTGTAGCTTTAGTGCACATAAGGCTTAATATGATTTTTGGATGGAAGTTCAATATGTTATTACTGTAATTTTCCATGGGCTTATGCTCATGCTTATGCTATGTGCTTATGGTCATGTGTTCTCAGATGCCATTTTGAAGTGAAATTAAGAATAAAATTTTACTTTCTTTCTTGACCTTCATAACATTCATGCATTTTGCAGAAAGCCTGGTATATAAATTATTTTATTGCTTGGTTTGGTTTTTGATTGATTGATTTTTTTCTCACATGTGTAAGACTGCCTAAATGCCATTCCATCTTTTCCACATCTTGATAAATTGTAATAGCAGAGTAGTGACAGATAGCCTTCCATCCTGAATTCAATGTTATGAAAGTAAAGCCAAATTATTCAGAATTTCTTCTCATCTCTTACAGTGAATATTTACATAAATATACAGAAAGCATACACAAATTAGAATCCACATGCAGCTCTCTAAATAAAACACTTCCTGCCTGTATCAGCCTGATTGACTGTGTTCAGGTAATCTCAGCCATGTGGAAAAACACTTTCAAGAGAGAGAGATACATGCATGCGCACACAAACACACACACGCGTGCATATATGAAGTAGTTATTTAGAAATACAACCTAAAAAATAATTATAGTATTTTAAAAGCTAATAAATTAAGTGTTAGTATGACTGTAAAGTCCTTGCTTGCTGGTCAGACATCAATCAGGATGAGAAGAGCAAGTCTTGACTGTCTTCAGGGAGGATCCTAAGTGTTGACGTCTTTCTTTTTCTTTACTTTATGCTCTAGTTGTGCCTGGACCAGGTACATCTGAACTAGGGGTGGGATAGGGTAGGTAGGTTCACAGAGAGGTGAAAAGAGGATTGTAAAGAGTCTCAAACAGATGTCTTGACATGAATTTGAGAACACGTCTCATATTGGGGAAAAAATTGAAGATAGACATTTTAGAGGAAAACTGGTATGCAGTATATGAGGTCCAGGAAAAACAAATACTTGTTCTACTTCTAGGTAAAAAGTACCTAGAAGATGCATATCATGTGCTTCAACTACTAAGAGTGTGTAATGCATGAAAAAGCAGAAGCCATAGGACTATATTGATGCATCAACATTTGTTGACCTGGTGGTGTCATCCTCAACCAAAGTCTGACATGGCCTGCCTCTTCCTTACATAAGGTGGGAAAATCAGCAAGGGATTATTACCATCCTGGAAGTGTTCAAGAAAAGACTGGATGCAGCATTAGTGGCATGGTCTAGTTGACTGGATAGGGCTCGGTGATAGGTTGGACCGGATGATCTTGGAGGTCTCTTCCAACCTGGTTGATTCTATGATACTGAGAATGTTAATAAAAAACCTTATTTAACTCCTCTTTTGTACTAGTCTTTTTTTTTTTCTCCAAGTAATTTTGTTTCTGCATTTTCACTGACACCTTTCTTTCTGAGCTGAACACACTACTTTGCCCCCTCAAAAAATTAATTTGTTTAGTAATTTTTTTCTTTACAAAAACATCATTGATGTTGTGTGATAAATCCAATATGACTGTTTCCCAAATGTGTTTCTGATTATCCTTCTAAATTGATCCATTTTAAGAAAGATCTTGATCAGTGATGTTTCGGCAAAGCATCCATAAGCCCTAAGGCTAAATGATTTGAAATTAGCAGAATAAGGGAACCTGGCTAGAAAATAGGTTCAAGACTCATGCTTTCATTGAACATATCTTGCCATATATGTATGAGAATAATAATTGGAGTTGAAGCACAGATATTTAGGAATAAGTAGGGTAATTAAAACACTTTGCTTTTCTATGAAAGGCTTGCATCTTAAAGAAAAAATCATCATGCAGTTCAGGAGGTTATAATTTGCTTACAAATGAGCAAGGCTTCACTACATTAATAACTACAAACTTCATTTTCAAATTACAGTTTTCAGTTTAGAAGAATCCATTTTTTTTTGTTTGTTTTCTAGACTAATTTGATAGCTCTAAATCTAATATAATCACCACACTAAATACTGTGAGATAATTATTGTGGTGGGTTTGTTGTGGTAGGCCTCATAGGCCCAAAATAGGCTTATACATGTCCTCCCTTGCCTAGGCATGTTTTCCTGCTCCACTAGAGACGCAAGCGTGGGAAATGGACACAAAACCTGTAGCCACTGAGTCTTGGTGTAAGGTACACACACTTAGCTTGTGCCTGCCTAGTGCAAGGCCTGTGCTTTTCCCAAATTAGGAAAAAGCGAGCCTGTGGCTTTGCCTAATATGGCATGGTTTGGCTAACTGCCATCCTGATTGGCTATTCTTGTGTCCAAAGGGCAATTAATCTCGGCTCACTTTGATAAAAGAAGATATGCAGGTGAACAAAATGCTTTTGCTTCCCTGCTTTGCTTCCCTGCTCTTTGCCGTGCTCTCTCTGCTGTGCCCAGCCCTGCTGCTATTGCACACTGCCTTATTGCTTGCCTGGTAAACTCCACTGCCATGAGTTACCAGGAGCAGACCCTAGATGTCTGCACGTGATCGGCCTGTGTGGCCAGTGTGGCATCACGCTGAGACTGCCTGACATCCTGCCTTCTGCACCTGGAGGTCCTGCTTAGAATTCCTGGACATATGTGCAGATTGTCCAGGAGAAGCCAGGAGACAAGGTCAGAGATTGAGTCCTTTCCCCAGGAGCTGGGAAGATTCGAGCCTAAACGTCCAATAAGACAGAGTCCCCTGACAGCATTTGGGCACTGTCTGGACTGTGGCTAGTCCCCACAAGGGTAATAATAATAATCTGTGAGTAAATGTTTAAATTCCTCTTTGTAATTGTCTATTGCCTCCTGCCATAGAGCAGAAAGAGCTTGAGCCCATCTACTGGGCAAGTGGCATATTGACCGCAAGCGGCATTTGACTGTGGAACCTTCTCTTCCAGTTCAATTAAAGTTTATATATTATGCTGGTTATACTAGATGCAGATATTATTAATAGATAACCAGCAAATAACGTCTAGCTATTATCCGTAGAATGCTTCCATGACCGTGTAAGAACCAAAATATTAAAATTGGTGGTTGGGGGTGGTGAGAGTTCTGAGTATCAAAATTAAAAAACAATATTAACATTGGAAATATCATCTTGCATCAAGTAATTTCCCCTCCCCAACAGGATTTTATGTCCATAGCATAGTTTTTTTTTTTTGATAGTTTAAAGCTATTATCTCTTAACTGTGGAAAAAAGTTCACTTTTGTTCTTTTGATGTCTGTTCTTCAAAATAAAATTATCTCAAATATGATGATATTCATTAAATCATTAGCAAATATCAATTTATAATAATGGACAGATTTGGGGCCCCATTTTAATAAAATAAGTACCAGTTTAGTAACGGATTAGAAACTTCACAGCAATTGATGAGTTAATAAAAATAATAGATCTAAGAAGCAATTTGACAAAACTAGTAAGGCTTATTCACCATAACTAAAATTGGAGACAACACTGAAGTTGTTGAAGACAGGACATATTTGTGTGCTAGGAAGCTAGCTGGAATATTTTGGTGAGAAGAATTAGATTATAGGCAGTGAAAAGGGAACAATGGTGATGGCTACTTCACTCATAGGCTTGCTGAGATGTATAAAAATAAGAGCATAAACATAGATAACACGGTTGTTCTCTGGCTCTGGCTGCCTGCCTTTCTCTCCCTAACCTGCAGTCTGTGTAACTAATCCCTATGCTTCCTTACCCCCGTGGCCTGTCCTCCAAACACTCATTGAACGTAAGGCAAAGTCTGGGATAAGGTAGAGGGGTGGAAAGGAGGTGGAAGGGTGGTTAGGAGCCCCTCCTGGGGACTCTGGTTTCTAGAAGGGGTGCTGTGTTTCTGTATTACTTTTTAACTTGTGTATTTCTGTATATAGCTGTAGATATTGTAACTATCTGCTTGTGTATTGTGCTAAGCTGTAAATATAAAGTTCCATTCTAATTTCCATCTTGGCTGAGTCTAGTCTGGGTGATTTTCTTAAGTGTGTGTGTGTGGGTGGGTAACTCCAAAACCCTCACAATTTGTAAGCTGATGAATTTTGTTGCTGAAACATGAAAGCAGAAGACTCATTTCACCCGACACCACTAGGTCTCAGCTGTCAACTGCAGGAGTTTCCTCTGAAAACATTGTATTTTTAAAAACTTGATAATTGTTCCTTTTTTAGAACAATGAGAAATTGATGTGCAGCCTATGGAAATTTGCATAAGCAATTGCAGCCAATAGAAATACACACTTCACATGCCTTTTCACCAATCTTAATTATTTTTTCTTTCATAATAAAATTAGTTATGATTGAAAGGTGGATTTTTTTTGGTCATAGATGCTTCCTTCGATCAGTATTTCCCTCTTTTGACCCTCCTCTCTAGATTCACTTGACCATTTCCAGTGTCTTAGCTGTGGGAGTTAGAAGTCTTTCATAATCAAAGCAGAAAGCAGAATCAGCAAAAGCGAATTGTGACAAATCACATCCTCTAAAGTCCTAATACACATCCTCTTAAGTCCTAATATGTAACTTCTTGTATCAATCTATTGTTATGCACTTCCCTGATATGTTTTATATGACTGCTTGCCTTATCTATAGTTTTATTTAAGTTTGTAAAGCAGCTTGAGGGAAAGAATCCAATCAGATGTAAGTCCATCTCAATTCCAAAGGAGCTATCTGAAATCATATCAGTCTCCATAGTGGTTCATTATGCTCCTTTTCATATCTACTTTGCCTTGCTTAAAGCAGGACAATGAGCTATGATTTACATTGCTTATTAAATTTTAGCCTTAAGTTACTACCTTTATGTTTTGTACTTTATCATTTTTCTTTAACTTCATTCAGGGAGGTGGTGGAGTCACCGTCCCTGGTGCTGTTCAAGGCAAGATTGGATGTGGCACTTGGTGCCATGGTCTAGCCTTGAGCTCTGTGGTGAAGGGTTGGACTTGATGATCTGTGAGGTCTCTTCCAACCCTGATGATACTATGATACTATGATACTATGATTTTTATATACCTTAGTGGCAGTTCTAAGAGAAATGTTCCAGGTACAGTAAGATGCAGCTGAAGCGTCTTCCTCCAAACACCTTACTTTAACAGCACTGGCCATTAATATTAATCTATTCAATTATACTTCTTTGCCTATTATCTTACATAGGTCCTAATGTACACCTTATGTTCCTGTACTATATCCTGCCAGGGAACAGAACCATATCTTCCTTTTTCCTTGTTATCTTCATCATCCAGAATATTGACTTATGTGATTTATCAGATATGTTTTTACTGTATTAACGGTGAAAACTTGCTATCTTTTTATGGTTTTAATCATGATATCCTGCTGCTATAGCAAACTGTTACCTTTACCTGAGGTTCATATTTAAGTATCTTTTCTTCTGGGTAGTTTAAAGGATATTTTTCTGCATAAAAATGGCATAACAAATGCATAAAGATATTTGAAGTGCATGTTCCCGTCAGTATATTGTAAAAATAAGTTGTTGAGTTTTTGGGGATTTTTACTAGTACATACAGTCTTTTCAATGACAAGAAAGGGTCACATTCTTGCCTCACATTATCACTCATAGACATGGAAAATGCTAATGATAGGCATTAAATTCTTTAGCTGCAACACAAAATCGTACTGCAAAATGGTGAAGCATCTGGAATATGTTTCATTTTCCACCATCTATTTTCATGCCACTATATAGCTCATTGGAGACACTTTTGTTATTGTTGCAAAGTAAAGCAATTGTTCTCATATATAGTTGCATTGCACCTTGACAGCTTTTTCTTCAGACAGGCATCTTAAGAGTATAGAAGCAACATAAATTTATTTATGATAAACTCCGCATGTATAGAGACTAATTGCACCTTCTAAAAGCATTAAAATGTGTATAGGGACACTATCTGTGGAACAAGACCAATATTCCCTGCTCAGTCAATGGCAAATGCAAAATGATTCAAAATCTATTTACAGGAATTTTACCCCTGCTTTGTGTGGACAGTGCTTGCATTTTTATAGGATCTTTTTTGACAGTTGTGCCTCAGATATGAAATCCCTAGGTGTGCTGCAACTTTTGAATAGTGAAGAGAACATCCTAGTGTCTGGTCATCCTTTTTTGTATTGCATGTTACAGTTATTTGGAGAGTGCAACAAAGGTGATGTTTTTTATATACCACTGTTCTGTGCCTATTACACTTCCTTACATGCACTTTTTGTCATGAGTTAAGAAATTAAAATTCTGCTCAAGTCTGGTCCTTTGTCATGTGCAGGGAAGAGACGATGATAAAAATAGACAACCAGACAAAAGTAATTTCAATATTGCAAAATGTTAATCTGAAGTTATGATTTTGGTCAACCTTAATCGCAATCAGAATCTTGAAAAGATCTGCTGAATCATAAATAGATTTTTAAAATTATTATTCATAAGTAGTAATTAAATACATAGGTGTAGTCACTTCTTTTTGTTTAATGTCCTAACTGTATTATTGAGCTTATCAAAAGCCATCATAAATTTTGTGTGCCTGTTTCTCATGAATATTTTAATTTTAAAAAGCTGTGCAATTTTTACAGGTATTTTGACCTGTATTGAATGCAGTCTTATAATTTTAAATGATATATTTTGGCAACATTTCATTAAAGAACAATAACAAAAAAAAAGTTGTCAAAAACGCTCTGAATTGTATTGAATGATGACTACTCAAGTTGCTTACAGCTTTTCAGTTTCTCTCTTTTGTGACAATGTTCATATAGGGAACTGTCATTACGTTTCTGTAGCAGAGACGTTCACACTTGAGCTACTTCTTCAGAATTTTCAAGTACAGTATTGCAAATTTTTTTTGTCTTTTGTGTACAAGTTTCTTGTAAATCCTCACTGCAAACCCGTTAAGTTCAGACCTATCACACTTGTCTTCTGCAGATATAATTATATAGCTGTATTTAATGCCTCAGTGGACAGCCCAACATTACAGTTTAATTTTCCACAGAAATATGAATTTGTTCTCAGATTGTGTATTTTTCTATCATATTAGATAATCAGTCTGAGCAGAAATTCAATTTTAACTCAATCAGCAATACTTTGAAGAACGTTACATAAAATAACTTGCACAGCTTTTAGTATGTCACCCAGTATATGATTAGCCTGTTCATTTATTCATTGCTGGAAACATTTATTCATTGCTGGATATTCTGGCTTGAGGATGAAATTCTTACTAATTACCTCCACCTGTAGTAATATTTTACTGTTTTGAGAAATGTTGTCTCTCTCTCTCTTTTTATTTTTTTTTCCTGGTGTATAATACGGGAAATTTTTATTAATCTGGAAATTTCTAGTTCTAGCTCTGAATCCCAAGATAAAATTAGTATTCGTAGTAACGTGAAATAGATATGCCATTTATTTTGTCTGATTGAAAAGCAAATCCTACCAATTACAGTTTAAAATTATTTATTTACGTATTTCCTTTTGCTGACACAGGATTGTCCTCTCCAATACATCCCTGAGTACTTATTTTAGTTGCTTTAAACTGATGGATATTATTAGACTTCACCAGTTCTTCCTGTACACAGCCTGGTGTATATGATTATACCAACTCTGTCCCCATGATATTCAGCTTTTGTTTTCCTTTAATAGTTATTTCTTATTACTAATCCTAATGACTGAGTGCTAAATAATATCTTTTCTCCTTGCTCATAAATACTAAAAAATAGTTGTACTGCACTCACACATAAAATACTTATTCTGAAGCATACCTATGGTTCAGTTAGCTTCACATCCATTCTTAAATAATAATGATTACCAGAGGAAGGTGTAAAAGTCTGGTGATTTACTTGTACCACAAGGCAAAGTAATTAGGCTTATAGGAACCAAAATGCTTGAATCTGGCCAAAGCTGGGGTTTAGAAGTGAGCTGCTGTATTTCTTCTCAAGTTCAGGTGACCCACATATCTAGATATAAAGGAGATAAATATCATTGAGCCTGAATGGTATAGACTTGCAGAAGATTCCTTTTCTATTGTTTGACAAAGCAATTTAATACTAGAATTGGTACAATCTAACCTTCCCTAGTCTCATAGTCTTTCTGAAAAGAAAACAAGCGCTGTAGTTTCCAAAGCCAGCTTCCTCAGGTCGTTTTTTGTACTCTGTTCAAGGTTACCTGAGAGCATTTTAGTACCTGTGTTTGAGAACTATAAAGAATTATTGTGGCTATAAAGAATTATTCTGGTTGTAGTTTTCTGATTTTTATTTCTTTTTACTAGCCTTTTATGGCAAACTAGCAAAGTTTGCATACTTTTCAAGAGGAAAGCTTCAACTTCATTGCAATACAACATTTTGCTCTTGTTGTAGTGGAGTGGTTCTGGGAGTCAGCCACCCTCCCTCAATGAGTTCACCCAGACTAGACTCAGCTGGATAGAAGTTAAGCAATGGAGCTTTACATCTACAGCCTAGCACAATTTACAAGCATATATTTAAAGTATATTACAAATATTTACATCTATATACAGTAATATAAAAGTTAAAACTAATACAGAAATACAATACCCCTCCCAGCAGTCAAAGTGCCCAGGAGGAGCTCCCAACAACCGTTTCATCTTTGTTATACCCCCTGCCCTTATCCTAAAGTCTGCCTTATGTGCAAGGTGAGTTGGAATAATCAGGAAGGGGGGATAAAAGCAGAATGATTAGTTGGGTTACACAGACCAGGCAGAGGAGTCAACACGTCAGAAGCCAGGGAGAGACAGTGTTACCTATATATGTGTTCCGTTTCTTATAAGTCTCAGCAAACCTATGAGTGAAATAGACATCACCATTGTTTTCTTTTCTCAGCCTGTAATCTAATTTCTCTAATTAAAATATTCCAATTAGCTCAAATCAGCACATGTAGAGTCTTGTTAAATGTTTCCCCTCTATGAAGTCCTCCTTTATAACAACCTTTTGCAACAAAGTGCAAATTCTAGGTATCCTTACCTAGGTGATAAAAAGTCATATGTTTACAGGAGGATAAAATCAGACCATAGGGAAAAGCAATGAGACTTCATTAGGGAGGCTGATGAAAGCATGGATGGTAGCTATGTTACGTTATAGGTTAGGTTATGTTACTGTCACTACTTCAATGTTGATACTGGGTATGATCTACATATTTCTTTCAATAAGTCATGGCTTAAACATGAAAACTGGATTAAAAAAAAAACAACAAAATCAACTAACTAGGAATAAATATAGAGCAAAGGAAAGCAAGAAATATATTGATGTGTCCTTGTGGATGTATAAACATGGTAGTGTCATGAGCTGACCCTCACTAGCAAATAAATGTGCAGAGAGTCACTCCCCCACTCTCCCCAACCAGTGGGATGGAAGAGAGAATCAGAAGACCAGAACTGAGAAAACATGTGGCTCAAGATAAAGACAGTTTAGTAAGCAAAGCAAAATAAGAATTTTATTCACTATTTCCCATCTATAAGCAGATGTTTATCCACGTCCTTGAAAAAAGGTCCTGACACAGGTAGCTATTACTTGCAGACCCAACACTATAGTCACCATTGTTTCATCTTCCAGCTCCTTTCTTTATGCTTTTATGCCTGAACATGTTGTCAGATGTTATAAAGTATCCTTTTCTTTAATTAAGCTTAGCTGTCTCAAATAAACCCTTGCCATTTTCTTGCTCATCTCCATCTCACTTTTTGTGGGGATGTGGGCAGTGGCAGAGCGAGAAAAAGAGAAGGCTGTGATGTTGTGGAAACACTGCTTGTTAGTGGCTGAAATGCTGACTTGCTTCCAACAGCTTTTAGCCACAAATGCAAAGCCTATCATATAGGCAGCTGTGGTGAAAGCTAACTTTGTCTTAGCCAGATTCAGTACAGTTTGAGACTCAAGTATGTTCATTCTGATGAAGCTGTCTTGTGGTTAAGAAAAAAAATATGTGTATGTATTGGCCAATGCATTTTCTGTAGAGGAAGAAGTGGGCTATTAGTACTACATGTAAAGAATATATTCCACTTGTTACCAGATGATGAACATTTATGATTTTGTAATTCTATAACAGGCAGCCAAGACCAGAGGGGATGAACACTTTTTTTTTATATCCCTAATTTTTTTCAGTGAGAAGTTCAGAGAAGTGTATCATGGGATAGCAACTATAGCCACGCTTCTGTGGTTGTCATAACAACAGAAGAGAAAACCTGCTCTTCACAGAAAGGTTGGAGACAGTAAGAAAAACTGGTGAAAACTAAAGGAGGAAAATTGGAAGAAGAAGTTAAAAAAAAACCAAACCTGAAATATTTCTGGACCAAATGCATAACCAATGGTCCATAACCATTGCTCTTGATGGATTTAAAGTCAAATTCAGTCATATTTTGCTCAGCCAGAAAATTGAGACTGCATTTGTCCCAGCTTAGGGTGGATCCCTCCTCCAGTACAGTAAACTCACTACAACACAGATTTTTGGAAAAATCAGGAAAAATGAAATTGTATTTCTTATAGTTTAAACTAAATGTAGCAGTATAAAGAGAATAAACTACTACAGAAAATATAATAACCTTAAGGAAGATGGGGAAGAGGTCAAGAGGCGGCGAGCTGTGCTAGTTTGAAGCTAGCTAGAGGGTTTTGGTGAGAATAATTAGATTACAGGCTGTGATAGAGAAACGAGGGTGATGTCTACTTCACTCATAGGCTTGCTGAGATGTATAAGAACTAGAGTGTAAATATAGATAAGGGGGACACTCTACTGTTGAGGCTGTAGGCTGCATTTCTCTCTCTAATCTAACCTGCCATCTCTCTGATTAATCCACTTGCTTCCTAACCCCTCTGGCCAACCCTCCAATCTTCCTTGGGCACAAGGCANGGGGGGCGCGGTGGGGAACAATCAAACCATCACAGTTACTTCTCCAACTTGTCTTCCACTACATTGTGTGCAGCAAAAGTAGCAGCAGCCAAAACCGCGGCAGGGGAAGATAGTAGCAGGTGCAGCAGAAGCAGTAGAAGCAGCCAGGGTCAGGTACAAGCTGTGCTTCCAGACATAAAGCTCTTGATGCTTCAATGAAAGTATAGTAACTTATCACTTGTTATTATATGGCCTATCCATAGAATGCTCACCTCTCCACTCAGAGCTTCCACTTCTAAGTTTTTCTGTTCCAAATTTTTTCTTATGTCTGAGCTAGAAATCTAGCTCAAATGGCCACAGCATGCAAGACTTCCTTGCAAACAAGTTGGAAAGACTTTTTGTATATTTTAGCTCATATTTTAGTATATTAATAATGATTATGTTTACATTATCATTTTGACATCTATTTGATATCACAGATATCTTCTTTAGGTAATGAACTTCTGAACTGGTTGGGTGAAGATCGAGACAGATCCAAGAGCAGTTCCTTTACTATCTTGATCACCAAAACAGAACTGTGTGTAACATGACATTGTAATTTTTAAGAATCCAGACGTGCTTTTATGCCATAGAAACTGATTTTATATATTGAAATAAGATGTCCATTTATATCAGCAACTGCCAAATGTTCAGGCATGAAGAAAAATATCAACATAGATGATTCTGGCATGTCTGAATCTTCTGAATGGACAGGCAAGTTCCTGGCATACTTCATAGTAAGTGGCAACTACTGGCCTTCTCTGGGTCAGGAATATGCCTGCTATTAATAATCTGCTGGGATCCACTTCAACTATACTGTTCGGGGACACATCTGTCACTGATGGTCATGGTGAAGTTGATCATTCTTTTTACTAGAGTTCTGCAATCAATACCAATATATCATGAGTGGGAACTTCTGATAGGTGGAGAAGTTGTTGGGAATGTGGTCTTATAAGAAGACAGCTGTGAAGGCAAAATGACAAATAACTGAAGAAGAGGAAACTTCCTGTGACCTGAAATGATCAATACAGGAACTCAGAAATTACATGCCCAGAACTAATCCTCTATTCCTTGCAGAGAGCTATGAAGGTTATTTCATATCTAGAAATGAGTGATCCATGCTAGCTAATATCTAGAGTGAGATGTGGTCCTAATAAAAGTATCTGTGATAGACTCTATCTTGCCTGAAGTTATCTTCAGTGATATACTCTATCTTGCCAGAAGGCATCTGTTACTTAGATGTGTTCTTGAAAAAGCTTTTGCAGTGCTGTGATTGGTGTGCCCTTGTGATAAGTTATCCAGCACTGTTGGTGGAGACAGCTTTCCTACTGTTTAAGACCTCTCAGGAGCTTGAGCCTATGACAGTATGTTGTAGAACATCGAAGCAGTGAAATCATTATTGAAGGGCAAAGGAAGGATTAGTCCCTTAGGTGGATTAAGAAGTGATGACAGATACTGGTGAGACCGGGGCAGAAGACCTCTCATAGCTTTTCTGGCTTTTGATGCATATATGGTACATATGAGGCAGGTGAGGCTTAAAAAGGACTCAGAAACACTGTCAAAGTGTAAAGCCCTGTGGAACAGAGGGCATGGGGTAAGTTGCATGGCTGATGAAAAACGTTGGAATGTTTCTGAGGGTGACATGTGGTATGCTAAGGATACTATACATGAAATGTTTCTATCAGCTTCACACATCCAAATTCCTTATTATGTGCCCTTAGGCTTTGTATTATTTATATATATTTGTCATGCTTTTTGGAGACCACTTCTAGGAAAAGCCAGTGGTCTGGAAAGCAGTAAAATCACCTCACTATAGTGTGGTTAAACAGGTCTCTGTGTGAACTGTTTTGCCACCTTATTGTAAACTCCCAACTAAAACCATTGTTATTCTTTAATGTAATACTTCTCCTTGATCCTTTTGGATTTTGAGAGGGTTGTGAGCAGATGTAAAGTGATAATTTAAGTTATGCCTTTCTTACAAGAAAATTTGTGCAAATAGTATCTTTGTCCAAGATTATAACAACTAATTATGTGAGAAAGTGTTAGTCTGAAAACAGGAGTTTAGGCTGAAACTGGGATTTTGTTTCTACAATCTCTATGCAGGAGTTCTATAGTGGCACAATATCTACTGTACTCACTGACTTTGTAACTGAATCTGGAAAGTGTTCAGCTCTGTTCTGTGTTCATGATGAACTGGAGCATACGTCTCCATCTTTGTAAATCTTTTGACAGAAATGTGATTTCAGAGATGTCACTCATAGTATTTAGCATACCATATTGCCTTCATTATAATTCCAAGATCAAATTAGGATCAGTGCTTGAGCAATTAGTATCAATTGCTCTGCGCTTGTGCCTGTGAATTACTCTTATATTTAACTTCATACATTGAGTTAAAACAGACTTATATTGTCCATCACAGGAAACATTCAGTACTTTGGATATCCATAACGTAGTAATTTAGTACTGTGAGAGTCTTAGAGATCTCTGGTGGGACATGTAAGTTTTCCTTCTTTATTCTTCTTCGAGAGGGAATCTTATAAAGATTTTCAAGAAAATCATCCACACCTGATTTTGTTTATTTAAAAAAAAATGTTTAGAAAGCTATTCTAGTAATACTAGTTATGGAAATATATCCAATAATACTATAACTACAGGAATTATAAATTCTCAAATGAAAACTGGCATTCTATAGAGAGAAAAAAATGAAATGTTCATTATGAACTCCTTCATCGCTTTATGACACGAATCTTACTATTCATAATCTTCTGCTGACACTTAATAGTCTTGCTTTGTAAAAGGCTAGTAAGAGTTAGGCCAAACATGAAGAAAAAGATGCATGCAGTTATCAGTCTTATAGAATTATCCATAGGATGCTGTGTATGTGGATTCAAGATGAAACTGAATGGCTAACGCAGGAAGTACTTCTCCTGTGTGCTAGTTTGAAGCTAGCTAGAACGTTTTGGTGACAAGAATTAGATCACAGGCTGTGGAAGGAAAACAATGGTGATGTCTACTTCCCTCATAGGCTTGCTGAGATGTATTAAAACAAAAAGCAAAACATAGATAAGGCACTTCTACTGGGGAACTGGCTGAGCTGCATTCCCTCTCTCTCTAGCTTCTCTGACGTTTCTTTAATTAATCCACTTTGCTTCCTAACCCCCTGGCCGAACCTCCATTCTTCTTTGGGACTGGGGTAAGGTTGAGAGGGGTAGGGGGAAGGTGAAGGGGTGGTTGTGAGCCCCTCCTGGGGACTCAGGTTTCTGGGAGGGCTGTTGTGTTTCTATATTACCTTTTACCTTGTATATTTCTGCATATAACTGTATATACTGTAAATATCTGCTCGTATATTCTGCTAAGCTGTAAATAGTAAGTTTCATTCAATTTCCAGAGCCAGATGAGTCTAGTCTGGGTGGTTTCTAAAGTGTGGGGAGGGTGGGGAACACCAAAACCATCACATCCTGTAAATGATTGTAGGTTAGAGAACACTTAGATGGTAGTGTCATGTATAATTCCTCCATTTTTATTCTTCCACAGACATCAGTTAAAGGACACTGTTGGAAAGACTATGCTAGGCTAGATGGACATTTGTTCTAATCTCATACATCTCTTATAATGACTTTGTACTTCATAACTTCCAAGATAGATTTTGGAAATAAAAGGAGACACGCTTTCCTCATTTGCAGACTAACAGGTAAAAAATAAGAAACTGGCTATGAAGCAATTTACATAAAATTGTGGTTTTAAAGGAGAAAAAATATAGATAGGATGTAAAAATTATAATTTCCAGTTGTAGCATTTTGGTCAAGTTCACAAGCATTCTGTGATGCTATGTTTAGCTGTTGATACTGTGTATGTCTTGTCTGTGAACTATCTCCAGGAAGACACATGGGTTTATGTGTACAAGAATCTTGGTATGTCCAGCCAGACCCAGGAGTCATTTTGTTGAAACATGTCTCATCACAATATTTGTCCAACATACACTGTTAATCTTTGTAGTTTTTGCCATCCTCTATATAAAGTCTGGTAAGAGAATTTTGGCAGCTTTGTCTTGAATTCTTGCTCCTGTCATACAGAAGTCCAAATGAACCCAGGTGCTCCATGAAGTTACTTGACATCCATTTAAATCTTATGGCAACCCCTTAAAGTCTTATGGCTAGAACCCTTGCATTTCCAGTGGAGAAAGTTTTAGAAATTTTGGATCATTTTTTGTCAACCCCCCTCTAAAAAAGCTTTGGAGACATCAGTGTTCACTCTGCTAACTCTAAATAAATAAGAGGACAGGGTCTGTAAAACTATAGGATTACTGGGAAGGTATAGGACGAACTAGCTTTTGTAACTGTGCAAAAGAAGAATCCAGGGTCTTTTGAAGTGCTAGATGAAGGTAATGTTCCTCTCCAATACTGAATGTGACAGATGTCTCAGCACTTGCCAGTACAGACCTGATACCTCAGTTCAGCAATGCTGCTACTTTCTGGTGCTGTTAGAGGAATGGAGAAGCTATAGCAGTATTTGTGGAAAGAATTCTCTGGCATAAGGGAAGATGCAATCATGAAGGAGAAATAGAAAGAGCAGAGTAGAAGAAAATAGCTGCAAATACATAGTGAGTTCTCCACTTTTTGTAGGCGAAGCCCAGGGAAACAATCTAGGGTCTGAGGAAGCTAACCGGACTCTAGATCACAGAAAAATCTTCTGCACCGCACAAACCAGTATGTATGAATTCTGACTGTAAAGTATTTGAGTACCATAATCTCACAGTATTTACAGAGTGGACAGCAGAGGAGTGGATTGTCTCTGCTTACTGACCTAGCATCTCACAAGATCCGATCATTATATGCAAATGCTTCCTTATTTAATAGTTTGTAGAAAGTAGCCTGATATAATAAACTACCAGCAAACTAATGAATTCTGTCATTATATACATATTTGGCTCATTGTAGGGTTTTCCTAGGTTTTTTTCTGTCTTACAGTGGCATGGCTTCATATCAGTAAGGGCTACAATTAGCAGGGAAGCAATCTCTGAGCCTTTTTCAGAGGAGGCAAGGTAAATTAGGCCTTTGTAGGTCTTATTTTACATGGTTATTAAATTTAAATGCATAGTGAATTTCAAAAGTGGACATGACAAGAAAGGTGAGGTGAGCTGAGAAACAAGACACAAGATAAAATCAATTATATATGAATATCTAAATTATGGAGATTATTTCAGACTTTTGCCATTTTAAATAGAGAGATTAAACAAAAGGGAGCTTCCGTTTTCTTTCAAAAGGTATGTTTTGAAAAAGAACAGATTTTTAGAACAAAATAAATACCCTTGGATGAAAAGCATTATAAGCTATGAAAAACTGGTATGACTGCAATTACAATTATTTTCTTTAGACTTTTGCACACAGTTTTTTATTTCCCTAACTGCACAGGAGATGCAGAAATCTTTTCAGGGAGTATATCCTGGGCTGACAAACTCACAAACTTGAGCTGAGTACACCTGTGGTGTTGTGCAAACATGCAAATCTATGTGACCAACCTGTGGTAGTTGTAAAATTTCACCTGACTTCCCACAGAAAATTTTAAGTGCTTGCATCCTGGTTTTGGGAAGGGAATTCTTCTCTACTCTTGTAGCAGTTGCACATCTGAAATAATACAATAGACCACTGCAAAAGCAAATGTGCATATGATGAATTTTCTCCTGCTGTTCAGAAACAAAATTGAAGGCCAGTGTGTGCACTAGGAGATCGGTCTTTTACTTGATCTAGTTCTGTCTGAGTTGTCTCCTGTAAATTCTAATGGAAACTCAATATTGTCAGCATGGTGTGGCAAACTATTCAACAACCTGAACTTGGAAAGAAAGTTCTAAACGATTGATTCTTTTTTGTATCTGATCTGCATAAAGCTTCTAGTCAAATGTGTTGAAATCAGTTAGAAACCAAACACAAATTATTCCCCCATGCAGTTACCTGTGCTTGTTCTAACACATCTTCTAATCTTAGAAAAGTAAGAAGCAAATGAAATTGCAGACAATATGAAAATGTGTCGTGGCAAGAGCTCCCTAAATTACAACAACATGATTTTATTATTTTAATGTTATTTTTAAAAGCAGATACTCAATATATGTGCTTTGCCATTTTAAAGTTATATCTTGAATTGCCTTTTCCGTCAAGTCATAGATTGAGTAACAGACTTCAAATCATCTGAGAGACATAAGTTTCATCTCTTTGTTATGGTTCCTTTCACAGTTCAAGAGAAGTCATAACCTCTGGAGAATGTGTACTTAACCTAAACAAGGGTAAGCCACCTGCCCTGAATCACTGACTAATTGGGCATATCCTTCTTTTATTTCTCCTTCAGCTTATAATTGCCTCTTCAGTGCACACTAATTCATTGCATTAGTCAATCTATTAATCTGCTTGAATGATTTTTTTAATAGCAAAAAAAAAAATATTTGAATAGTATTTAATATCAGCAGGGACTCTTGTTTTCCTTGATCTAGTAATAGGATATTCATAAATTTGTTCTGATAGTTTTGCAAAAATGCTATTTTTTCAGTTAGAGAAAACTATGTACATTTGCTTTCCCCTTTTAATAACTGTGTTAACTTTATGTTATACTTTTACCCTCGGTAGGACACTCTAGAATAAAACCAGAATTACTTGGTTGTCCCTGGAAAGAAGGCCAAATAAATTGTCAAGGTATTTTGTGAGGAGAAAAAAAGATCAGTGGATATTGTTGTTGAAACTGCTTGTGGCTATAGTAGATGTACGAAATGTTGTTTTAACATATATGTGTCTGTCTGACAGTAAATGAAATATGGCATATAATTAAATTATGAATTCAAATGTAATTCTGAAGTATAATCTTTTAGATTAGGAAATGGAACAAAATGGATTTTGAAATAGGTCATACTGTTTGATATATTCTTCCAATACAGGTCCTAATATACAGGTGGTAGTTGGTGATAGTTGAGGTAATACATTCAAAGCACAGCTTCATGATCACTTTTGTACCCTGAGTGAATAAACAGCGAAAATCTTGGCCAGATTTTACAAAGTAACCTTAAGAAAAAACTTCTGTGTCTTATAGACCTTGTAAGTTACTTTCTTCTTAACTGGGCTCTCTACCATTGACCTCATCCCTTTTCTATCTTGCCTGTCAGAACTGTGAAGAACATCCATTACTCGGAATGGCTGTTTGCCTTGGGTTGACGCTAGCTTTGTGCTGTGGACATGGGACAGCAGACTGTCATGTACTGCAAGATGCAAATCGTCACCATCTGTTCCCATTTGTCCTGTGGGGATGTTATCCTGTGACAAGCCAGCTAAGTACTAGCTTTGCAAGATTATGTTCCAACAACAGCCTTTACACATTGGCATGAACCCTTGAACACAGAGCACAAAGAGTGCCCTGCAGCTTCTTGTCTAGAGAACTGAAACATGACAAATATGAGGTATTATGTACATGCACTTTACTCCCTTGTCTGTCAGAATTGTACCACTATTTTTGCTTTCCAGAGGCCTAGATTCAGAGAAGGAAAATAGAATCCTGGTGTGTATTAGAAGGATTGTGGTTAGTAGGTCCAGAGTGGTCCTCCTCCCCCTCTACTCTGCCCTGGTGAGGCTGCATCTGGAATATTTTGGTCAGTTCTGGGTCCCTCAGTTCAAGTAAGACAGGGAACAGGTGACTGTCGAGAAGACAGATCAGGGCTCTTGTCAGTGATGTCCAGTGATAGAGCAAAGGGAAACTGATGTTGTGTAAGTACAAGTTGTGGCTGTTTGAGCTAGATTTCTAGCTCAGACATAAAAAAAATCAGAACAGAGAAACTTAGAAGTGGAAGCTCTGAGTGGAGAGGGGAACATTCTAGGAATAGGCCATATAAAGGCAACAATGGATAAGTTAATATAATTTCATTGAAGCATATTGTGTCTGGAAGCACAGCTTGTACCTACCCCTGGCTGCTAATGCTGCTTCTGCTGCTCGTGCTGCTATCTTCCCCCATCACTGTTTTGGCTGCTGCTGCTTTTGCTGCTTCACCACTGCTTGACCCCTTCCCCATCTTCCTTAAGGTTATTATATTTTCTGTAGTAGTTTATTCCCCTTATACTGTTATATTTAGTTTAAACTATGTGAAATACAATTTCATTTTTACTGACTTTTCCAAAATTCCCTGTTGTAGTGAGTTTACTCTAGGTGGGGAGGGATCCATCCTAACCCGGGAAATAAGGAGAAACTTTCACTGTGAGTGTTACAACAATGGAACAGGCTGCCCAGAGGGGCTGTTGAGTCTCTTTCATTGGAGACATTCCAAACCTGCCCGGATGCATTCCTGTGTGACTTACTCTAGGTGAGCCTGCTCTGACAGGGGTGTTGGACTAAATGAAGTCAAACTCTCAGAAGACAGAAATAAAGAAATAAGGCTGCCTGGGCAATTGCAACTTATTTATGCATTCTTCATATGTTATGTGATCTGCCTCACTTAGGTGATCATACACTACTATTTTGAAAGAACTCTTGCTTCACTCATTGCTTGCAATTAATATATCCAGTAGTCAGAAAATTATCTGTTTCTGAAAGTATATTTTTGTCTTTCTCAAATACCTATTGGTATGAAATCTCCTGCATTTATTAGTGTCTGTATTTGAAATACTGAGATGTTGTGGTTCTAAAGGAATGGAGCGTGTCTGCTTCACATGGAAGTATACACAGCTTATCTCTCATTTTCCAGAAACTTCCTACGTACATGCTGATATTTTTCATTAAGTCTTATAATGTGGACAACATGAAGCAGAACAGAAGTGTAAAGAAACCATTAGGCAATGTTATAAACTTCACTCATATTACATGTCTCTTAGAGTTGTAAGTTAGTACAGAACATTTAAATTGAATTACAAGCATTCCACATCGCAGCTGAAATACTGATTGTAATCTCTATAGCATATTTTGCCATTCATAACTTCATTCATATTAAAAAATGAATTAATCAGAGACACATTAAGCTACACTGTCTTAAGATGAACTTCAACAAAACTGTGCAAAACTTGTGTATTTCTTTCTTGGTGTGGTATCTTCTGTGACAAACTTAAAAGTTCAGTTTGCAAATTGATCCAGAGGGCCTAAATTCTGAGTAGATATGGATAACTCTTAGACCATAATAGCTTCTCGTGAGCTTGGTAGTTAACTTTCATGGCTTTTCTGGGAAATCACTTTTTCACTGTGAACACAGCTGTCTTGGGTCTTGGTGACATGCTTGTTCCCCTCTGGTGCCTGTTGTGTTTTGCAGTTTTTAATCCCAGGCTTTGATGTGTCTTTGCTATAGTAGATCATCTCTAGCTGTTTCAGAACTAAAATGATATCTAAAAATATGTCTTGTGGGTGTCTGTAACATTTCATTGTCTTGTTTTTCAACTATTCACCATATTTCAACTTGCCATAATAACAACTCTGGGACATCTATTATCAAAATACATAGCAGATGCCTAAAGCTGTGTTAGCTGACCTACAGTCATTATGTGGTTTGCAAGAGTATTTTAAGGTTTTGGTGTGTAGGATCTGACCCTGTATTAGATGTAGTTAACTGACAGAGCTTTTCAGATTTCTATGATCAGGTTGAGTCCATTAACTAGCTCTTGTACAGAAACCTAGAAGTAGACACTGAAATCAAATATCTTAACTTCAGATTAAAACTCTCCTTGGAGCAAAACATGGGACTAGGAGGAAACTTTCGCCGTTCTAGAGTGTCATCTGGGGACTATGTAGAGACATACGAACACCTTAATGAGTCTTGTAATTTTCCAACATTAAGTCCTTTCTTTGTTTGTATACAACTTTCACAACTTAGTAACAGAATGCCCTTTGTATGTAGAACTAAACCCCACAATCTGATTACGCTGCTCATAGTCTGCTAAGAAAATGAAATAGACACATCAGCATAGTTTAAACTACCTTCTATTATATCAGCACTTCCAGACATCATTTTGTTGAACTTGCCCCATTAATACAGAAAACATTTTTATGTCGCTCAAAATTATCCTCTTGTTGACTCACGATTTTTGTTTGAAAGAAGAATTAAATTAAGGGCTTATCAATATGGAATGGGAATCCACTTCCAGCATCTTGTGTTCTTTGAGGGTTTTTAAGGTTTCTGCAGGGAGTCATTGGCTACTGGAACGGGCTGCCCAGGGAGGTGGTGGAGTCGCCGTCCCTGGAGCTGTTCAAGGCAGGATTCTATGTGGTGCTTGGTGCCATGGTCTAGCCTTGAGCTCTGTGGTAATGGGTTGGACTTGATGATCTATGAGGTCTCTTCCAACCTTGGTGATACTGTGAGATCTGAAAGGGCTGCATATTCAGTAACTGCAGATGTATTTTCCACTCTATGCCTAGTACTATGGGATTAGTACTCTCCTACTACTTTATTGCTGTTTTGTTAGTACTCAAAATTTACAAAATGACTGTCCTGGGTTAGGGTGGATCCCTCTCCTGCTAGAGTAAACTCACTACAACACAGATTTTTTTGGAAGTTAGGAAAAGGGAAATTGTATTTCTCGTAGTTTAAACTAAATATAACAGTATAAAGGGAATAAACTACTACAGAAAAATATAATAACCTTAAGGAAGATGAGGAAGGGTCAAGTGGCAGTGAAGCAGCAAAAGCAGCAGCAGTGACGGGAGAAGATAGCAGCATGCGTAGCATTAGCAGCCAGGGGCAGGTACAAGCTGTGCTTCCAGACATAAAGCTCTTGATGCTTCAGTGAAATTACATTAACTTATCCATTGTTGCCATTATATGGCTTATCCCTAGAATGTTCGCCTCTCACCTCAGAGCTTCCACCTCTAAGTTTCCCTGTTTCAAATTTGTTCATGTCTGAGCTAGAAATCTAGCACATGGACAAATATATATTATGCATTTTCAGGCTAATCAAAACCCATATCTGTCTCCTCAGCAGGCAAGTAGATAAATTGTTTCTTTGTCATTTGTTGATCCTTAGAGATCTGTGCACTGTTTCACACGTATTTTCTATACTTTTCTGGGTCTCATCTAGTTGGAACTAGATGCTCTTTGAGGTCCCTTCCAGCCTAAACCATTCTATGATTCTAGGATTCTATGACTTCAGAAGACAAACCGATGTAACCTTTTGCAGGAAAAGAAGCCTAGATGAGATGTCTACCATTCTGTTCAGTCAATTCTTGAAAACCTCCAATGATGTGGATGTACAACATTCCTGAGGATGTCATTCTAGTTATTGATTGTTCTCACTGCCAAACAATCATAAAATCATAGAATCATTTTGGTTAGAAGAGAGCTCTAAGACCTTTGAGTCAAACCTTTGCCCTAACAACATGACCATTAAACCAACAAGTTGGAACCTTCTTCCTGTGCAATGTGTAACTTTGCATGTTCTCTTCTCCATGTGGCTTTTTGAGAAGAGAAAGTTTGTTCTCTTTTTTAGCTGGCTTTTAAATTCTAAAATAACCCCTGCTCCATCACCAGTCTCATCCCTTTAATCTCTTCTCATAGAGCAGGTCTTCATGGCCATCCTCTTGATGTCTGTCTGCATCTCTTTTAAACTGTGGGCAGCAGAACTATCCACAATACTGTGGGCGAAGCCTGACATGCACCAAGTAGAGTGGGATGATCACAACTCTGTTTTGGCTAGTAATGCTCCTGCAGATTCAGATCAGGATCTCATCTGCCTTTGTTGCTTCAGTGTCACCCCACTGACTCATATTCAGTTTGTTGTCTTATCAATACGCTCAAATTCCTTTAACCAAGGCTGCTCCTTGGCAGATGCTAGCCTGTACTGGATGCTTTGGCTATTCAGTCCCAGGTGTAGGACCTTGCACTTGTTGTTAGACTACATAATGTTTTCACTAGCTCACTCTTCCATCCTCTCTAAGTCTCTCCCTTCTGATGTGTCCACCTTAATCAGTTTGGTGTCATCAGTGAACTTTGTGAAGGTGTTTTCAATCCCATCATCAAGATAATTTTTAAAGACGCTGAAGAGCTTGAAACCTAGTATTGATTCCTACAAGAAGCCTGGTTAGGACTTCCTGTCAACAGACTTCTGCTGTCAATCTGAATAAAAACTGTTGAGTTCTACCTCGAGTGCAGCCTTTTAGCCAATTTATACAGAAGGCTATCTGAAAGAGTGTTGAGCGCATTGCTGAAGCCCAGGTAAACAACTTCCACTGCTTTCCCCATGTTAACAGGAGATACTTTGCCAGCGATGGTGGTTAAGTTAGGCATGATGTACCTTAGGTAAATCCACGTTGTCTTTTTGCAATCATCTGCTTCATTTGGCTTAATATAATTTTGAGGAGCACTTGTCATAACTACTTGATATTTTGATCCAAGTAGTCCAGCTGCAACAAAGACGAAGCCATTAGGCAATTGACTGATTGAATTTTATCTTATGTACATAGATGTTTTTGTTTCTTGGGAATTCACGCCTTAGATCATCACTACTGTTTTTTTCCAGTTCTCAGATACGTGTACCAAAACAGCAGAGATTCCCTGTCATGTGTGTTTTTTGACAGCTCAATAGAATAATTGCTTACAATGTCATTGCTGTTGCTGCTGCTACAATCAGCTTCTACTGTCTTTCTTCTCTTATTCTGCCATCTTTCAGTGTTACCAAGAAGCATCAGCCTTGCTAACTTGGTCCTTTTCAGCAAAAGAAACTTTCTTTGAACATATTGGATAGCCTGCAAGTATGCTGTCTAAAGACAAGAACCTCAAAAATTGTTATATTTGTCACTGCTAACAGACTAAGATTGTCAAAGTCTACTGATAGGTGCTCTGATAAAACCCAATGACTTTATCATACCCTTCATTTTTTAAGTGCTGATGCCACTCAAAGTGGGATCATTGTTCTGAGAGGAACCACTGCCAGAACTAAAGCACACCTTGACTTTTTTTTTTTAAATCACTTCAGCAGAGTAATTGTACATAAATTGATTCATGCTTGATCTTTTGCAAAGGTTAGCTTGGACTTCTAAATAGTGACCTATATGCTAGAAAAAGACATTTACATTTCTTTTCCTTTTGGGGGAAAACTAAGCACACATTGTAGGAAATACTTGTATTTGATCATTCAGGTGACTGAAAAAAAATCTGATCTAGAACAGGGTAGGAAGTAATGTAAATTAGTTAGGGATATACTAGGGATAAGCTATAGGAGTATATTAGCTAGGGATAAGCTATAGGAGGTGTCCCTGCCTATGTTGAGGGGTTTGAACTAGATGATCTTTAATGTCCCTTCCAACCTAAACCATTATATTTATGATTCTTCTATCCTATTTCCTTTAATTCTTCCCTGTATGTTTGCTCCTGTGTTCCTCTATACATTTTTTTTTCAAAGAAGAAAAAAAAAATATTTAAAAGAGAAAGAAAGAAAAATACAATACACAGGTTTACACTGGCAGAATAGACAAGCATGACTGGTTGTTGGCACCATCTCTAAAATGCAGCCTACATTTCTTCAGTGTACTTATTTTAACATGAAAAATCACATTCTACTTTCCTTTATGATGCTTTTACTTTTCTTTCAAATGTGCTAACATCTAAGTATTAAAAAGAAATAGTTACATTTTGGAAGCTTGTCAGACACAAACACTAGATCCTTGATGGACCTTTGGACTCTTCCCATGCGACAAGATTTGCAGCCTAGAAAGGCTCCCAGTCCCTTGATGTTTACAGGATTTAATGGTTGTATTTTGAAAAGCCACTGTTGCCAGCCATTCTCACAGCTTATAATAGCATATGAAGAAATTTAACATATTTCTTAGCATTTCTAAAGTCAGATATATAACTGAGGAGATGGCTTGGGGAGAATGTTCCCTCTTTATTTTCTATTTAATCTTCTAATTATTTTTAATACAACTTTGAGGGTGGGAAGTTGTTACAGTTAAAGTCACAAGCCTAGAGTTTTACTTAGATTTTTCTGCCCCATCCAAAAAAACTGAAATTGAAGCTGGGGGAAGTATAGGCTGGATGTTAGGAGGAAGTTCTTCACAGAGAGAGTGATTTGCCATTGGAATGGGCTGCCCAGGGAGGTAGTGGAGTCACTGACCCTGGAGGTGTTTAAAAAAAGCCAGGATGAGGCACTTAGTGCCATGGTCTAGTTGACTGGATAAGGCTGGGTGATAGGTTGGACTGGATGATCTTGGAGGTCTCTTCCAGCCTGGTTGATTCTATTCTATTCTATTCTATTCTAAATGTACTGAAGGGACAATTGTTTGAATCCGGATTAACTTCTCTAAAGAAATGACACTTGGTTTCAGATCCAAATTAAATTAAATCTCAGAAGTTATTCATGTGAATTTTTGTCTGCAAATAGCAGGAATATTTTATATGTGACTTCAAGTGATTTTAAATCATACACGAAAAACAGATATTGTAAGTTTTATCTTTGGCCAGAAATTATATCAGAATCATATCAGTATCAAATCTGGGTTTGAATAGTTCAGTTGCAATACCTTGTGATCAAGACTGAGTAATGATTTTATCTTGTTTTCTTGAAAATCTATATACATTTACGGTAACTGCAGGATTAGAGGACCTGAAAATATTTTGTAGTACTAATTATTATTTAACTGATTTACCAGAGGCATTATTGTTGTTTCAGAAGCTAAGTGTAGATGCAAACCACCGAATGGAGTAATTTCAGATGTAAGCAGATGCGTGACCCCATTTAGAAACCACAGCACCACTTTTCTACTTCAAGTAACACAATTTTTCGTTATTGCTAGTATATCATAGCTCAGAATGATTATCCTCATTCACTACTTTTTCTATCTAAAAAAAATGCAATTTAAGATTACTGGAGAAAACCAAATCAAAGCAAAACTGTAACATCAAAAATTGGCAATGGTAAACTATAGTTTTGTTTGTTTATTTTTCCTGAGTACACATAGAATGATTGTCTTACCTCTAACTTGTTAACTCCTGTAATACTGTTACAGACATACAGAGAGATACTGATACCATGAGAAAAAGTTGTATTAAAACCTTCTGAGGGAGGTTAACTTTGATTATGCCTAGGAAACACAGTCAAGAATTCTGTTTATGGAAGTTCCTAAATGTTAGCCTATAGGCAGAACTGCTTTGAAAAATAATGACAGCTAAATTCAGCAGATGTGTTAACACACAGGCTGCTTTCAGGTACTGCCTCAATAGATATATTGCTTGAAAATTAATTGAATGTGGCTTCTTATCTCCCTTTTCTCTAAACCTCAATGAAATGTTAAAACAGCTGACGCATCTTATCTCACAGGAATAAGAACCTCCTCCTCCTGTACCTGGCAAAAAGGTTTCAGTCACTGCATTGCCTAGGATTCTTTAAGAGCAAAAACCTCAAAATGTTGGATGCCATTTACAGTGTTTACAAACCAATGGTTGCATTCATAACAGATTTTCATGCTAGCAAGCATAATCTCAGATTCATGTACACAAGCAGATTTTCTTAAGTGTATCTTTTACTGCATGATAGATTTAATGAAACTCAAATTATTAGTGAAGCTTTTGGGAGGACATTTTTCACATGCTCCATGTGTGACAGCTGGCTGCTAAAGCTATAATTTCTTCTTGCTCTCTAGCCTACTGTGACACTGACAAGTGAATGACTCAAGAACAACACCAAGAAGAAATAAACACACCATTCAAGACCTAAAGATGAAAAATGCTCCTGGTTTTGGCTCCATGAACCATTCAGAACAGCGGAAGATGAACCTGAGTGCATCTTGCCTACTACATATACAAATAATCAGTGATCGATTAATGAATGGTGCTATTTTCCACAGCTGTGAGACCGTGATTACAAAAGGGATCAAAACATAGGACTAACTCAGGAAGGACCACCTTGCTAACTTGACAGGGTCACAAAAACATGAAGGAAGTAATTTATTATTGCTATTCATTAAAGGCAGGTTATAGTCTTCTTTCTAATTACTTTTCTTACTGAGGACTGCTAACTTTTTCATAGATTGCTTGTCATTTGCACTGACCTCTGAATAAAATCAATATATATTTGCATTTCTTGAGTGTTCATTATGTTGAAACGTAACACTGCCTGAAAATAAAACATGTCTTTCTTTACAATAGCAGACAAGCTCTGAAAACACTTATGACAAAGATTTAGATTTTCTCTTTTACTGTTTCATTGCTCCTTCAGGTTATGCTGGAAAAGTTCATATTGTGGCTATCCTTGCCATGAAGTTGTTATAAGATACTGCAGGAAAAGAAAGCAAATGCAATGTACGAATCACTCTAAGAACTAAGATATTTTGTCCATTGTTTTCTTTCTTAAAATTTTAAGTGAATAAAAATTGCCAAAGAATTAATTCAAAGTAACCACCTTTATCTTGAACCTTTCTGTTGAACTGTCCATCTATCCAAAGTTCTTTTTTGAATGAAAAAAGAAAGAAAGAGTTAACAGTGAAGTTAAATCTGGATTTAGATGACAATGCTTCAAATGTCAGATTTGAAGATAGATTAATAGATTTCTGTTAGCAGAGTAAGTTGATTCACAGACTTAAGATTGGAGTCCAGATTCTTATTTGATTACTATACTTGTGAAAAACTGTATCTCTTTTCATAAGGCACAAAGTCACATATTTATATGTTCCCATCTCTATCATCCTAAATGACTCAAAGACATCTGTCAACTCTGTCAGAATCTGAGAACTTAAGGATCTTATTAAAACAAAAATTAAGTAGTTACTGAGATATCCTTTAATAACAATGGGCACACTTAACATTTCAGGCTAAACATCATCCTGACTTATGATCAATATACGCCAAGGAGAAAGAATACTAAATCCTAATTGGTTCAAGGTGATTATTGTCTGTCTTTTTCAGGGGAATACTATTTATCCAATGATCTGTAACAATACATCTGGAGACAGTCTCTTCATGGCACCCTTGCCTTTGTTTTAAACCGATATGAGGTCATTACTGAAGCAATTCACAGGATTAAGAAAATATAAAGGTAGCAAAAATATCACAGTGGTTTGAAAGGGAATAAGATGATATCTTTGAGATCAAGTCTATAAATAAACACAGATGAGGTTTTTGTGATGTTTTTGCATTACCACATGGATTTGGAAACAGTAACCATCGGACTTATATTTTTACACATTCAAAACAAGTTTAGTAATAGAGAATGTTGATAAAATCTTGGGCTGTATTTGCAGAGGCATGGCTGGTAAACTGAAGACAGCAATTATTTCCTTTCAATCCCTGCTTATTAGTGCTGTACACTCTATGCTGCATTCAGTTATGATCTTCTGCTATGAGACACATGGGAAAATGAGCAAGTGCAGGTACACTGGAATTGTTTCCCTATAAAAAGACACTGAAGGAGCGACTCTTGCTCATCCTGGAGCAAGGAGGATTTTAGGGACACCCAATGACAATTCCCCTATGCCTACACAGTGGCATAAGATGAAAGAACAGACACAAAGGGCATAAACTGACCCAAGAGAGATTCTCACTGGGTATAACGATAAATCCTTTTCCCATGAGGACACTTAGGCCATGATTCAGGCTGCCCAGAACAATTATGCAGTGTCTCTCCATGCTTGGGAGCAGATAAGGCCCTGATTAATAATATCTGGCACATTCCTGAAAATGCTTTGATTAGGGGTTTGGACTAGGGATCTTTTAAGGCACTTTCTACTCTGAATCATTATTTTATCACCTGGAATAGCATAGACATTATAGACATTTAAAGTAGTCTTAATGACAAACAGCCATTTTAAATTTAATTTAAAATCAATTTTTTAAAAGTTTGTTGGATTTTTTAAAATAAATCTTCAATTTTCTAACAAAAGATATTTGTTTCTGCCCACAAATTAAGTACACTCAGAAAATTTTTCACCTTTTATTGTTATCAACTTCAGTAAGAAATCATTTGTATTTTATTGTAGTTTTAAAGGAGATGCTGTTTTATTTTCTCATTGGCCCAAGTTAAGTTGACAAATCAGTAAATACAGCTGTTCCCATGGGATCTAATTCTGCTCTGTTATACTGATCATGAAAATAGTGACTTGACTGAACGCAATACTTAAGAGAGATCTTATCTGAGAATCTTGGAAGTTAATAAACTTACTATAGATAGCCACAACCTTCCACAAAAGCAGAATGTGGTCTGCAGCCTGTATCACGTGCCAAAAACAATTTGTGCATTGCAAACAAGAAGTAAGGAGAGCTCTGTCTTCTCATTCCTTGTAAATCACTGCAAAGAGCTGATGGGCGAAGTGTGGATCTTTCTCTAGGCACCTTTTTTCCATGACAGGAAGAACAGCAAACAGCTAATATTATTTTTTTGGCAGTCCGTTAACATTGTCGCAGCTCTAATGATTTGTATTCGTCATAGAGCCTCAAACTACCAGTAGCTATAATTCATCATATTTCTAATTTTACAGAGGCACAGATGGCTGTCCACTCTAGTGGTCCCAACATTAGAGAATTAAACACAGAATAGCATGAGTGATTAACAATTGTGATCAAACATTACTGCTTGTAATTGTGATTAATATGAGTTTACCATTTCTGACAATAATTACTTTTCTTCTTTCTTTTAAATGGAGGGAGTAGAAAATAAGCAGATTACAGATTTATAAAATTGAGACTTCAGGGCCAAATGAACAAATAATATTCAATGTACAAAGTGAAAACTGCTGTTAGTACTTTACTTCTAACAAGGTTTAGTTATTCTTATTACATTTTTGATAATTGGGTGGATGTTTTTTCAAGGTTAGCAATTGCTCCCTGTGGGCAAGTGACAGCTAATAATTTACTTGTATATTGTCCTTTGCACAGTCTTAAAATCATTTTGCAAGCTTACACTTTCAGTAGTGCCAAGTAACTGAATTTTGTCAGGAACTTTTTGCACATCTTTGAAGTTACAAATAATTTATATACTACTGGAGGCAGTGAAAAACTAATGGACTGACTTCTATTAGTGTTTTTAGCATTTGTGAAGATGATCAGAGGGCTGGAATATCTCTCCTATGAGGACAGGTTATGAGAGTTGAGGCTCTTCAGTCTGGAGAAGAGAAGGCCTTGAGGAGACTTTGTAGTAACCTTCCAGTATCTGCAGGGGGCCTACAGGAGGGCTGGGGAGGGACTATTTACAAGGCCTTGTAATGACAGGATGAGAGGTAATGGATTTAAACTGCAGAGGGGAGATTCAAAGTAGATGTTAGGAAAGGGTTCTTTATAGTGAGGGCAGTGAGACACTGGAACAGGTTTCCCAGAGAGGTTGTGGATGCTTCCTGCCTGGAGGTGTTCTAGGCCAGGCTGGATGAGGCCTTGAGTGACCTGTTCTAGTGGGAGATGTCCCTGCCTATGGCAGGGGGTTGGTACTGGATGATCTTGGAGGTCCCTTCTGACCTAAACCATTCTATGATTCTATGATTTACCAGAAGCCCAGTCTTCAGGTTCATCTGGCTTTGGATTAGGCCTACTTACAGGATTCTTATGGTTAAATGGAAAGGAAGCATCTGTTGTGATAGAATGCATGACTTCTGTAGGACTCTTTGCTTTGGAAGATCTTGTGAAATTGTACACTTAAATTGACTCTGTGTCTTTTGTTTGGTAATTTACCTTGTAAAGTGTTGGGTTTACATAGCAAGGTTTTGGTAGCACGGGAACTACAGAGGCGGCTTCTATAAGGAAACACCAGAAGGTGCCCCATGGTAGACAGACACTTTCAACCACCTCCAAACTCAGCTAGTCAGTTCTCAGCCTGTCAGCAACAGTGACCACCACCAACAGCTTCCATAACAACATAATTTAAAAAAAACAGTGAGAAAACCAAACAAACAAAATCCCAAACACCAAAAAAACAAATAAAGAAACAAACAACAACAAACCAAATACCAAACAAAAAAACCTCACAATCACTGCACAGTGGCTGTGAGAGAAAGCAGTGAGGGAGGGAAGGGGGTAGAGTGCTTGTAGAGTGCTCAAGGCACTGGAGAAGAGATTCATCTGCAGCCCATGGAGAACATCATAGTGATGCTGGTTTCCCCTTGCCACCCATGGAGGACCATGCTGGAGCAGATATCCACTCTGCTGCCCATGGAATGTATCCCTGAAGGAAGATGCAGACCATGGAGATCCTGCATGAGCAGGTACCTGGCAGGAACAGTGATCTTGCAGGATACAAATGCTGGAGCAGTTTCTTCCTCAAAGACTGTATCCTGTGGAAAGGAAGCATGCTGAAACAGTTCTTGCAGAACTGCAGCCTGTGGAAAGGACTCATGAAGAAGTTCATGAAGGACTGCATTCTGTGGGAGACACCCCACTCAGGATCACAGGATGAAGGAGCAGTATTTTTGTTTCCTGACATATCAAGGTATGATACAATTTGTTAATGAGATTCTTAATATTAGTATCTTCTTAATTTTAATATCTGTCAGTTCTTTTCTTGGCTGCAAATTATTTTTGGCACGTGTCCCCCTCATATTTTAATCTTTATGTCTCTAAGACGTCTACTTTTTTTTTTTTTTTCTTCATAGAATCATAGAATCAACCAGGTTGGAAGAGACCTCCAAGATCATCCAGTCCAACCTATCACCCAGCCCTATCCAGTATCATTGTAGGGCTGCACATATGGTGCACTTGTTTCTTTTTATCTGCATGCCTTTAACTCAGCAACAGATTCATATGAAAACTGACAAATGTCTGAGGACTAACTTACTGGGTAGAACTTGTTAAACACAGTGGAAGTTTCCTTTCCAGCTTATGTCAGAGAGCAAATTAAAAATTCTTCTCTATTTACTGTTTAACGTGACCTGCTGCAGGTCATCTTAACTATGGTTTTCATTTCAAATAGATGGTTCTTTCTAAGGCACAGTTATTCTATTAAATTTGTTGCAGCAGAAGGATGGATGGGAGGATGTCATGTGAAGAGGCTAGTTGTTTAGACTTCTGTGGTGGGGTGCAACTTTTCCCAAGGGATGATCAGTCCTGTATAATTACAGCTGGTATGTGCTGTATCACATGGTTTTGAAGGCTGCTATCTTGAGAGATGGCTAATTGGCTATTTGATTAATAGCTCTCCATCAGACTCCATCTGTAGTGAGATTTAGCCTACTGTTCTCAAAGCTGGCTGAGGCATACCTCACCACAGCCTATATGCACAGTTACATGGAGCTGAAAAATCATTACACAGTGAAAAAAGTTATAATCGAGTCAAAGGGCCATAGTTCTTTGCTACTGACCTAGAAGTCTTTTCCCAATGATGGCAGTGCCTGGTTTTTCCTTTAAAGAAAAGATTTCAATTTTCTTGCCTTGCAAAGAGAGTGGAAAGAAAATACCTGTAACAGGCAAAAACCTTCTCCAAAACTGAAGTGCTAGGAAAGATATTAGGATATATGGGGTACAGTTAGACTAGCAAAATTAATATGGGAAGGACAATAGTATGGAGGCAGCTGTCGCCCCAGAATCTAGGAATAATGAAATTGCCTGTGGCCCTGCCCTCCTTTTTGTGCTACCCAAAGACAAGAGTAGCTGAACAGGCAGTTGTCTTTGTATTGCAGTATCCATGTTGCTGGTGAAGGACGTGGAGAATGAATCTTATGAAGAGCAGCTGAAAGACCTGGGGCTGTTTAATTTGAAGAGGAGGAGGCTAAGAGGAGATCTCATCACTCTCTACAACTACCTGAAAGGACATTGTGGAGAGGCCACAGATAATAAGTGATAGAACAAGAGGGAATGGTCTCAAACTGCAACAGGATAGTTTTAGACTAGACATTATGATTTTTTTTTCACAGAAAGAGTAGTCAGACATTGGAATAGGCTGCCCAGGTTGGCGAGCGAGTGACCATCCCTGGATGTGTTTAAAGGTCATTTAGATGTGGTGCTGGAGGATATGCTTTAGGGGTGAATTTTGTAGAGTGGGGTTAACGGTTAGACTTGATGAACCTGGGGGTCTTTTCCAACCTGAATGACTCTGTAATTCTGTGATATAACAACAGTAGATGTGACTTAGACATTGGAACAAAATCCATGTTAAAGCAGAATTTACTTTTCTGTTTAAAAAAAGAATTAATTTCTGCTGGTTTAAGAACAAAGCAAATTTACCAAGTATACTTTCACTAGGCTAAATTAATATTGCAACAATCAATAGTAATGGGGAACATACAATAACTCCTGTACTAGCTGGTTAAACTTACCACAGCTATTGAAAAAATATTTCAACATTAAAAAAGAAACACATTTAGTAAAGAGCCATATCTTCAGAGTAAAGTCAGAAGAAAGATTCAAATGTCAGGAAATGTGGCAAAACACTGACATGCAGAAGAAAAAAAAAAGAGAGAGAGGAGAGAGAGGGAAAATACAACATGAGTAATAACTTTGCAATATTCTCTGTCGTATCATTGGTTTAAAAGTGGTGCCGGATTTGTGACTCCATTACTATGATCAACAGTAATATAGCCTAGTATCCACTGTAATCTTATGTGTTCCCCAACAGTGCACAGAGTAGGGGCATGCAAATCACAATGGTCATCAATGAATATAAGCCACTGGAAAATAACCAGTATAGTATAGACAAAAAGGAACAGTCTCTTAAAGGCCTTACAGAGAGAGCAGTGCCTTCAAATGAATCGAATCTCTCAGGTTTTTCTTGACTGCTGCTGAACACCATACAGTTTATAACGTATTTCTCCACCCCCCAAAACTTCTGCAGCATCATTCAGAATGAGTTTGCTACCTAAGTACTTCTCAGTCATGAGGAGAGGAGTATATATGCTATTAACATGCCAAGGTACTAAAATGCCTAAATTAAAGATGGCAGTATTAGATTGAGCTATCTGAATGACCTTTTCTCCACCACACTCAATTGGGATGTGCTGTTTAAGAGCATTTTGGTGCTGCTCATTGAAGCCAGTCTCTGGTCAACAGATGAAAATACTTGTGTACATCTGATGGGAGGGAAAAACGATACACTTCTTAGAATCATGTCAACAGAAGCAAAAATCTTCTGCAGCATCATTGAAATTTGCGTTTGCTTCAAAAGAACCTAATTGTTCACTAAAATTTCAGTTTAGGCCAAAAAAAGACCTTTTAGAACCATGTTATATTGATGTTACAATATTTGTTTTAATCTCTTTTAAAAGACTAATTTCAAAGGTATATAACTGTAATTTAAAGTAAATGTAAGCTTTTATAATGATTGTTCTGTATTTATCTGCTTGCATGATTTACCTTTGTCATGTTATTACTTAGAACGTGGAAGGAATGGAAAAGAAATGGTGAAATGAGAATCAGTAAAAGAGTAGAGTATTTCAATAATATTCCTGAGTGGTTGTACAATGATGATAAAAGTGTCATTACCTGTCAATAAATAGATATGTCCACTGGATATGATATAGTTTAATAGAGATCTTCAAAAAATAGTGGAAATATCCACACAATAAAGTTGTATATTAAAAAAAAATAATTCTGAGCAGTCTGCATCTCATAATAAACTCTGCCAATGTCAGAAGAAGCCTAACTTTTAAACGTGTGGGTTTTAGAAGAAAAGCGCGACAGAAAACCAGTTAAATAAAACTTATAACTTAACCATTTCATCTGCAAGGTGGAACTTGGATGCTTTGTCTTACCCATACTCTGCAGATCAGGGAGGTGATATGAGTTTACAGCAGTGCAGAACTCAGAAATGGATGTGTCTATTTATCTGTGAACTGGTTGATTTGGTTTTGGACCATCCCCTAATTTTCTGTAACTGAATGGGTCTATGTTTAAGCCTCAGTTGAAACCCATCTTACAAAATAAACACCTCAAAAACTCACCTGGTACCACTATAATTGTACAATATGGCACAAGCTGAGCTCTGTCTTATGATTTACCTCAGTCCTAATTACAAATCTTGTCACAATACACTGTAAAATGCCTTTTCTAACAAAGTAATTTCTGCATGTAGTGATGTTGGCGTATTCCTGTTTGAACATCTAGTCCTTGAAATTGTCACTTAAAACTTGACCTATCAATTTAGAAGATTTAATGTGTTTATTCTATGAAAGGTCAAAGACAATGAAGCATTTTGTTGAAAGTATTGGCCTAGAAATTAATAAATAAAAGCTATGACAGTAGAAACATCCTTCAAGTGGTGTGATTTTATTAGAATAACTGGTCACTCTAACACTCTTTTTCCTTTTTCTGCTTTTCCACCAAGTACAGCATTAACTCATTCTTGATCTTAATTCTTGGCAATCATTTTTCATCCATTTCTCAAGGACTACCTAGCACTGAAGATGAGATCTGAATTTTTAATTTCTCTGATTCTAATCTATCTATCAGTTTCTTGAGTAATTTAATGTATAGAAAATAGATTTTAAAATAATACATATTTTTAGTGCTAAGAACACTGCCAAGATATTACAATGTTTTTCCAACTACATTGTTTTATTTGACTATAAGAAAATAACTTTTAGAGTTTTTTTTCCTTCCTGAAAACTTTCTCAATTAATGTGAACTATTTTTGAAAGATACGAAAGACATAACATAATAAAATAAAATGTTCATTAAATGATCCTCAAATAAAACCTCACTTAGAAATCAGGAATACTATACGAAAGAGAAGCACACAAAAATGAATGTGTTCCAATAATTCTAGCAAAACTGGGTAGCACTATTTGAAAATACAATGTGACAAGAATACAAACCATCTTTTCTCTCTTTCCCTCTACTTAACTGCCAATCACAATTAGAGCCTGGTTAATGTGATTTTTCACCATTACAAGTAGTACTGTGTCTGGCTGAGATGCAGCTAGCTTTCTCATAGCAGCCCATCTGGTGCTGTATTTTGGATTTATTGTTTAAAAATGCTGATAACACAGCAGTCTTTTGCAGTTACTGAATGCCACATCTTTCGCCCTCCAACTATAGCCTCCAGAATTAGGCTAGAGATGGGCAAGAGATCAAGAGTAGTACAGCCAGGACAGTTTACCCAGACTGACCAAAGGGATATTCCAGATCAAGTCTCTTGTGGCAGATTCCAACTTGGCAGACATCTTCTGGAAATACAACACAGCAAAGAGGAAACAGTGCAGGAGATTCCTGGAGTCTGTGAAAGATAACTTCCTAACTCAGCTGGTGAGTGAGCCCTGCTAGACCTGCTATTCCCTAGCAGAGAAGGAATGATGATGATGTCAGAGGTCATTTTGGGCTTAGTGACTGAAATTTTAGTCGTCTCAATTCTTAGTAGAATAAAGAGAGGGCTTAACAAAATCACTATCATTGACTTCTGGAGGGTAGACTTTGGCCTTTTCTGGTCACTGATTGAGAGAGTCTCTTAGGAGACAGTCCTGAATACAAAGAGTTCCAGGAAGGCTGGACCTTTTTCCAAAATGAGCTCTTAGAGGCACAAAGTCAGGCTGTCCTCTTGTGCCATAAGACAGACTGGTGGGGAATACGACCAGCCTGGCTGAACAGGGAGCTTTTGCTGGGACTTAGAAAAAGAGGAGAGTTTACCACCTTTGGTAGAAGGGACAGGCTATTCAAGATGAGTACAGGGATTTAGTTAAGGCAGGAAGAAAGGAAGGCAAAAGCCCAGCCAGAACTCAAGCTGGTTACTGCTGTAATGTTACCACCAAGGATGAGGAAAAGGCTGAGGTACTTAATGCCATCTTTGCCTCAGTCCTCATAGCCAGACCAGTTATCCTCAAGGTATTCAGTCCCCAGAACTGTAAGACAGAGGTGGAACAATTCCCTCATAATCCAGGAGGAAGTAGTTAATGACCTATTGTGCGTCTTGGACATTCACAAGTCTGCGTAGCCCAATGAGATGCACCTGAGAGTACTAAGGGAGCTGGTGGGGGAGTTTGCCAATCCATGCTCTATTGTTTACCAGCAGTCCTGGCTAACAAGTGAGGTCTCAGATGACGAGAGTTGCCAACATGACACCTAACTACAAGAAGGGCTGGAATGAGTATCCAGGGAACTACAGGCCTGCCAGCTCACCTAGGTACTGGGGAAGGCTATGGCATGGTTCATGTTGGGTGGGTTCACAGGACAAGTACAGAACAACCAAGAGTTCAGGCTCAGCTAACACTGGTTCATGAAGTGCAGGTCCTGTTGACCAATAACTTTTATGAGCCATTTTCTCTGTGGATGCAGCCAGCATATGTATAAAACAAATGAAAAGTCAACTTTAAAAGTCCAGTGCAGTAAAGCCATCACACTGTAAAGCATGTCAACATCAGCATAAAAGAAGCTAGTGGTTTGTCCCCCCTATTATTTTCTATGTACAGCAGCTACGTTCCAAACTCAGCTACACCATGGATGAACTGGCTAATTTTCTAGCAAAAAAAGAGTAAAGAGACTGCATAATTCCCTGGTAATTTCTGCAAGTCAAACAGCTGATTCACACTGCTTTCTGCATAACCTTCAAAATATACTGATTATGAAAATATGCTATATCACTATTTCTGTGCAGTAATTGAACTCACTCCTATCTTTGAAAGTTAATCATTCAGTGTTTCCTCTCTCGCAGTGAGGCTGTTATTATTTTGGACACTTAGACGTAGGAATTTAAATAGTAGTCTCCTTATGTCTGATTACACTGATAGGGTGAAATATATTTATGCTTGTGAACCTTAAATTGAGGAAACAGATAGTAACCTTCATATAAGAAAGCAGTAAGTGAATAACTGTAGCATAGCTTAGTAAAGGAAGACATACTCAAAGCTGAGCTTAAATATTGCTCCTGGGTCCATGGATGTGGGCCCCACATAAGGTTGGTCATGCCTATTAAGGTTTACTCAAGCCCGAACATATTTGCTATCTATCCTAAAAAATATTTTCTGTATATACTGTTGAGTGTGGCATCTGACCATTTCAAGTGAACATTATTAGAGCTTTTGCTGAGATTTTAAAGCATTTATTTTTCATGCAATGGTAGGTACATATTCTGGATGTTCTAGATATTTTGAATTTCTGATTGTTCTATCCTTACCAACTACTTAACCTGTAGCTGTTCCTTTGCTTTGGTTTTTGTTTGCTTTGATATTCATCTTTGTTATGGTTTCTGCTTAGAATATATATAATTCACTTCATAATCTATTTTTTTCCACTTCTTTTCACTTTAAATTGAAAAAAAAAATGAATCAGTTAAGCATGGTACCAGGCTGGTACTATTACACTGGCTAAAAGGCTTCAAAAATTAATGTCAGCTTTGGAAACGTTCACACAGATTATACCATGGCCACAACAGCCATTTGAATCCTTTCAAATTGAACTACAAATGTAGTAGTAGCTGCTACAAAAAGCAGCAAGCCTTAAGGAAGTCTTATTTTCCTGAGCAGTAAAACCTCTTACAATACATAGAATCAGAGAGTCAACTGACAGTAACTTTTCCTTTTCTTGCAATTGCTGTGAGCCAAACAGCTGCTGCTGACAGAACAGAGAATGCAGCATCTCCCTTCTGCCCCGGTATTCCATATCTCACATGTAAGGTATACCTGCACAGTTCATTGCAGGTAGAAATGAACTTTGAATAATGTGCTTTGAATAAACTCTAAGCTTTAAGGCAGGTAATTTCCAAGCCAGAAGCTGTGTTGCTGTAGCTAGCTTGGTCTTGAGCTAACAAAACAAAAACACAGACAGATGCCAAGATTAAAGGCTGAGTTGTGTCTCCCTTCCTGCAGAGTATCGTGTGGATTTACATGTAGATAAGTCCTAGTTCATCATATGTGCCTTGCCTACAATTGTGGTTTTATAAGACATCCATTTGCAGTGTTATGAGGATATCTAATAATTTTAAAAATGAATTAGTGTCCAGTGTCATGCACAGAAAAGTTCTTGATTTATAAAGTGTAAGAGGGAGACACAATATTTTAGTTCATTACTTGCTTCAGGAATATATTTGTATATTCATTCTTAGAAAAGGATTAAAAATCTCTCTCTATATATAACTATTTTCTATCATTCTTACTACTAAGCAGCTTGAATATCAGATGCTGGTAAAGTGTAAATATAGAAAACGAAACAAATCCAAAATGCAGTCTCCTAAAATGGGAAAGTAGTTTGAGAAACACTCTAAAGGATAAATTTAAGGTGAAGCACTTGAACAAAGTGATTGTGAATAAAGTAATTGGGTTTGTAATTTAAGATACATTGCATGATTTACTTTTATATAATAAACTTTGTAAGAGTAGCGAAAGTCATTGTGCAAGAGCAGTGTTGCCCAAGGTGACCATTTTATTGTTATGCTCATGATATTTGATAGTTTTTATGAAGCCAGTTATACACTATGCAAAACAGGACAAGATAGATATAGGAGTATAGTGGTTGTAATAAGTATCTTAAATATCATCTAAGTCCAGAGAGGAATCTAAACATGCCTGGCATACGTCACCAATGATGTACTTTTCTTGCTGAACTCTCAGCGCTGACAAGGCTGTGTCAGGAAAGGAGAAACGACTTCTCCTTCAGGCTCAGGAAATTTGAGCTGGTAATTCCCTCCTTCCAGGCTTGACCTTGACTTCAGAAGAAAGTGCACTGAGTAATGCAGGGATTGAAAGAAGCACAAATGAAGCATGACTTTAGCTCTTGTACCAAAAATGTTCCTCTAATACAGTGGCTGCAGAGGTGTTCCAATTCCCTGGGGAGCAGCAGAGCTACAAGACCCTGTGCTTGCTCTTTAGGCTTCTAAGAGATTGCGCAAATTCTGGTGCTCTTTGCAGGCTATAGAACAGTTCACAATTTTGGATGTATCATGGTACAGACTCCAAGATTCCTGATCATCCTGAGAAGTTTTATTTAGCAGCTGCTACCATCCTAGAAAGGATACTTATTTTAGGAAATATTTGAAACTCTTTTCCAATATTCTAATTCATAAGCAGTTTTAAAATGCTGAATGTGAAATTCTGAAATTCATCCATTTCTCCCAGGTGCCTAAGTCTGGGGATTTGTTTATTTGTTTGTTTGTTTCTCACTGTAGGCAGTTTAGCATCAAAAAAAATGAAGCAAATGCAGAAATTATTGTCATAGAATCAACCAGGTGCAAAGAGACCTCCAAGATCATCCAGTCCAATCTAGCACACAGCCCTATCCAGTCACCTTGACCATAGCACTAAGTGCCTCATCCAGGCTTTTCTTGAACACTCCCAGGGCGGTGACTCCACCACCTCCCTGGGCAGCCCATTCCAATGGCAAATCACTCTCTCTGTGAAGAACTTCCTCCTAACATCCAGCCTATACCTCCACTGGCACAACTAGAGACTGTGTCCTCTTGTTCTGTTACTGGTTGCCAGGGAGGAGAGACTAACCCCCACCTGGCTACAACTTCCCTTCAAGTAGTTGTAGACAGCAATGAGGTCATCCCTGAGCCTCCTCTTCTTCAGGCTAAACACCCCCAGCTCCCTCAACCTCTCCTCATAGGGTTTGTGTTCCAGGCCTTTCACCAGCTTTGTTGCCCTTCTCTGGACACACTCCAGCACCTCAGCATCTCTCTTGAGTTGAGGAGCCCAGAACTGGACACAGGACTCAAGGTGTGGCCTGACCAGTGTTGAGTACAGGGGAAGAATAACCTCCCTCGGCCTACTGGCCACACTGTTCCTGATACAGGCCAGGATGCCATTGGCTCTCTTGGCCACCTGAGCACACTGCTGGCTCATCTTCAGCCTACTAAAAAATAAATTTAAAGGAATTAACTCTGAAATGAGGTAGGAAAAAAAAAAAAAAAGAAATCAGTGTGGAGTATTACCATCTTCAGCTGCTGAAGCGATTTGGCAGATCTTATCTACCAGCCTGGCAGTTCTTAAATCACATAAATATTTTTTGAAATGTTACCTATACTCTGTTGCTACTAATAACAGCTGACTCTAGAGACTGATTCAGAGGTCATTTTGAGCCTGTTGCATCTAAGTACTTTTTAGGCCTTTCATGGGGCATTCTCCATACTTTGGAAAGTACTTAAGAATTTGGTATGTTTGCAATGCTTTGAAGATGAAAACCACTATAGATTAATAACCTTTGGTTGTGGTTACTCTGGTTATACTTCACAAAATATTCTTTAATAGCCCAAAAAGATTAAATTGCCACAGCTATTTATTTCTACCAGAAGTACCACAGATCTTGTTGATATTGTGATTTTGATCCCACTGAGTAAAAGGAAGGCCAAGTGTTTCCAGCACTATCTAGTCGGTATTCTTTTCCCTCTACTTTATATGTTAGTTGCAAAAAAAAATAAAAAGATCTGTCCCCCTCTTCAGTGTAAAATTCATCTTGGCCATCACATAACTTGTCGTATCTTGCACTAGCAAAATGAGTTGATTTGGCACAAATTTGTAGCATTTTAACTTTGTGTTAAAAAAAATCTCTTTAATCACAAAGTCAGATATTCCTGTACCCTTTGAAAATGTTTAAACAACGTATGAAGCCACTCTGCACTCAGCTCCAGACCATCTTCCCCATCATGAAAGACCTCTTCTTCTTCTCAAGAATTCCAAATTCAGACTAGTGGGGTTTCCTTTCATCTCTGGCTGAGGTTTGTAGGTAAATGACTGCAACAATTCACTTAAATTAGACAAAGAGCCTGTGCTTTGCCCTCTAAATCTTGATCACAGATGGTACATAGTACATAGAAGGAACCAGGCAGAATGGCAGGAACAGCTTCCTCTTGTTCTTGGGATGCAGGAACATATTCAGTGTAGTCGGAATCTAAGGGGATTTTGACTGCTAAAATCTGCTGGCAGTGCACAACAGTGATTTTCAGGTCGTAGTTAGAGTAGTTTGCCATAGAAGCTCTCAGATAAGATGCATCTGTAGTCAAGTGCAGACGTGCCAAAGGATTTCCAAACACATAAGTGAAGAACCATTTCTATTTTTTTCTGGCTGCACATGTTATTTCTATGTAAAAATAAAATGACCACATATCTAAATTGAAAGGGTATGTGTATACATTATAAGAAATCTCTTCTGTCAGTACAGTGCATTGTTAATTAATCGTGGAATCATAGATTGTACAATCATTAAGAATCTGTCTTATTAGAACATCCACTACTTATACCATGAGTAAATAGCTAGCCATCTAATAAGGACAAATAATGCATTGACCTATCATGTTTACATTAGATTAGGTACAGTATACATGTACCTAATCTCCATAGTCTGTATCTGAGAGGACGCTGACTGCTCAGATACTTGTCACACTCAGGGCACTGCAGTGAATGGAAGAGAGCGATCTACTGAAGATCGCTGGTGAGTAAAAGCATTGCACTGTTAAAAGATAAACGTTCCCATAGGTATGAACCATAGAATAAAAAAATCAAAGAATGCACTGTGTTGAAAAGGACCTCTTGAGGTCTGCACTAAGCAGTGTGATATCAAGTTTTTTAGGGCCCCATTATGACTGACCTTAACTGTTTCCAAGGATGGGGCCCTCATGACCTCTCTGGACAACACTGTTCCAATGTTCCACCACAGTCACAGTAAAGAACTTCCTAATGTCCAATCTGAACCTACCTTTTCCTAGTTTAAAACCATTGCCCCTTCCACCGTTGCTACATGCCTTTGTAAGTAGACCCTCCCCAGCTTTCTTGTAGACCCTCTTCAGGTACTGTAAGATCTTCCCAGAACTTCTCTGAGCCTGGATCTTTATGTACTTTTATGTCAGGTACCCTGAGAGATGCAGCTTAGGTCCATCCTGTTTTTTGTGATCTGCTCCAGTGCATTGAGTCCTTGTTCACCCTCCTAGCTGATCCAGAATGGATAAGCAGTACTTAGGGTGCTTCAGACACATACAAGTTGTTCTGATGGATATCAAAAAGCATTTATTTTTATGTTTGTGTTTGCATACGAGCCTTTCTGGGACTGCTCAAGTCCTACGACATTCCATGCGCCTCTATATGCCCATTTTCTTACAGCCACAAATGATCTCTCACAAATGGTGATCTGAATGATGATGAGAGAGCAAGACTTAGTGCTGTCACATCCTTATTTACTTTTGCAGTGGAATGAAATAAGAAGCAATCAAATAAACAGCAAAGAAACACTCTGTAAGATATTATTTCTGGATTTCTTTTGGATTGTCATACTTCCACAACTTCAAGATATTTGCTGCAAATTTGTGTGTATTTCAGATTTTTGCTGTTTCTGCTGGGCTCTGCTTTCTATTTAATCATGATCTCCCAGGTTAAGACAACAGTAATACATTAACAATTAACATTTCACTTTGTATGCATTCTCTATCCACGCAGTAAATCAGAAGGTGTTCTTTGAATTGCTGGATGACACGTAACCTTGTAAATTGGTAAGAAGTCAGTAGTGAAGAATTTTCAAGCTTTTCCTTCCAGGTTAGCAGTCCTTTTTAAAAGTTTTATTGAGGCATTCAATCTCTCTTCTGTCTCAAAGGCAGAAAACTGTTCATTGCCTGTACATAAACCCTTTCCTTCTCAGATTACATTTCTCAGATAATCCACCAAAGAAGTAGAATAGCAAGCATGTTAGTGTCTGACTAAACCTGCCTTAATTATCAGCAACAGTATTTTCTAATGATGTCTAAAGTAGAGGAATAGTCTGTGACAATAGCATTTAAATTAATGGAGCCCCCAACACAGGAAGGATATGCCACTGCTGGAGCGGGTCCAGAGGAGAGCCACGAAGATGATCAGAGGGCTGGAGCACCTCTGCTATGAGGACAGGCTGAGAGAGTTGGGGCTCTTCAGCTTGGAGAAGAGAAGGCTTCGAGGAGACCTTGTAGTGGCTTTCCAGTATCTGAAGGAAGCCTACAGGAGGGCTGGGGAGGGACTATTGACAAGGTCTAGTAATGTCAGGATGAGGGGGAATGGGTTTAAACTGACAGAGAGGAGATTTAGACTGGATGTTAGGAGGAAGTTCTTTACAGTGAGGGTAGTAAGACACTGGAACAGGTTGCCCAGGGAGGTTGTGGATACTTTGTCTGTGGAGGTGTTTAAGGCCAGGCTGGATGAGGCCTTGAGCAGCCTGCTCTAGTGGGAGGTGTCCCTGCCTATGGCAGGGGGTTGGAGCTGGATGATCCTTGAGGTCCCTTCCAACCTAAACCATTCTATGATTCTATGATTCTATGAATGTCTTTGTACCATAAGACTGGATTCAAATTTTAACCAACTTTAACTTGAACCTACAATTCTGACCACTGAGAGAGTTCTCATAGTTGCTGCTTGTTTCAATAGTTGTTGATGTTTGTATCCAATTAAAAAAACAAAACAACAAAACAAACAAAAAATTCCAACAAACAAAATAAACAAACCAACCCCTGAACAGCAACAAAAAAAACCCCAAACCCTCAAACCAACGAAACACAAACAAACCCCCACCCAAGGAAAAAAAAAAGTCCCAAATAGTGAACAACCATGTCACAGATATCCTGTATGAAAAGTTCATTTTCTAGTATGGCATGCTGTCATAGAAATGAATCAAGTCATTTGGGATTATGAGGCCACCTCGTTATCAGAAAATCACATGGTTTTCTGATGAATGAGATGCTTTAAACTGTAGTTTCAAATTGCTCTTCTGCACTGTAGTAGTATGCTGGTAATCTCTGCAAGTACTCTATATCATCATTTATCTGGACATCTGGTAGAGATAAGGGCAGATGAGATAAGCAGTCAGCCATCACATTTGCAGTTGCTGGTCCATACTTTATGTCATACATAAATGGAAGTATTCTCACTGATTATCAGACAATTTGCATTCCTGCTCATCCGAATCCTCCTATTGCTAACAATGTCATCAAAGAGCTGGGATCTGTATGCAGTTTTAACATAAATACCCATACATTTAAGATAGTTTCTTAAATTTACACAAACTCATAAACAATATAGTGGTTATTTTTCACAAGTGAGATACGTTTTGTGAGTTGCTTCTCTGTAAGCGTTCTTGACATAAATGTTCTTCTTGGTTGTCTTCATGGGTTTGAGTAGGTGTGATGCCGACTCTATTGTCTTGTCAACCATTGTTAGAACTGCAGGTAATGTGGAATCAAACTGTGCTTGTTTGTTAGCAGTGAAGTCTTTCATCACAGTGAAACTTATTTGTGTCTGATGTACCCAAAGGCAGGTTAAAACTTTCTCGAAATAATTGTCTTGATGGCTAAGCATATTAAAACATAGCTAGGAAATATATTCGATAGAATATCAAAATGTAAGAGAATGTCATCTTTATTATCTATGGTGGGATATGGCCATGGAAACAAATGTCATTTTCTCCTGAGAAATAATGACCCTAAGAAAGTCAATCGCCTGCCTGAAGTAATATTTGGTTCAGTTTCAGAACCATGCATTGGGAATCTTTTGAAGTGCAGTAACATCCACTTTATGCACCATAACTTGTTGATGCACAGGCTTGTGAACCAACTACAAAATATATGGACATTGTGGGCTTCTACAACTACTTCTGTGTGTAGCTTTCAATCCTCACTTTAACTAACCTGATTCAAATAGAATGAATTGAATTGTGTCAGATTTCAGCATGGATTTAAAGGGCAAGTGTTCTCACTTGTGGAAACTGCAACTTGCAAAAGCCTTCTAGATTGAAATCAGATAGGTATATTTATGAGTGGAGGTAGATATATGTCTTGTACAACTGTCACTCCACTGCCAAATTTGTGTATTGTATAGATGAAAACTAAAAAAAGAGAATGATAGTCTGCTGCAAGAAAATGTTTAATATGGTCCAAATGATCTAATTTGACTTTCTGAGAAGCAATAGATAAGCCATGTGAATTAAAAAAAAAAACAACAAAGTGAGTGTAATCACCACATCTGGAATAGGAAATATCTGAAGGTTCATAATGACAGATGAAGCCAACCAAGGCTCCATAAGGGGAATGGGACCTACCTATAAATTCTGCCTTTTGATGCTGAACATTTAATATCAAGGAGGCAAATGAAATTTACTTCTGCCACTCCCCTCAGTGAATCAAAAAGACCTGAAGAAATCTAAGCTGAAAATCTGTAAATTGTGTTTATGTTTTCAGTCAAAGTATAATGTTAGTTACAGACTTTCATGCCATTATACCTTATTAAAAATATATATATTTTGCATTGATATAATAAACTGAAACAAAAATACTAATTTTATGTCAGTTTTACTAATCTTATGTCCGTTTTCTTTTATTATGTTATTTGTTATGAATGGGTTAGTTTAATTCTGAGTTTGGGGTGAAATGCGGTGAGGCCGATTCAAAAGTTATTAAATAATTTATTAATATATATGCAAAGATAATTCCCCCAAACTTATTTACAACTACCCACACAGGTTCTTGGATGTGGTTAGCAGAACTGTTTTACAGAATGTCTCTATACAATGGAATTTTGAAAGGTCTTAGAAATATCTTTGATAAAGAGTCTTGCGACTCAGCTCACTGCTTGTGAAGTTAGCTAAATTCCTTTAGCAACTTGAATAAAGAATTAAGAACACTCACTAGTCCTCAGTCAAATGTCTGTGGCCCAATATGTAGGCAGGAAAATATTTAATAGAAGTCCTGTGGTGAATTCCACGTGGGCTGCGATGTGGAATCGGCTGCTGGCAGGGCAGGCTGAGGTGGCGGGCAGGTGGCAGGTGAACAAGGAACGAACCAGCAGGCAGACAAGCAAGCACCTTATACACCTGTTTACCTGCTTTTATAGGACAATGGCCGAGGCTAATGGTCTCATTGGCCACACTATCACCCAATCACCTTTGGCAATCACCCAGATACATCCAAAAAGGAAGCACCCACAGGCTGCTCCCTTCCCAAAATGGGGGCGCGTAGGCCTTGCACGCGACAGGGGTGTGCTCTTGTGAACCCCTCTGGTGCGACCGGCCCAAACCAGATTGGGTTGTCAGCTCTCCTCTGCCCTGTTTTCCCGCCTCTGGCTGCAGTCAGAAAGGCAGGTAAACACGCTCAAGCCCATTCTGTGACCCTTGGGACTCTCCAACAAATATTTTATAGCCAAAACTTAGACCAAGAACTACAGATGGAAGATAAAATGTTTCTGCAAGTAATTTCCCTTCTCCAGTTCCAAAGATGTATTTTCCAACTGGCTATGCATAACAATTCATCTTTTCATGGCTAACCAACAACTACTGAGTCTAAAGATGTCCCCACACTGTCTCATAGACGCAAGGTGGATTTTTATTTTATTTATTTTTTTAAATATAAAGAAGTGTCATTGGGTTAATGGAATTATTACCACTGGATTAGTGTTCCTTCCATTTTAAATGACTGCATTTTAACTGCAGGTTTGTAATATGTTACTGTTATACAGTGAATTGACTTTTATAGAACAGTTTTGTTCCTTTGAAAAATATCTACTCTTTTAATGAATGTGAATTACAGAACATTTAGATTCAATTTTCAAATAATCTGTTCTAACTGTGCAGTGGTAGTGTCTCGCTATTTGTTACAGAACATTTTAAGAAGCAGCTTTAATTATTTTGAAAAAAAAATGTTACATATCAGTGAACATATCTTCTAATTAGGAGTTATATACATATATACATAATGTTGCAATTCCATGGCATTTATTAAAGTAAATTACTTCTTTATCCCTTGAACTCCTATAGTAGTTTAAGTGTAGCAAAGTGTTTGTGCTGTTGAATTAGGTTTTTTTTCTTATTAATATTGCTTCCTGCAAAATTTCAACCCCCTTTAATGCAACTTCTTATTTTCAGCAAGTAATGGATTGTCCACTGTTAGAAGCGGGATAGTGGATTTGATATGAAAATAGATTCCTGTTTTCCCTGTGTCTTCCAGCATAACTTGCTATTTTTTTCCCACAGCAATTCCATGGAGTCAGTTCTTGGAATATTTGTTCTTTAGTTTGTATCCAAAAGAGTGGAACCTGACTATATCTAAGAGGGTCTCAATTTTTAACCTCATTTCTGCATCTGTAGCACAATGATAGCTGCTAAACAAGCGGCAGCAGAAACTAGGGATTTGATGCTTCTCTCTTGCAAAGAAGGAAATGGATGAAATGAAGTACTGGACTGCTCTGGTGACTGACTGATATGGAGTAGCTAACTCCACCTCCACATTCATAGAAAATACTAGCATTTGAACGTGTTCATCTGCAAAACTGGGATTATCTTCCGTTGTTCAGCATATAAAAGGCATAAGGAAATCTATGGTCCATCAGTTTATAGTTAATTCTCTGAACTGAACTGAAAATGAGACATTTTCTTCAATCAGATAGTCTGGCAACAGTTTTACTAGTCAATTTTCACTGCTGGGATATTAGTTTAATAATTTTTTCTTCTTTGATGGAACAAAGGCTTTCTGATTACATTCAAAAAGGCATTGCATATGCAAACAATTGACATCAGCTTAACTTTTGATCAGATAATTATAAAACCATGTGGTGTGGTTGGAAAAAAAATTTACAATGACAACATTGATCCCAATATGTATGTTGAAAGAAGAGCAGCTGCCAAACAGGGTGTTATCTTGCCTTTAAGATACATTTTCATGCACTATCCTTGGTATTCCTCTGTAGATTGGCCTTCCAGAGATAACATACTTGATATATTTTTGTTATCACTGAGAAATTCTGAGTAAATCCTCAGATTTATTTTTTCATCTAGCAGGAACTTTTCAGCTCCCTTGTAATCTGTTTACTTGACCTGGTTTCTGGGTTTTTTGGTTGTTTGTTTCTGTCTTGACTGGACATGGGTGAAGTAGGGAACTGTCTATAGCTAAATTTACTTAGCAAGATGGGTGCAACTAGGATTTCACAAATAGGAAAGAACATCTCCAGTATCACATATATTTTCTTGAAATATATCTTCTTCTAACTAGAATGCCTAAAGTTATCTTCAGTGTAAAATCAAGACTAGGCTAAAACACATTCAAGTTTTTTGCAAGTAGAAGGAGAAAAATAACATCAATAAAAATTGTTCTAATTTATTTTTCCCCAGAGAGCTTGAACTCTTTCTAGTTTATTCCTATTTATATCACGTAGAAGTAGAAAGTTTGCTTTCAGTGGTGGAGCTCATGGAATCCAGTCAATGAAACTGGAATAAATGCTTCTTTATCCATGTCCTTATGTTACAGTGCAATATTTCATAGAAACAGAGTGGTTTGGGTTGAAAGAGAGCCTAAAGATTATCTTCTTCCAACATCCATGCCATGAAAAGGGACACCTTCTACTAGACCTGGGTGCTCAATGCCCCATTCTACCTGGCTTTGAATTCTTCTAGGGTTGTAGCCTCCACAGTTTCTCTAGGCAATCTCCTGATGTTCAATCTAAATCTAACTTATGGCACTTTGAAGCAATTACCTCTTGCTACATGAATTCATAAAAAGTCTATCTCCACCTAACCTGAATGTCCCCTTCAAATACTAGAAGGCTGCTATAAGATCTCACTGGATACCAGAGCTGGGCACAATACTCAAAGAGAGGTCTCCTAAGAGTGGAATAGAGAGGGAGAATAACCTCTTTTGACCTGCTGGTTACATTTTTTGTGTACTTCAGGATTCATGTGGCTTTCTGGGCTACAAGCACACTTTGTTACCCCATGCTTAACTTCTCATCAAGCAACACCTGCAAGTCCTTGTACTGGAGGGAAGCTATGAGGTCTCCCCAGAATCTTCCTTTCTCCAGATGGAATAGCCCAAACTCTTGCAGCCTGTCTCCACAGGTGGGGTGCTCTAGCCCTCTGATCATCTTCATAGGCCTCCTTGGGACCAACTCCAGCAGTTCCATGTCCCTCATGTGTTGGGGGAACCAGAACTGTATGCAGTACTCCGGATGAGGTCTCACCAGAGAAGAGTATATGGGGAGAATAACCTCTTTCATCCTGCCAGTCACACTTCTCTTGATGCACCCCAGTATATGGATAGCTTTCCGCTCTGCAAGCACACATTGCTGGCTCCCATTGAGGTTTTCATCAACTGACAATCCACAGTCCTTCTCCTTGAGTCTGCTTTCAAGCCACTCCTTGCACAGCTTATATTTGTGTTTGGAGTTGCCCCAACCCAGGTGCAGAACCTTGCACTTTGCCTTACCCACCTCTCAAGCCTGTACAAGTCCCTATGGATTGCATCCCTTCCTTCCAGTGTGTCATCCAGACCATGCAGCTTGGTGTCATCTACAAAGTTGCTGAGAGTGCACTCAATCTCACTGTCCATATCACTAACAAAGATGTTAAAAAACACTGGCCCCAGTACTGACCCTGAGGGACATCAGACTGTTCAGGTCTTGCTAAATGGCAGCACAGCCTTCTGATGTGTCAGCCACTCCTCCCAGTTTTGTGTGATCAGCAAACTTGCTGATAGTGCACTCTGTTCCTTCATCCTGGACATCAATGAGTATATTGAATAGCATTGGTCCCCAAACTTACCCCTGAGAGACTTCACTAGATACCGGCCTCCAACTACACTCCATCCCACTGACCATATCTCTCTGAATTCCTCCCACACTGGGAGCACACTGCCTCACTTTAGCTGAAAGGATGTTGTGGCAGACAGTGCTAAATGCTTGATTGAAATCTAGTTAAATTACATCTACTGCTCTACCATCATCTTTCCTCCTGGTTGCCTCACGAAAGGCTATCAGGTTGGTCAAACATGAATGAATTTGCTTTGGTAAAACCATGTTGACTGCTCCCTGTGAACCTCTTATCCTTGATATGTCTAAAGACAGCATCGAGGATAAGTTGTTCCATCACCTTTCCAGGCATGATGGCGAGGCTGACCAGTTTACAGTTATCCCAGGTCCTCCTTCTTGTTCTTTCTGAAGACTGGAGTGTCACTTCCTTTCATTCTGTCCTCAGGCACCTCTGCTGTTCCCCATGGCTTACCAAAGATGGTTGAGAGTAGCCTTGCAATGACTTTTGTCTGCTCCCTCAGAACTTGCAAGTGCATCCCATCAGGACTCATGGATTTATGTATGTTCAGACTGTTTAACTGGTCTCCGACACAGCCCTCATCAACCAAGGCAAACTTCATCTTTGTCCTGACTTGCTCTGGGGCCTCAGGAGTGTGGGGCTCCTGAGGACAGTTTTCAGCAATATAGAGTGAGACAAAAAAGACATTAAGTAGCTCTGTCTTCTTTTTCATCTGTCACCAGGGCACTCATCTCATTCAGCAGTGGGCCTGCATTGTCTCTAGTGTTAGTTGTGTCTGCAATGTATATGAAGTGTTTTCTGTTATCCTTGAGCTCTCTTGAGAGGGTGGTCAAGGCCTTGTGGTATTCCCTTTGCCCAGAAAAAAGATTTCCAGTTTAACAAAAGGTAAATTTTATTTGTAGGGCTTAATGGTTACGGAGTGAATTCTGGTTTTCATGAGGGTAGTATCTGATAGCTTATGTGTCCCTTCCTGCTCTTGTGAATAGTAACACCTTCAGCAATTGTTCCATTTATTTTCATAGTGTTCTTCAGGCAGCTGCTGAAGACTCTGACACGGAAACTTCAATTGCTTCAGTTGAAGTAGTCAAGAGCCTTTGCTGGTCTTTGCCGTACACATACCGTTTTAAAATTGTTAGCCCTTCCTGCAAAGAAGTAGCAGCAGATTCCAAGTGAGCTTTTCCTATTTTACTTCAAAGAATCCTTTTCATTCTGTATGTCCTTTGTCTTGTGTGGTGCCTATGAAACTGCTAATCTCCTTCCATGGTTACCTCACTGCCCTGCAATTCTCCTTTTGGAAATCGTTTCCTCCAAGGGATACCTACAGTAGTCACAGTTCTCCTGTTTATTCCTTGCTGTTGAATACGGCAGGAGTTTGCCGCTGCTGGCCTCTGCTGGCGACAAATGTGTAGGCTGTACACTGGCTGTTGTCTGGGGCTCTGCTTAAGATCTGCTTGTTACATGAAACAGATGTAAAAATAATTTCTTCTCTTTTTGGTGACTTTTGGATCTTTTGAGTAAAATCATAAAATGAAAATTTCACTCCTCTTTTTGGTTTGTTGCACTGTTGTATTGGAAATCAATAATTGGTTATGAATTATGGAGTCTCAGCATTAACTCCACCATATGTACTCATGATGCTTTTTGGTCCCTGAATAAGTCTCCTGTATCAAAGACGTTTTCAAACTCACAATAATGACCCTGAGGTAAACTACAAAACATTCCAGGCAGAGGGAAGGAGACAAGAGTTGTTGCTGAGCTGCTAGTGCCAGCTGCATACACGTGGCCATCTTGATTCCTGGTTAACAAGCTGTGAAGGAGGAAAGGCAGGAAAGCAGAAAGGCAGAAAGCCACAGTTTCTAAATCACCCCCTTATAAATACTTCATTTTGAAAATCAAACTGGCCAATAGGCATTAGCACCATTGTTCTGGCCAATGAATTCAAAGCTTCATGCCTCATTTGACTACACAGGCACTTCGAGGGGCAGTGCAAGACACCTGACACGTGATGCTAAGCCCCTAGCACTCAAGGCTTTGCTCATCTGACTCAACTTCCCAGACTGACAACAGGAGGAGGAGAGCAAGGGCTAAACTGGCCTGGCAGGATTTACACCCTACCAGAACAACTGTACACAGAGAATTAAATCTGAATTTGTGGTATCTTGATTAACTGATAGTAAATCTGCACAACCATTTGGAGTACAATTTTTTCCTTCTTTCAAGGTGAGATAGTTGCCCCTTAAGAAAGTGTTATTTCTGCACACATGAAGAATTATGCATATTTTGCTGTGCTCTATGTGCCTTATGTAGAAAATCTCTTCAGGCCCAGGCTGCACACGAGAGCATATGTGATCTCCTGACATGCAGATCCATTTCTCGAAATAATTCAATGGAAAACCCCTGTAAATGTAATCTCTGAGCACACTCTCTTTGTTTTGTAATGGTCTCTCCACAACAGAAGTGTAGTGCCAGCACTTGTGTTCGCTGTTCTCTGTTTTCAATAGCTGAAGTTTCATCCTACATTTAAAAAGACCTTTGAAACTGAGAAGGAAAGAGAAAGACTTGTCTGTTTATATTTTTTTAATACATGAATGGAGAAGATATTGTTATAATTGTAGTATTTCTCTCTGATTCAGCTTACTGCTGAACAAATAACTAAGTACAGAGATGTTTATATGCATGTACTGTCATGTCCCATTAAAGCCAATGAAAGCTTGTAAAAGTAACCGTAGGCATTATCTTAATGAATTTCATTGTAGTTTTATACATGGTTTTGTAACTAGTGCATGGAGGTAAATGTTATCATTTATAATTTACTAATAGTTTGAATTCTCCAAATAACAACATTGTAGCTAAAATGTGCTAAACAGATATTTCACTGAGACTTTATGTTTATAAAAAGGGATATAGAATCATAGAGTGGATTGTTTTCAGAGTAAAATGCCTTCAGAAGAATGTCCACTCTTATAGAATCATAGAATCACAGAATCAGTCAGGGTTGGAAGAGACAACAAGGATCATCTAGTTCCAACCCCCCTGCCATGGCCAGAGACACCTTACCCTAGAGCAGGCTGCCCACAGCTTCATCCAGCCTGGCCTTAAACACCTCCAGGGATGGGGCCTCAACCACCCACCCTGGGCAGCCCATTCCAGGCTCTCACCACTCTCATGCTGAACAACTTCCTCCTCACGTCCAGGCTGAATCTCCTCACCTCCAGCTTTGCTCCATTCCCCCTAGTCCTGTCACTACCTGATATCCTAAAAAGTCCCTCCCCAGCTTATTTTGTAGGCTCCTTTCAGATACTGTAAGACCACAATAAGGTAACCTTGCAGCCTCCTCTTAAGTGTGGGAGGGCAATTAACACCCAAACCATCACAAGCGTGATAACAGGGAGGGAATTAAAGTCACCTTCTTCTATTGGAGTATGTGAGAACTAGTGTGAAAATGTGATAAGGGTTGCCCCAACCAGCAAAATATCCACAAACAAACAAACAAAACCCCACCAACCGATCCCCAAACTATTTCAAATACTTTCAACTGTATTAAAAATTTATTAACACCTGTTTAGAAATTTTATTTATTCATTTCTATCCTATTGTAAAGGAATTTTCTTTTTCTTTCTCTTTCTACCATATTTTAATGCGGTTTTTTTTGGGTGCTAGAACTCTTCTACTGATGAACTTTTATCTGAAAATTATCACCAAGCTTTATCACTCAGACTATTGAAAAATGATTGAGCTTCTAAACTTGTCATGTGTGGTAAATAATCCCTGTGAAAGAGTACATCTAGGACTAAAGTCATACAACAGTCCTAAAAGTCATTATAAAATGGAGTGTTCAATACTGGATGTGACCAAAAGATACACACCACTCTACTTGTTGTAGACTCTCGCGATTTTCCTTTCTTATGTGAAATTATGACACGTAGACCCTTCCATCTGAACATTAACAGTTCACTGCTTTAAGTCTAACAAATTGTCTCTTTCGTCTTGAAGAGTTGGAAGACAACCATGTCATGGTAAGACTCCAAAATATTTGCAGGTTTTATACAGTATGTGCAGAAGGGCAAGAATAAACAGCTTTGAAATAGTTGGAGAATCCCATTTATGCATTTTCAAAATGAAAACTTCAGTTCGCCCACTGGATGTGTTTCCATTTAGAAATTTGATCTGAAAATGCTTAATTCAGAAATCAAAGCAGAGGAAAAAGCCAAAATTAGTAAGTTGTTTGTTTGGGCCTTTTTATTTTTTTTTTTTGGGTGGGGGGGGCAGGGAGGTGTTTAATTGTTTTGGGGTTAAGTTTGGTGGGTTTTGTTTTGTTTTTATCTCACAGTATCTTCAAAATGTTTACTTTTTATATCTTGGTAAAAACCAAGACATAAACCAAGGTTTTTTTTTTTAAATCAGAGAAGAGTATTTCAGTGTATTTTTTTTACCCATCATTAGGGTAGCATGCTTCAGTTATCTCAGGAAGTCTCTAATGTGCTACATAAATATAACAGATATTCTGCATGACCCACAGGCTTCTTAAAAGATAAAGGTCTTACATTCTCCCTTGTGATACTCCTTCACTTCATTTTTGTTTCTGCCGCTCTATTTTTGGGATCATTATTAAAAACTTAGGTACTTTGAATCATGGATTTTCTTGCTAGGCTTTTGTGTATCCAAAAGTGAATGCAGTTAGTGGAAAAAAAAAAAATTATTACAAAAAGGCTACAGTCTGCTACTTATTTACTTTTCACTACTATTTCCTCCTGACCACAGTCACTCATTGCACTTAATATAAATGGCAATTCTCTGCTGGGGAGTGTTTTGTGATAAAACTAAAAGAACTAAAAGGTGCTGCAGCGTTTAACATTGCAAACTTAACAACTATGTGGTGCCAGAAAGGATGGTGGTTGATTTTTTTTTTCTTTTGTTTTGTTTAGGTTTTGTGGTGTGATTTTATTTTTTTTAAATACTCTTAGCTGGAATACCATCTCTTGGGATTTCAAACATATAGGAATGGTATTTGAGGAGCAACTAGCTTTCTTCCACATATGGATGCTGAGGTTAAAGTAACACGTTTTAGACAGTGCATTTTACCTGTGTGACTGGAAAATAGCAGCAGATGTAAATGATGCTAAAACAAGATGGTCTGGCACTTCATGTGACTAATGATTACACAGAATTAAAAGCTTGACATATTTGATCAAAGAGAAAACACGAATTTATCAGAACAAGGATGGCCAGTAATTGCTGCCACCATCTCTCCTCGGCTTTGGAGAGTGAAGCTGCAGCTGCTGGCAACAGAATTAACCTTCACTCTAGAGGCCCTCTCATGGTGATTTAGATTTTGTGAGAATAGCATAAATAATTCTGTTTAAAATAAAGCCCGTGGAAATCACACTGTGGCAATGCAATTTTGCCAAGATGGAAGTCTACAATGATAAAGAGACAATGGGTTTTCAGAGAGGGAACAGCAGGGCAGCTCATATATGAGTGGTTACACTGGGTCTGCCAAAAGAGATCTAATTCCATCTTTTTCCATCTAGCAAAATTATGTAGTACAAGAGGTTTTGTAAACTGCAGAAGCATTAATTCAGATAGCCTCCTACATACTGCAGAGGAGAATCTAGCTGTGCTCTGGGAAAGGCTAGAAAAAAAACAGATATGTAAGCTAAACTCACTGACAACAACTTCAGTGTGAGAGGGCTTTTAAAGCACTCATTGTTTAGCAGAAATTAGGATTTTTATGGTGGAACACATTTTAAAATCAAACTCCTCAATGATTTCTCACTGCAGTTTCTGTGCTGTCTCTCCTATTGCAAAACTCAGCTAGACAATGGCTTAGTGTGTATTAATAAGGAAGGTCAGGGCTATAGAGAGGTTTCTCTCTGTAGTCAATTTCTAATATTAATAATTTTAAAAAATTGGAAAAGTATCCTAATTCTTACTGCTAGCATACCAAATATTAGATCTACATTTTAGTACAAAAACAAAAAAAAAGAGGATCAAATGCAGTATTTCATTTAAACTTGAAATATTGGTATGTTCCTAAGCACTAATAAAATGAATCAGAATGTGATTGTTTAAAATTCCAAAGGGCGAAAAGGGAGGAAAATGAAAGGATCTTTATATGTGCAATCATGAATATCAATTTGTCTGATCCTTATTTGCATGTTTCCTATTGGGATATTAGTTTAAAATATACCGATAGGGAATTTAAATTCCAATAACAGACTGGAACATGAAAAACAAAAATTACTTTTCATCTCAAGCTATAAACTTATATACTTTAATTCTGGTGTCTAATGTAACATAAAGGTCATTGGTTTTTTATAGTAATTCAAATAACAAGAAGTCAAAGTGATTACAGTCTACACTGAACAAGAAAGTATTGATATCTATTTTTTCATTTACCAAGAAGCAAAAATCATAATGGCACCAAGAATTTGATTAGTAAAGAAATCAGTATTTCCAATATTTATAGTAAAAGAAAAAAATAATTGATTTTTCTGGAGGTTTTTTGGGTTTTAATTTGTTATTCTTGTATTTGTTAAATACCTGAAAATTATCTCTAACTGTTGTTAACCATTTATGGATTCTCAATCTGTGATAATTTCCTTAAAAAATTAGTGTCCCACCATTCCAAGTAACATGGAGTTAACACTGTGTGTCAGCTTGTGTCCTCGTGATTTGTTGAAATCTATCAACGGTATCTCAAATGCAAGTATCACAGTATCACAGTATCACCAAGGTTGGAAGAGACCTCATAGATCATCAAGTCCAACCCGTTACCACAGAGCTCAAGGCTAGACCATGGCACCAAGTGCCACGTCCAATCCTGCCTTGAACAGCTCCAGGGACGGTGACTCCACCACCTTCTTGGACTTATTTGACTTATTATTTGAACGTTTTTCAGTCCATACTGTATATCACGTATTCTTCTCTGTGAAGTATCTCTGGAGCCAGATAAATAAAAGTCCATGTGATTTGAGTTAACATGCAAATGCCAGAGTGACCTCCATAGAAAAGATAACGATTTCTCTTAAAACTGGCTAAATAGTCATACATCATAGCTACCTGAGCTATTGCTATTGTGAAGCTTTGTAACTTGAGATTAACATCTCTTGTCATTGAGGTGCTGAGTTAGACACCTTTCTTCGCAAGCAATGAGCACATAAGTTTTCATTTCTCTCACAGAATCTCTATCGGTCAACAAAACTTGTCTGAGGAGCAGAAAGTGTATGTGTGGACAACGGGTCTTGAATCCTTAGGACAGATCCTGAGGTTTTAAAAACTAGTTCACAGTGAGCATAATTGATAAAGAAAAAGGCAGAAATTTAGCTACTGAGGGAAGGTCATAGACCACAACTCCTGTATTGCGTATGCTATGAAAAAGAATACGCTTCTGAACAAGAATGAATTAATTTTGTTTTCCTTTGAACTTTTATTACAGCAGTGGATATCTGGGAAAGGTACTTTGAAAGTGTTGTGGAGGCAAGGAATTAACATAGCTGAGTCAGGAATTATAAAAATAGAATTATTTTATTTTCCTGGAACCCCACCCCCAAACTATGTTCAAAAATTAGTTTAGTTTATTGACAGATTCTTCCAAAAGGGTATTATAGATAAATTCAGATATTTAAGAAGTTGGGAAATGGAAGAAGCTAAGCTATAAACACAGCTTTATGCCACTATCAATCAGTCTGAGCAGAAGATTAAGGGAACAGCAGGTCTCACTCACAGAGGTGAGATAGGCATCTAGCAATGACTCCTTGCTCGATTCCTCTGCAGAAGCAGCCTTCTGACACTGCAATCCCAAGGTGAGTGGCAGAGCTGCCAAACTTGGAAATGTCTGGAGCATGTCTTCCACAAAGGGGATGGTCATGGAATGATGCTGCCTTTGCAGTGGCAGGGGAGAGCCAAAACTGCTAGGGTCCCCCCAGTCTGGGAGGCAGCTAGGAAGTTGGCTGCTGATGTGGTCTGAGAGAGGCTGGTCTGGATGTTGCCAGTGGCTCTCTCAAAGGACCACAGGGCTTGCCAAGACTGCAAATTTGTGCAGAAGGGTGCAAAAGTGGGGAGAACCATCCAAAAGCAAGGACGGGGTAAAAACAAAAGCCATGCAAAAAGGGAGAAGCTGTTCGTAACTGGGGGTGGTCCAGTCAAGGCAGGAATCTGTCCTGTCAGGCACTCTGTAAAGACAGGAACTCTCAAGGTGGGAAATTTCTCTTGTTCTCCCTTGTTCTATTTATGCTTTTCTAGATGATTAAGGAATGCCTCTAACTAGTTGAAACTTGTGAAAAATGAACTTACATATGGCAAATCCAGACAGCCTTAAGGGAAAAGATTCCAAGACCATTTCGGGGGGGGAAATACCAAGGGACATCAAGGGAGATTAAGTCAGTTGACTGACATTTTGGAGAATCTTAATTAATATAAATGCATAAATATTTAAGTGATTTGAGTGTCTCTCAAATGCTGTCCTTTTGTGGATCTAATTCTTTAATTACTAATTTCATGTGAGGTGAATTTTATACACAATTTAAAAGTGACAGGAATGCAAACAGAGAAGTGCTACAATAATATCTCTTTTTTTTAGAAGAAAAATAACCTGATCTTTGAAAATTATTTTGTAGTATATTTCATTGTTTTGTACTCTAGACAGTATCACTACTCACCAATGTAACTAACTGTTGTGGAGGCAGGGAATTAACGTGGCCAAGTCAGGAATATATACAAAAATGGAATTATTTTATTTTCTTGAAATCTGCCCCCAAAACTATATACAGAAATTAATTTAGTTTTAATTAGCAGATTCAGTTTGATTGAGAAGATCTTGCAAGGATACCATAGATAAATTTGACTATTTTAGAGGTCAGGAGATGGGAAAGGCTAAGCTACTAAACAGAGCATTCCCCACTATTAATCAGGCTGAGCCAAAAGTTTACTACTCACAGGTGAGTTAGGCTGGCTGACAGAAAGGGCAGTCCAGATGCTTGTCAGCTCTCTCTCTTTCAAAGGACATCCGAGGTTCGTTAGCTTGCACAAAGGGTGCTTATGGTGGGAAGCTGTCCAAAGCAGGGATGGTCCTGTCCCTCAGGAGCTTGTCCTTCTTTATGCAGGAACTATCCAAGCAGGGGAGAACTCTAAGGCGGGAACCCCAAGGTGGGAAGTAGCCCAATATTTATACCCTTCCTAGATAGAGAGCCGAGTTACCACTGCCTAGGTGCGAAGACCACAACAATCACCAGCCCAATTCCAACACAGGCATCTGCACGGGGCACCCCTCATGCCAGAAGGCCTCTTTGCTCCCCACCTTCACACCCTCAGGGCTGGGGTGGAAACAGGTTTTTCACGCCTTTCCTCTCCCAGTCAAATCACGTCGGGAGAGGAATTTTGGGGTACACAGGACTCCAGGACACTAACAACCTTATGGAGTTTCTAGGAGGGACTTTTTGACAGTTCTAGAAGGAATTAAGCAGTGATGTACTCCTATATGTACTGGCTTTTTCAGATATAAATCCTTCAGTGTGATACTCTTACTGTATAAACAGTTCACTTTGCCATATTAGAGTTACTCAAATGAGTAAGGAAATTGGACTTAAGCCAACATTTTTAGTGAATTAGGAGAACTCTTGTATTAAAGAATAATTAGATCTTGATTTTTTTTTTCAAGAAATATTCTCATGTCGTTTGGCAAAAAGACTGTTTCAGAACAGTAATAATTATTGTCAAAGTTTGTTTAATAGTAGCATTCATTTATTGCTTTAATGGGTAGAATAGCCTCTTAAAAAGTCTAATTAAACCCTCAGTCATGAAGACTATTGCATTGCTGGTGAATTGTGCCCTGGGAATTCCCTAAATCAAGAACAGTCACAGTGTGGGAATATTGCAAGAGTATTATAAACTCCTTTGTAGCTTCTTTGTGTTGATGCACAGTTGTAAAGGCTCTCATTGATTGATGTTCTCACAATGCGTCTGAACGAAACTGTAACAATCAGTCTAGAAATAAAACACAAAATTGCTGGAGTCATGTTTTCCAAACTTAGAACGTACATTTTAGGCTTTGTAATCTCTGAGTTCAGCTGGTATTCATCAGAGAGAAAACATGAAAATGGAATGTGAAAGGAAAACGTATACTGAGACTATAAAAGCATACTGAGAACTCAAGTCTGATTCCACATAAAGTCAAATCCAGGCTAGGGTCAGGAAACACACAAATGCAAAATGTGTACTTTGAGCAATAGTTTCTGATTCAGTAACAACAACATTGTAAATACAACTGTAAAAGAAAGATGCAGGTATAGAAAAAAAACAACAAAGAAAACTCCCAAACAAAAAGATACCAAAGTCAACAAACTAAAATCAGAAACACCTAACCCTTCCCCTCTGTCAAAACTCTGTTAAAAATGTCTGCACTTGTTCTCTCATTTGTTGACCTCTTTCAAATAGAAAATATATCCCATTTCTCCCTCAAAAGAGTCAGTTCAGTATAAGCATCTTGTATCTAGTTGTGTTTATTTACAAATGGAAAATAATGTACATTCTTAGAAATTAAATTTGGTTTTTGTTGTTGTGTGGGTTTTTTTTTCTGCTTGTTTGTTTGTCTTTTTAATTTCCAGTGAAAATTATTCCCTTTGAGGTCCTTGCCAAGAATTAAATGGTCTAGAAAAAGAAGCTTGTGTTAATGTGTTGATGGTGGTTTAAAGCAGTTACCGCTCATTTATGGCTATTATAAAAGATATATCTTCTTTTATAAATGAATAAATATTTTTTGACTTTCATTTCTGATGATTTCTGACTTTACAGCATTCATTAATTCCATTGGAAGGAGAAAAAAAGCCACTGAGAAAAAAATGTTACTTTTCAAAACTCTGTTTTAACCTTAAGGGAAAATGAGCAAAGTAAATCCAATTTTAGGCATCCTATCCAATTCTCCACTCCCGCTTTTGAGTTTCTAATTGAAAAGATTTCCCCAAAGTACACAATATTAGAGCAATTATATGGGTTAATTGTGGAATTTATTGGGTGGTGCTATGGAAAAAAATTAACATGAATCACTGTGTAATTCTAATAATTTTCTGTGACAATTCTATGAAATGACCACAATATTACTGCACAATAATATAAGCTTTTTGCAATGTCAATTAAGGATGACATTTCACAAGCCCCACTAGGATTTGTATCAAGAGTTAGTGTGAGTTGGCTGCCAGCCCTTCTATAGCCCTATCAAAACACTTAATTTGGTGGTTTGTGGTACACTCTACCTCATACAAAGGAGAGGAGAGGGATTTCCGTTCAGTGAATGTCATGGTAGGCCTGATGGACCCAAAATAGACCTATACGTGTCCTGCCTTGCCCAGGCGTGTTTTTCTCCTGTGGTAAACAAGGTATATACACTTAGCTTGTGCCTGTCTTGTGCTCTTCCCAAATTTGGGTAAAGCAAGTCTATGGCTTTTCCTTACATGGTCAGGCTTGGCTAACCGCCATTCCCATTGGCTATTCTGTGTCCAAAGGGAAATTGATCTCGGCCCACATTGACAAAAGGAGATACACAGGTAAACAACCTGCTCTGTCGTGCTATTCGTGCCAGCCATTGCTTATTGTCTTGTTGTTTGCCCGGGAACTCCACTATCACGAGTTTACCGGGAACGAATTCAGACTGAAAATTTACTACGGAATGCACATTTTTAACTCATCTATGTATCTGAGTTGATTTCTTGAATGCACCAGCCTTACCAAATTTCTTCTACTGTTCTCATGAATCTGTACACTGAATCATAGATAACTCTGCACATACGTGTGTATACATATATACATATATATATATAAAAGAATATTTTGGATTGGAAGAGGTCTTTAAAGGTCGTCTAATCCAACTTGCCTTCATCTTCAACTAGATCAGGTTGCCTGGAGCCCTGTCCAGTCTGACCTGGAATTTTTGCAGGGATGGGGCTTCTACCATCTCTCTAAGTAACCTGTTCTGGCACCGTACCACCCTAATTATACAAATTGTCTGAGCCTACCCTCTTGTAGTTTACAAACATTATTCTTTGTCCTGTCACAACAGGTCAAGAGGACTTTCCCCATCTTGCATCAAGAAGGTACTAGTGTCTTTCCAGTGGTGTCCTGTGATAGGACAAGGGGCAATGGCTACAAGCTAAAATGACAGAAAGCTCCATCTCAATGTGAGGAAAAACTTCTTTACTGTAGAGGTGACAGAGTACTGGACAGAGCTTGTGGAGTCACTTCCTCTAGAGACTTTCAAAACCCATCTGGATGTGATTCTGTGTGACCTGCCCTAGGTTATCCTGTTTTGGCAGAAGGGTTGGACTTGATGATCTTCAGAGCTCCTTTTCAACCCCTACCATTCTATGATTCTACGACTTTTCATATAGTACTGAAACGCTCTAGTACTGATATGCAAGAGCAACAGACAGAACAACCCCAATATTTTCAGCCCTTCTTCATGGAGAAGTGTTCCAGTCCTCCAGTCATTTTTGTGTCCCTTCTCTGGACCCACTTCACCAGGTCCAGAGCTGGATGCAGTACTTCAGGCAATGTCCCACTACGGTAGAGTAGAAAGAGAATCAACTCCTGTCTGCTGGCCATGCATATTTTGACAAGGCTTCTTTTGATACAGGCACCATTGATGAAGATATTAAACAGTAGTGATGCCAGTACAGGTTCCTGAGGGACATGACTCATCACCAATTTCCATCTGGACATTAAGCCATTGAAAACCATCCTCTAGACACAGCCATCCTGTTAATTATCCACTGAACAATCTATCCACCCATATCTCTTGCATTTAGAAAGAAGGATGTTGTGAGAGACTGTATCTAAGGCCTTACAGAATTCCAGGTAGACAACATTGATGGATCTTCTCATGTCTGTTGATGTAGTCAATCCATCACGGAAGGCCACCAGGTCCATCAGACAGGATTTGGCCTTAGTAAAGTCATGCTGTCTGTCTTGGAACATGTCCCCATTGTCCATGTGCCTTAGAATAGCTTCTAGATCTTCCCACACAGAGATAAGGCTGACAGGTTAGTAGTTCCTGGGGTCCTTCTTTCTACCATTTTATAAAATGAATGCAATGTTTCCCTATTCCAAGTAATTCAGTGATTTCACCTGCCTGCCATGACTTTCCAAGTATCACAGAGAGTAGCTTGTGAAGAAGTCACTTTAGCGAAGGTAGGAGTGTGGCGTCTTTCTTCTGTCAGGTATGGAAAGGTATTTGTATCTGAGGCCCACTGGCAGTGCTGTAAAAATTCCTTTTGGTGTCTGGAAGAGGGTTGTACAGTTCAGTCTTTTCAGGAACATTGTACCTTGCTGCATGTTTCATGGCTGGCTTGCTCTGCTGCTCAGTGCAGGGACAGAGAAGTTATGGAGTGAGGATCTCTCTCATCATTGTGTCTCTGGAACAGTATTGGAAAGTTCTCTGTGCTGCAAAGTTCAGGAGATCAGGAGCTCCATTAACTAGCAAGAATTTATTTTTAATTTTTTTTTCATTTTGTCATTTTCTGGACTAATTGAAGGAAATCACAGAATGAGGTAAGCTTCCTCTCTTACCTCTCTTTGCAGCTTCTGGGTAGAATGCAGGCCACAGCAATCAGTTGAGATGGTTGTGGAGATATATTTGATATTTATTTCTGCCAAGAGTAGAAGAAATACCAGAACTGAGAGAAGATCAGATCAGGTACCTTAATTATGTTTTATGAGATACTTTAAAAAGGAATTGCTGAACAGACCAGAAATCTTACAGATAATGGTACACAAATGTAAGAAGAGTGGTTCAAACACCTATTGTAAAGATATCATCAGTCAGAAAATATCCTCCTCTGCCAGAACTGGTGGTTGTCCCAAAAGAAGTGCTCAAATAAAGAAAATATTTTCTTTCTCATTTCTGCTTTTTCTTCTTTATAGCCTTTTTCCCCCCCATTTCCTTTTCCTTCATTATCTTATTTTTCTTTCTTTTAGTTTGATTTTTTTCATTGCCATTGGAATGGGCTGCCCAGGGAGGTGGTGGAGTCACCGTCCCTGGAGGTGTTCAAGAAAAGACTGGATGAGGCACTTAGTGCCATGGTCTAGTTGACTGGCTAGGGCTGGGTGATAGGTTGGACTGGATGATCTTGGAGGTCTTTTCCAACCTAGATGATACTATTCTGTTCTAATTTTGGTGGTGTTTTTTTTTTTTCCCAGTAGAGGAATTTTTGGTACATTTAACCTTCATTGTAGAATGCTATTTGGAGCAGTAGTCAAAATAGAAAAACCTTATATTCGTAGGGATTTTCACAGTGAAAGAGAATGTCATTCATCTATTTGCCTGCTTTCTTTCTTCTTTTGTTTGAGAATTACACAATAACTTTCAGATGATGTTCATAGGATATGTGAAATGAAATTTTCTTTAAAATTAAAACTAACCCAGTAATAATATATATGAAAGGGACCAAGAGTTAGGTAAGTAATGTAATCAGTCTTAGATGTGAGAGAGGAAGATCAAAGCATAGGTCTTGTAATTCAGTTTTTCTTTTCTTCTAATTTATGATTTAACTAAGAATGGGCTATTCTAGGATTGATATAATCTGTTTGTTACATAAAAATAGTTTTATTCTGTTAAAATTTATAGTCTGTGGTATGGAAATTGAGCACAGCACAAAGTGGAAATTTGAGTCCCTGGTCAGAAATGCTGAAGTGAAACAGTCTCAAGACAGACTGAAAGAATCCTGCCTTGGAGTAATCCAAACCTCAGAGTTGTGATCACCTTCACACAGAACAGGAAATTAAATGCTGACACATAGATAGTGGCCATATAAAAAAATAAATTGCAAATTTGGCTATTTGATGTGGAAATATCTAATTTTTCTTACCAGAAATGCCATTTCAGAAATACTTTACTTTAAGGGACAGAAGTGTATCTTCATCCTGTAATATTACTGAATTTAATTTTTTTTAAGGCAAGATGTTTTATTATATTGAAAAAATATTGGTTCCTTTATTCTTATATTCAGAAATACAATAGTAATGATGAAAAATTTTAATTGTCAAAAGACTGCTTATCCTGGGTGATAAAGTGCTAAGACATTACTATTATCCTTAATAGCATAAATTAGTAGTTCTGAGCAGAAAAAAACTTTTTCTTACCATGATTACTGTGAGTCAGCAGTAATTCCATCAGAAAAGAAAGCTCTCCTAGTGTCAAAGACTGAGATACACAATATGTCCCAACATCTCAAAAAAAAAACACCGTTGTTTTGAGCTAAATTTATGAAAAGTGCTAAGTGAGCCTCCTGTTTGTAGTCACTGTCCTGAAAATCCCCTCTTGCATGAGCTCAGACCCCCAGGAGCTCCCCAATATGCAACAGCTGGACAATAAAAAAGCAGCCGGGAAATGCAGAGTGAGCTTGTGCGTGCTACCGTGGGACCACCTGCCTGACTGCTCATCTTGCATGGACTGAAAGAACACCACTCTGGACCACCACACCTGGAACTGAGCTCCTGTCACCTACACACATATGAGGTGAAGGCTTCCTGTTGTGACAGGTGATGCTGATTCTGAGCCAACCACAGTCTAGCAGCTCCTGATTTATCAACAGCAGTGATCATTTCATAGAAACCGGTCAGACAAGGTGGGCTCAACTCTGGAAACCTCCTACCACACCCAGCATGCCCAACACCACTGGACGGTGGGCCTGGCTAAGCAAATCACTCCTGGAAAATGCTATTGATTCTCAGATAAACGTGCATATTCAATAAGGCAGCCAGGTAAAAGAAGAGAAGCTCCAACCTGCAGATGGAGCACTCCCCACCCACTCTCTTCAAACGGACTTCCAGGACACTGAATGACTCTGGGGTGACCTTTCTTCTCTCTACATGGGAGTATTGCTTTCTCTTCTTTTTCTTTCCTCCCCCATCTCTCTCTTTCCCCCTCCTCATCCCTCCCTCTCCTTGTGTGTGCACAATAAAGCTCCCCTATGCATTTTACACCGTTTGTGCCCTAATTCTGTGCCCGAGAATCTGAACCTCCCATACCCAGGACTCCTCTGGACTGGGACACCTAGTGCCATGGGTTGAGATGAATCTGCTGATTTGATCTCATGCTGCTATCATGCCAGCTTCAAAATGGAAGTACTGGCTGGAACAAAGTATCTTGGGACTTGAAGTTCAGATTGTAACATGAAAAGTTTCTGGTTCCAGTTGCCGCTTTCAATTTCTGGGTTTGGGGTGTTGGTCTTTTCTGATGGACAGGCTGCAGGTCAGGGGGTGGGAAAGGTCACCGTCTTCTGCTGCTCCTTCTGCATTTTGCTGCACTTCTGTGCAAATAGTCTAAGATAATTCTGCTTCATCTCATTAAACTCTCTTTATCTCAACCCAGAAGTTTGGGGTTTGTTTGGTGTTTTGGTTTGGGTTTTTTTGTGTGTGTGCCTGTGTTTTGGGGTTTTTTTTTTGGTGTTTTGTTTTGTGTGTGTGGGGGGAGGGTTGGGTTTTTTTGGTGTTTTGTTTTGCTTTGTTTTGTTTGTGTGTGTTTTGGGGTTTTTTTGGTGTTTTGTTTTGTGTGTGTGTTTTGGGTTTTTTTGGTGTTTTGTTTTGTTTTGTGTGTGCGTGTTTGGCCTTTTTTTTGTGTGTTGTTTTCCCTCTTGTCTGTGTGTATAGAGTGGGGCATGTGAGAGGAGGCTGTGTGAATCTAGGACACCTAGCATTAAGGATATGCTAGAAATGCATAGAAATGCAATTTAATACAACGAAGTCATCATGTAGCAGATAAACAGAATATATCTGACTTACAAATACCTTTGTTCTTGTTCCACGTCTCTTTTTTTTCCCATCTTCACATCTCTTTTTCACCCATTTGTCTATTTCAGGTTTGGAAATGCTATTTTCGTGTTTGGAAAGTGATACAAGTAATCCCTTAAGTAATTCGGGTGGTGTCCCCTTAATGAGAGAACAAAATAAATGCATCTCTTATATCAGCACAGATTCTTAAATTAGAATTCTGAAATTTTATCAGATGACTTCAGTAGGCTTTACACAATATAGGTCTGCTCCATACATATTTTAAAATAATAAAAGTCCCATGAGAGGTAGGAAGACTGTTATTTTATCAGCTGTGGACTTCTGTTAATCTTGTTTATGGATTAAGTGGTTGTACTTCACATGCATGGAATGTTTAAGCTACCAAATTTTAAGTAGAAACGTATTTTCCACTTTTTGCTATTCAATGAAGAGGTGGAATAGATTTACTGCATTTGAAATCAGGAATTTGCTCTGCTCTTATCACAAGTGTGATTGATACTGTAGAAAGGCTCAGAAATGCCTGCTTTAATCAAATGAATGTAATTAAGAGTACTCCTGATAGGTTCTACTGTATAACAAGAGAAAACTTATTTTCATGCAGCTCAAGGAAAATGGATGTAACTCACTCTAAAGGCCTTTTTCTTTGAAATATATGCAACTAATTTGTAACTCTCGAGATGGATAGCAGATATATATTTTAGTAATTTGTATATTTAAGATAAAATTTTGTATTTTATGCCTAGAGCAACCTCACATTTTCTCATATTATGTTGCAATAATTACAAGCTATGTATGGATCTGATAGATCAATAGTTTCAACTTTTGATGTTGAAATGTAACGACAATTACATGAAAACAGAAATCAAGATTATAACAATAGGAAAGAAACGAACTAAACAGCTAAAACATTTTTCTTGTACAACTAGGAACAAGAAAACAAAAGAAAGTAAAAATAAGACAACAAGTATATTACAATAGATTATTGCAATATAAGACATTCATATTTTTTACGTATGAAAGTAGATTAAACACACCTGGGAGCAATTCTGAGCATTGATGACAACTGGCACAGTATAACATATGACTAGGCTAATAAAGCCTTTGTTTCTAGAACAGAAAGATAACATGCAAATTGCTTGTTGAGCATAGTTTTTGGGATGTGCTCCTAAACCCTGCTTGGCTACTGTTTGGAAAACAACTGGCTAGCAGAAACAGTCAATAATTAACATTGATGACTGAAGTGCAATGCTGTTCTGCGGTAGCCCAAATTCCTTTCTTCTCCCCACTCCCCCACCCTGTGGGTTTGAATAAGAGAACCCTGTGGCTTGAAGGTGGAACAGCAGGAGGTGCCTTTCTGCACATGGGCTGACCCATGTGGAAGCCCATGCTGGAACTGGGCTGGTGGTTGGCTGGGTTTTTGCGCCCAGTATAAAATGGCAAATGGACAATTTGTCTAGAAAAGCTTAAATAGAGTAAGGGAGGATGGGAAGAGGTGCCTGCCTTGAGAGTTCCCGCCTTGAAAGAGCTCCAGACAGAGTGCCCAATAGGACAGGTTCCTGCTGTGACTGGACCATCCCTGCTTTTGGATGGCTCCTAACTTTTTGCACGGCTCTCGGTTTTGCCCTGTCCTTGCCTTTGTATAGTTCTCCCCACTTTTGCAACATTCTGTGCAAACTTGCAAGCTTGGCAAGCCCTGGGGTCCTTTGAGAGAGCTGCCAGCAGCATCCAGGCCAGCCACTCTTGGACCATAGCAGCAGCTGGCTTCCTGGCTGCCTCCCAAACTGAGAAGACACTAATAGTTTGTCTCCCCCTTGCAGCTGCGAAGGCAGTATTGTTCCATGATCATCCCACTCATGGAAGAAGTGCTCAAGACATTTCTGAGTTTGGCACCTCTGCTATTTGCCTCGGGCTTCTGCCATGTGGATCTCTACCATTGGTTATTGCCTGCAGTGACAGAAGGCTGCTTCTGCAGAGGAATCCAGCAAGGGATGACTGTGGAATACCTATCTCACCTCCATGAGTAAGACTTGCTGTTCCCTTAATTCTCTGCTTCAGCCTGATTGAGAGTGGGGTAAAGCTGTGCTTATATCTTAGCCTTTTCCATTTTCTGACTTCCTAAATCTGAATTTGTCTATAACATCCTTTTTTTAAAAGATCAAACTGAATCTGTAAATAAAGCTAACTAGTTTTGTATATAATTTTGGGGCAGGATTCCAGGAAAATAAAATAATTCTATTTTTATAATTCCTGACTTGGCCACATTAATTCACTGCCTCCACAACAAATACCAGGGAACAATCACTGTCCCGGTTCATTTCCTGGTAGTATTGTACTGGATTACTGCTAAGGAGTGTTGAAAAATAATAATGAAAATGATCTTGCCATCAGGCTTACGTATGCTAATGACAGGGTCTCCATCCAGACTGAAAATAATATCGATTCCATGAATTTAAAAGGGTTAAAAAAGAAAGGAAGGAACAGATCTTTCTGAATGTCCTAAGGAAGACCAGCATTGTATTCAGCCAGTGATGTAACTATGAGCTGCTTTCATGTTCTTTATACCTTGCTCATAGGCTGAAAACATTGACTATTTTGGTGGAAGTGTATTTTTGGATAAATGAACTAAATTAAAAATCATTAGTCTCTTGCATTTAACGACTATGCAGTTAAGTACCTTGACAGAAGCACAGAAGCAGTGGTTAGAGCAACTCTGATGTGGCATAATTTAACGTTCAGGAAAAGACAAATCTCTACAATACTTTGGGATTCAGGTTGTTGTAGCTGTATCATTTTCATGACAAGCTAAGCTACTGAAATAATTAATGTTTCTTGTGATCTTTGTGTATGAGACTGATTTATATTCCCTTTGTAATAAAAGCTGAGAACAGGACATGAAAATATGTCACTTTGCACTCTTTATTGCCCTCTTTGCCCTATCTCAGATATCAAAGAAGATATTTCACTGCAAGATCACACACTTGTTATAGGTGAGACGAATGAAGAGTCTTAAGGGTCATATAAGGAAGCTGGGATGACTTTAATGCCTACAGAGAGATTGGAATGAATGAAAATGAAAATGGGACTACAGCACAGGCACACACTATTAGGACTAATAGGAGGTGGATTACTCCCATGAAAGAGCTCTAGGAGAAATTAGAAAACTCTTTTGAGCATATTCCATTCCAGCAAAATGAGTATGGAACATCAGAAGACTGGTTTTAAAACCTACTTGCTGAGATTTCGCAAAGCAGAGTAGTGGATTTAATCATGAAATATCCCCTCAAGAGCTGCTAGGAATTACACAGAAAGATCCTCACCTCTGCAAGACATCCCAGTACTCACTTAGAACTCTTACCATTTTATAAATATCAGTGTTGTCAACACCAAGAAGTTCAAAGATGTTGCTAGGTCTTGTAGGAAAAAGAGAGGCAAAAGCCCATTTAGAACTTAGGCTGGCCACTGATGTTAAGGAGAATAAAAATGTTTCTATAAATATATTAATGGCAAAAGAAGGGGAGAGGACAAATATAAATACAGCCTCTTGTAATTCTCTGCCTTCTGCCATAAGCAGAGGGAGGCTTCCTGTGTCCATCTAGTGGACAAGAGGTATAATTAACCTCAAGTGGTATATTGACCACAAGAACCTTCTCTTCCAGTTCAATTAACACTTTTTGGCTAGATATTTCTTAAATGTTCTAGATCCTATGTTATTATCTGTATAATGTTTCCATGACTGTTGCAAGAGAACCTAATTATTATTAAAATTAGTGTTTGGGGGTGGTTAGAATTTTGAATATCAAAATTAAGAAATAATATTAAATTTGAAAGCATCATCTTGCAATTGATTAATTACCCCTCCATTGCAGAAGGGTAGACCCAGATAATTTTCTGTGGTGTAAAAAGTAATCCACTATCATTAGCTCATTAAGAGACACCTAATAATTAAAAATTTGTTAAGAAAATACATTAAGAATTTCATCACATGGAATGCTTCTCTCAGAGATTTTATTTTTTTCATACTGCCATCCATTTTTAAATGTTTCTGTTTTTCAGGAAAGAATACCGTTGAAATAAATTCCAGTAATTCATTAATAATTATCACATATTTTCCTTTAAAAAGAAATAAAATTGTACATGTAATGAATAAGCTTTCCAACTGGAAAAATCCTCAATTATAAAAAGGTCGATTGTAAAATATATATCTATATATATATAACTTCTTCTTTATATATGGATAAAATAAGTTGATGCAATATTGAAGCCATATGTTTTGAATGGATATTAATACAATTCATAGAATCATAGAACCAACCAGGTGGGAAGAGACCTCCAAGATCATCCAGTCCAATCTAGCACACAGCTCTATCCAGTCAACTAGACCATGGCACTAAGTGCCTCATCCAGGCTTTTCCTGAACACCCCCAACACCTCCCTGGGCAGCCCATTCCAATGGCAAATCACTCTCTCTGTCAAGAACTTCCTCCTAACTTCCAGCCTATACCTTCCCCAGCACAACTTAAGACTGTGTCCTCTTGTTCTGTTGCTGGTTGCCAGGGAGAAAAGACTGACTCCCACCTGGCTACAACCTCCCTTCAGGTAGTTGTAGACAGAAATGAGGTCCCCCTGAGCCTTCTCCAGGCTAAACAACCCCGGCTCCATCAGCCTCTCCTCACAGGGTTTGTGTTCCAGGCCTTTCACCAGCTTCATCACCCTTCTCTAGACACATTCCAGCATCTCAACATCTCTCTTGAATTGAGGAGCCCAGAACTGGACACAGGACTCAAGGTGTGGTCTGACCAGTGTTGAGTACAGGGGAAGAATAATCTCCCTTGTCCTACTGGCCACACTGTTCCTGATCCAGGCCAGGATGCCATTGTCTCTCTTGGCCACCTGAGCACACTGCTGGCTCATGTTTAGCCTACTATCTACCAGTACCCCCAGGTCCCTTTCTTCCTGGCTGCTCTCCAGCCACTCTGTCCTCAGCCTGTAGCACTGCTTGGGGCTGTTGTTAAATCTCATCCCATTGGCCTCTGCCCACCCATCCAGCCTATCAAGGTCCCTCTGCAGGGCTCTCCTACCCTCCAACAGATCAACACCTGCTCCTAGCTTGGTGTCATCTGCAAACTTACTGATGCTGGACTCAATCCCCTCGTCCAGATCATCAATAATATTGAACAGGACATTACAGGAAATTACTGTACATTTCATAAAACAAATCCTTTTACTTAAGATAAAGACAGCATGATAAGACTATCTGATGCTGAAATAATGGAAGCTATTTGGTACGATATACCTATTAATTAAACTGAAGTTAAAGGCTTGGGAGGCATCTCTGAATAACTGATGATATTAGAGTCTTAAGTGGCCAAGCAAACTTCCTATAATTGAGAAAGAAATTTCCACTATAATTTAGTCTAATAACCTGAAAAGTTCAAAGGCCTCTTCCTCTGTTTTCTATTCCACATATTTATCTCATTAAATGTCATTAGATTAACCAATAGCTCTTCCGGAATACCAGGTTTTATGCTGAACAAACAAACAAACAAACAAAACACACACACAAAAAGGTAACAGAGGGAGGAAAACAAGTGAGGACCTTCAAAGAGCAAAGCTGGCCCACCTCTGTTTAAAAAGTTGAAACAAATTTATCATTAATGAGTTCCAAGCACAATAATATGGCTGAATATTGATGATGTTACAAAGTTATTTGCCAAACAGCATTTTTATTTGAAAACACATTATTAATTACCATAGAATCATACAACAGTTTGGGCTGAAGGAACCTTGAAGATCCCCTAATTGTAAGACCCCTGCCATTGGTAGATACACCTTCCGCTAGATGAGGTTGCCTAAAATGTCATTCAACCTGGGCTTGAGAGAAGGAACAGCCACAAATTCTCTGGCAATCTGTTCCAGTCTTTCACCTCCCACACAACATGTATTATAATGCCCAATTTATAATCCAGCCTCCAATGTGTGCTAGTTTGAGCCTAGTNTGCTTTTTAACCTTCTTGGCCGAACCTCCATTCTTCCTTGGGACTGGGGTAAGGTTGAGAGGGGTAGGGGGGAAGGTGAGGGATGGTTGAGAGCCCCTCCTGGGGACTCAGGTTTCTGGGAGGGGAATTGTGTTTGTATTACCTTTTTTACCTTGTATATTTCTGTCTATAACTGTATATACTGTAAATATCTGCTTGTAAATTGTGCCAGCTGTAAATATAAGCTTCATTCAAATTTCCAGAGCTGACTGAGTCTAGTCTGGGTAATTTCTAAAAGTGTGGGGGGCGGGGAACACCCAAACCATCACACAATGAAACTGAAAATCCACCTCATACAAGAAGGAAAAATAAATCCACCTGTAAAGCTCACAAGAATGTTTGGTTTGCAAATGTTATGAAAGCATAGAATCATAGAATTACCTATTATCTATTATCAAGGACCCCTGAAGATTACTGAGCTCAACCCCCACTATTACAGTTTTTAAACTAGTGTCTTAATTCTAAATTGCAAACAAAAGTTTTCCAAAGTTCAGAAGGATGAACTCTCAATTGGATGGACAAAATATAAGAGATACATTTATCCCATTCCACTGGTCTAAAAATCCTGTATAGTTTCAAGCATAGCTTGTTCTTGCTCTCTTCTTGCTTCCTTTTCCCCCATCTCTCCCGCTGGGCTTGCTTCACTGTCCTTCTCACCTTTGTTTGGGTTATTGGCAAGAACACTGACTGGGTGATGAGAGAGATAATTTTGTATTAGCTGGTAACAGCCCCTGGGCTTTGACCAGGGGAGTGTAGAGGCGGGTATCTGAGCAATTGTCTAGTTTTATGTGTATATATGTATTTGTGTATGTTTATTACCTTTTATCTTTACCCTACTTTTTTTAGTAATAATTTCATTTTACTCCCAAATTCTGAATAAGCATAGTAATTTACTTTCTGAGGGTAAATCCCAAATTCTAAGTGGTGTAAAACAACCACACCCCCACCAAAGCCAGATCACCTAGGGAAGGTCACACAGAAACACATCTAGATGGGTTTTGAAAATCTCTAGAGAAGGAGACTCCACAACCTCTCCAGGCAGCCTGCTCCAGTGCTCTGTCATCCTTACAGTAAAGCTGCATTTCTGCATGTTGAGATCTTTTACTTTTATGGAGGTTTTTTACTTTCCTCTGAAAGAGCATATCATGTAGGTGGCTGGAAATAGACATGTAGGACACTCAAGTACAGCGTGTCAAACTCTATTGTCTATTCTGCTGCCATTGCTCAAAGGCAATTCACAGGTAGTGCAGTATTCAAATACCCTCAAATCCCTTTGCCTAGAATTGCAGTCCAGATTTATGAGCATACATTTACCATTTTAAGAAGCATATCTGTCCTTTTTTGAGAGTCCTGTGAAAGACATCTTCTTTGTTAAGTCGTATTGAACTAAGATCTTGAGACTCTGAACTCTACCAAGGGCAATTCTATTGAAGAAAGACTAAAAATCCGCTCAAATCTCTTCCAATTTCACAAGAACTGGAGATCATGGGAGCCTGGTGTTCCTCAAGGATTCTCTCTGTAATACAATCTAATATATGTAAAATTATCCTGAAGATTACCTCCTTGGTAGCTATTTTTTTTTGTTAATATTTAGTTATTGTAATATTTATCCTTTTAAAAACTGAATTTAACAAGTCAAATATTTGTGAATAGAAGAAATAAAGAAGTCTTTAGCTTCAACTTCCTTAATGGAAATGTAGCTTAATGAGAAGCAATGCAAATGAATGTCAGCTGTGTGGAGATTCCTGACAAACTACATCTGTACTTCAAAGAGTCCTTGAGAAATTGCTGAACTTCATGTAATCCAAGACACAATTATAAAGCTACTGAAGTGGAACACATCAATTCTTCTTAGTAAGGGAAAATTTCTAAATATGAAAAAAAAATCTAGAGCTTTCCTCTACTTTTGGCTAACTTGTATATAGATTGCTTTTTCTTGATTATGATATTTAACTACATGCATCTGTGTTACTATCTTACAGAAAAGGTGATGTGTGGAGGAAATCCATGATTTTATAATCAATTTCACAAGACTGAAAAAAGGTACTAACATTTATTTTTCCTCCCAAACTAGAAAGAGGTTAAGATCAAAAAGCAACCTGGTCAGCAAGCCAAGGGAGGAGAATCTCTTCTCCCCTCTAGTCTCTGCTTTAGTGAGACCGTGCTTCGAGTATTGTGTCCAGCTCTGGAGTTCTCAACACACAAAAGACACAGATCTGTTGGAGCAGGTCCAGAGTGTCACCAAAACAGAGAGCTGGAATGCCTTTTCTGTGAAGAAAGGCTGAGAGAGTTGGGGTTGTTCAGCCTGGAAAAGAGAAGGCTCCATGAGGTTTTAATATGTCCTTTCAATACTTAATGGAGGCCTGCAAGAAAAATGATGACAGTCTTTAGCACGGCCTTTTGCAACAAGACAAGCGGTGACAGTTTTAAACTAAAAGAAGGTAGGTTTATACTGTATATAAAGAAAAAAATTCTTACAAGAGTGGTGTAAAGCTCCAGATAAGTGCTAGATGCTCCATCCCTGAAAATATCTGAAGTCAGACTGGACAGGGATCTGAGCAATCTGACCCACTCAAGAATATCCCTCTCCATTACAGGGAGTGGTTGGACTACATGACCTTTACACGTCCTCTTCAACCCAAACTATTCTATGATCATTCACAGACTAGCTTTACATCTAGTATCAATCATTGCTTCTATGTGTTAGTCACAACCTAGGCTTTAATCAAAATGATAGAAAACAGTGCAAATGAGATGGCATAATATAGCCTCAAATTAAGACATTTGCTTTAACATTCACTTGCACAGAAAACCTTTGTAACTGTCAGATGATCCATTAGATTTTTTTAATGAGTTCTAGGGTAAATCCAAGCTGCATATATTACTGGACAATAGTACTGTATAAAGACTTGCTGATTCAGGTTGGGAGTTCCTTGGCTGACTGCAACTGGTTAGCAGAACCCTGCATCAATAAGATCCAGGGTTCAGGGCCTTTGGCGACTCCCAGGTTAATCTCCACTATCGTGATACAGGAGGGTGAATTACTGACAGTTCTGGTGACTTCCAAGGGGCCAAGGAGCAATTCCATCATGACTGAGCACATATTCTCTTCACTTCTGAGCAAAGCACTAACACAGTGTATGCTCACACAAACTGAAAGTTGCCCTGTGAATGCCAAAGTAAGAATTCCAGAATCTAGAAAGGAGAAGAAAAAGACAGAGATGATGAGTTGGACAGAAGGGAAAATCTTGGAGTGCACAGCTGATGAAATGTGGCAAGCTCCCTCTTGGACAAGATGACTCAGCCAGGAATCTCAGCTGTTTGGAAGAGATAGTAGAGCCTCCAGATTCTTTAGAGTGTGATACTGGTTCATAGACAGAATTAGGAGATATGCTGGATTGTTTGAAAAAACATTAAATCAATGCCAAAGAGATAGTTTCTGCTCATGCACTCAGGAACTATGACTTTGGATTCTAATCTCCAAATTAGATAAATGTATATCTTTACTGTATTTGTGTGTGTGTGTGTGTTAAAATACCTGTCTAGTAATCTATCTAAACCTTTTCAAGTATCTGTTCTGAATATGCTTTCTTCTGTATCAGGAATGGGTGTGACTTCAGGCTATGATGCTTTTAAAATACTGTAAAATTGAACCTTTGCTTATTTTCAAGGGCAGAGATTATGTCACCTTAAAACTTGTTATCTGATTTGAGCATAAAACATTAAACCTTTGAAAGAGGACACTCATTAAAACCCACAATACAATACCTAGAAAAGTAAAAATGTAGAAGTACAGATGTAAAAAATAAAATTAGTTATATAACAAAGTTTATACTGCATCAAGCAAGCACAAATTTGTTACCCAAGGCAATAGAAAGTTGATTGATGATATCATGATGACAAATGAATTCTCATTTAGAATTCTGCCTGCTAAGTAATTAGTAATGCCATCAATATCACTACCAGCTCTTCATTCAACTTCATCAGCAAGCTGTTCCTGTTGCTCATTTTTCAGCATTTCCTTTCTGTGCTTCAGTCAAAGGATGGATCTACAGTGGGGACTGTTTCTAGCAACTACCCAAGGGAGCAGCAAAAAAATTAGTTGTCAGACACAAGCAGTCTATTGAAAGGCTGAATTACATTTTAATAGCAAACACATGATTTTATTTTAAAGTGGTCACCAACCTAAGAATTAGTGTCCAGGGCTTCTTTCTCTCTGAATCATATTTAGAAACTGATACAATATGAAATAGAAATAAAATATATTCAGTAATCATAACTAAGAAAGTGACTGTGGGACAAAAATGTATTAAAAGTATCTTGTCATCTTATTGTTTTATGGTTCTGTGATAGCAGCAATGCAAGGGAAGGTGATCAAAATACTGTCAACATATTTTCCTCCAGTTTCTACTGACTTTTTCCACTAAAAAACCCTCAACAAAATAAAACAAACCAAACAACTAATAAACCAAAACCAAACACACATACAAACCAGGCAAAACTAACTCAAACAAGCCAAACCAGAACTTCCAACGCCAAAATTTGACTTTTAAAAAATAAAAATAAAAAATAAGGGAATGAATGAATCCTAAAGGATGCTGAATGGAATATTTAAAAGGCTCACAACTGCATCTCTGAGGCCAAACTATGATCTGATCATTGTTGTAATACACTTTAAAAGGTCATAAGATTGCCAGTATTTATCATTTCTCCTTTTCTCTGCAACCAATTTTGTATTTATCAGAATGTGATTATGTTTTAAATACTTTCAAGTGTTTTGTTTTTTTTTTAAGCCATTGCATAGTCTTTCATGGCATTAGGACTTTGCAGATTATTTTAGTTTCACAAGCAGAGTTGTCTACCTTCTTATCCATTTGCTGTTGTGTTTATGAGCTCTGAAACAAAACTTGCCAGACTCAGTTCATTTTAATTTTGTTACATATACTAATTTTTGCTGAACATAGTTTAGTTTACATCTACACAGTTCATTTAAAGATTCTGATGTTCAGAAAAAAAGTAGCAAATGAGTGATCAAGGACAAGTAAGGCTGAAGGAAATATGTTTATATTTAATTCTGGAGACCATGTGAACAAAATGGCCACGATTTTAAACAAATGTTCTTTAATTTCAAAATTTGATACATAGAAGATATGTTTCAGTTAAAGCCTTCAACACTGGAATCTTTTCTCAGTTCTCTTGTGTCTGCTTCAGCTTTTAAACACATTTTGCTTTATTTAACAGAAAAGAAAGAAGAAGGTACATTCAATTTTATTTAAGGAGGATCTATAAATAGTTCCACATTATCAAGGTACTTCGTTTCAGAATGATCACCTGATCTTTCAGCACGATAGAAAATTATTGCAGTTTTGAAGATAAATCACTGATCTATTTGTGCCCAAATTAAGATTTCCAAAAATTGTTGACCTGAGAATTTCTTAGAGAAAAACAATTATAAAATGGAGTTTGGTTAGTGATAGTAAACCACAGGTCCATCTGAAAACTGCAACTAAGCACAGTCACAATAAATTTATCATCAAAGAGGAACAGAAATATGTTGACTCTGAATAAATATTTATTACCTAAGTAAACTTCTGTGCCATGTCCACACCCCTGCATACTTGCCCTGTGCCTGGTCCTCCAGGTATTTTGTAGGACTGTACCCCATGCAGTTCTGCTTATCTTCCAGATCTCTGTGGCTGTCCCAGCCACCCTCAGGCATCCCATAGCTATCTTTAGACAAATGAACTGAATCCTCAGTTTTTTCCCCCACATTATTTGTTGTTGAGATTAACTGGGAAAAAATAAAAGGGCAAAAATCCATTAGGTCCATGACCATGTGTTTATTTCCCCTAACTAGTTTAACCATTCTTTTAATGCCTCTTAATCTGTCAGTACCTTGAACTGTTTTGCAGACTTTTAGTATCTGATATACTAAGGTGGGGGAAAAAGAGAAGAATAAAACCCCAGCTTCTCAGATATTTTATTTTTTTATAACTGAAATCCTTGAATGTTAATTTTATTTTTTTCCTGAGTGTTCCTAGTTGTTATCTTTAGTAGGATCAGATTTATTACTGGTGTAAACCATTTTTTTTAATTGACATATCTCCCTGAAATTTACCTTTTGTTCTCACTGGTTTATTCTTCACCCACTGCTAAAATATTCTGATATATAGAGTTTTGTTTTGTTTTCACTAGGATCCATTATCCTTGAATCTCAGTCAGAGGAGAATGAAATGGGATCATTGTGCTTATTGCTAATATGGTGATATTATTTATCGCGAGGAAGAAAAATGCTTTATTGCCTTGATTTTGTGTTCAGTATGTCTGGAGCCCCCAACACAAGAAGGTTATGGAACTGCTGGAGTGGATCCAGAGGAGAGCCACGAAGATGCTCAGAGGGCTGGAGCACCTCTGCTATGAGGACAGGCTGAGAGAGTTGGGGCTCTTCAGCCTGGAGAAGAGAAGGCTTCGAGGAGACCTTATAGTGGCTTTCCAGTATCTGAAGGGAGCCTACAGGAAGGCTGGGGAGGGACTATTTACAAGGTCTAGTAATGTCAGGATGAGGGGGAATGGGTTTATGCTGGAAGAGGGGAGATTTAGACTGGATGTTAGGAGGAAGTTCTTTACAGTGAGGGTGGTAAGACACTGGCACAGGTTGCCCAGGGAGGTTGTGGATGCTTCCTCCCTGGAGGCGTTTAAGGCCAGGCTGGATGAGGCCTTGAGCAACCTGCTCTAGTGGGAGGTGTCCCTGCCTATGGCAGGGGGTTGGAGCTGGATGATCCTTGAGGTCCCTTCCAACCTAAACCATTCTATGATTCTATATATTTTGTTTTCTGTAAATTTACAAATTCAGGAACCTGAGAAATTAAATAAGTAACAGTAAGTTTTAATGCAGTTTTGGAGCTATGCCACAATAGTAACATTTTTTTTAAAGCCTCATTCTACCCTATAACTCATCAGCTTGTTAAAGTACAAGTTAATGAGACCTAAATTCACATTAAATTTCAGTCTATTTTACTGTAGCTGTTGAAAAACATGAGAAAGTGACCTAATGTAACATTTCAAAAGTCATTAAAAATAATTTTCAGTAGCAGCATTAGCCTTCACTGGTGCTTATGAAGATTTTCTGTAACACACAGAGACCTAGGCATCATGGTAAAATGACTTCTTGCAAAGTGGTTGTTATTTTTATGGATTTACATAGACTGTGGTATTCTTGTGATAATGTATTTTCCTTGATATGAGGGGCTTTTTAATTTACTCGAGGTTTCTCTGTTCATTAGGCAGTGATTTACATTTGAAGTCTTGGGTTGGGGGTTATTTTGGGTGGCCCCTTTGGCAGTCTGGAGTTACACAATTTTCAAAGAATGAATTCCTTTTCCCTGATTTTTTTTTTTTAATATGAGGAACATACCTTACAGGGAGTGAAGGAATTCAGTTCTTACTACTACTATTACTACTACTGCTTTCAGGTACTTCTTTGATTCATACATATGTGGATATATAACCAAGCTTACAAATGCTTGTCAAAGTTGTATTCTGCAGTCTAGTATAAAAAGCCTTTTGAATCCATGAGATTTTTTTTGCTGTTATGTTTTTGTTGTTATTATTAGTCTACCTTTCAAGCTCTTATTAGGTTTTAAAAATGCACAAAAATATTGGGAAGAGGTTTTTTTTTCAGATATTATTTATTATATCTTTTAATATGAATTTCTAGTTGAGATCTTGTATTTGAGCTGATTTTGCCCTGTACAAGTCAATCAGGCTTCTTGTATCAAATGTTTTATGTTACCTGATATCTCTGAATTTTCCAGTTCCAGGGGAACTAGTATGACCAGTCTGGAAATCAAAGGGCAGTGTGATGGTTTGGGAGTTACGCAGCCCCCATACACAATAAATTCACCCAGACTAGACTCAGCCAGCTGGAAGTTAAGGAATGAAGCTTTATATTCACAGCTTAGCACCATATAGAAGCAGATATTTACAATAGATTACAAATAGAATAGAATAGAATAGAATAGAATAGAATAGAATAGAATAGAATAGAATAGAATAGAATAGAATCAAGCAGGTTGGAAGAGACCTCCAAGATCATCCAGGCCAACCTAGCACCCAGCCCTAGCCAGTCAACTAGACCATGGCACTAAGTGCCCCATCCAGTCTTTTCTTGAACACCTCCAGGGACAGTGACTCCACCACCTCCCTGGGCAGCCCATTCCAATGCCAATCACTCTCTCTGTGAAGAACTTCCTCCTAACAGCCAGCCTATACTTCCCCCGACACAACTTGAGACTGTGTCCCCTGCAGAAAGAGCAGTATAGTGGGAATGAAGCCCAGATTGGTGTCCTTCACTGTGGTCTTACAACCGTGTTTGCCATCACCATGACAAAGTAATAGCAAATGTGTAGGTTATCTTTCAGAGTAAGGAAGGAAGCAGGTGTTAGCCAAAGATGCATATGGTAATCTCAACGTATTTGTGAAAATATTTTGGAAATTTCAGGTGATGATTGAAGATGTCATCTTCATCACTAATTGCAAATCTTACAAGAGGAAAACCACATCTGAGTGTGAAATCTGGAAGAACATGCTCCAAACTACACTAAACATGCTCCAAACTACACTATGAGTTTGCGATAAAATAGAACCGATAAGAAGTGCTAATTTTTAAACACAAAGCATTAGAATGGGAAGAAAATCTATAGTAATTTGCAAACATCTAATCCTTTCTTTCCAGAAATTCATAATAGCCAATCTGGAAAGGACATTGGTATGTGAAATTTCTCACCAGGATTTAACTGAAACTTTTTTACTGGTGACTGCTGAAAGATAGGAGAAGACAGAAATATTCCTAGCCTGAAAGCAGACTCTGCATGAGAGTGTGAAGACTAATAGGCAAACCCAAGACACTTTCAACTATCTTCAAACTTCCATGTTATACATTTAATAGAGTAAAGAGAATTGACATTACAGGCCCCATGGCTGTTTCTAGCCACTAGCTAAGTCAGTGGATTGGAACCTGGAAAAGAAAGGCAGCCTGATAAAGACTCAGCTTAGTTACACATCTTTGTGCAGACAGATTGACAAGCAGCAAAGCAAATTTCATGGCAAGTAAGCTTAAGTCAGAAACAATTTCCTTCTTGTTTTTAGCACTATTGGTGCCTCCTAATTCCAGTCTTGTTTAAAGTACCTGCTTATGATGAGGTTATTTCAAAGGTCAAGAGAGAGCGAGCTTTACAGTGTATTTCCCTCTTAACATGAGTACTACTGTTAGCTTAATTAAAATCCATTGTTGTAGTTTGAAAGGGATTAATTTTAAACATCTCCATGGGGAAACCATATCTTTCTGGAAATTTCCAATCTGAAATAGGCTTGTTAACTGGGAGATTCATTTTTTTTCCTACTATCTTGAGGCATGAAGTGTGTAGAAGTCTTTATAAAATACAAGAAAAATTACAGAAAGATGTTTCAAAAAAGGCAACAAAACACTAAAAAGTTTAATATTTTCTGTATAAAAAAAGATTCAAAATCCTCAATTTATAAGCACTATGAAGAACAGCACTATGAACCCAATGTTTTTATTAAAAAGTCATTCTAGACTTTTAAAAAGAACACCTTTTTTTAAACTGTAATCTCTTTGAGCCAATTCACATAGCTGCATGCAAGGAATGGTAAGTAAAATTTTTTTCTACTTAAGAATACTCCTCGTTTCTCTGGAGTACAATAAAATACAGTCTTGGGTTTACCTTATTTTGATCCCATTCTTTTTGAAACTAATGATGGTAAAGATCCAGTTATCCTCAAAGAGAATAAGCTATTGAGAATTTCCTTAAAGAACTTTCACTCAGTATGTCTAGACCACTGAAATTTCCCAAACAGGAGTGGCATCAGGGAGGAAGCCTACTCTGATGTTTTGACAATCAGAAGTCTCTGGTGAATGGAAGAAGTTAAATGTGCCCATTAAAAAAAAAAACCAAAACAAACAGAGGACCCTGGAAATTACTGACTGATCATCCTCACTTCTGTGCCTGAGATGATCATGTAACAAAAGATATGCTAAGCTCGTGAAGGACAGGGAGGTGAGTTATGAAACTCATCAGGACATGTTTATTGGTGAAGCATAAGACAGGGAACACAGACTTCTCAGGGTTATGTACATAGCTCCTTTTGGCGGGCAGAAGGCAATGCCCCATGTGAATTCCGCTCTGTGAATTCTGGCTCTCATATCGAGCAGAAATATTTGATTGCAATACTCCAAGGAATAGAAGCAATGAATGTATATTTATGCTAGCAGTTAGGTAGTAGTCTGCACAGTATTCTCTGGAAAGCTGAATTCCTTGCTTTTATTTCTGCTTCAGCCAAAGTGTCATTAGATTGAAATTTCTATGACATTCCAACAACAAAAAGTTCTGTAGAGTATCTTCACAAGCAGTTTACCGAGTAGTTTTAAGAATTTGCATGTGAACTGTTTCAGTGGCCACTACAATTTCTTTGTCTTTAACATATTTCAGGAATAAATCAGTGCTCATGCTGGTGAGCATTAGCTTGCAGATTGGGTAATATTACCTTGTGTTGGAGTTCCTTTGAGATCCTATGCTACATTAACCTCCTTCACACTGTCCTCTAGCTGAAGCAAGGTATCTTTCCTTTTGATCCCCTTGTGACAGGCATCATTGACGGATCACAGCTCAGGCATGCAGTTTTGATTGGCACATGGGATCACAAAGGGTGACAAATGATCTGGTTTTGCACACCAAAAACATATGGTTCAGAAGTGTTGCTGTGAGAAGGTGCAAACAAAATGGCATGTGTGAATCTTGTGCTCATCGTGTGAGACATGACTACTCTGTTCAAAACACATCAGAATGTTATCCTGCAATCTCTTCAATCCAGAAGTTGAATACCAGATTCTTTGCAAAGAAAACTAATTCAAGTGAGACTATAATACCAAGTATAAATTTAAAACTTAAAATTAAATTATGTATATAACATATGCATATGCATGTATGTGGGCACATGGAAATATGCATACACATATACACGTTGCATTTAACTGAGAGGACAACCTTGACTGTAAAGCAGAGCAAGAGTGATCTAAAGCTAGCACACACTAACAGCAATTCCAAGCAATACCAGAATTCCAGGCATATGTAACCCAAAACTTCCTTAGGAAGTCTGAATCTTTAAATGTGGTTTTCTTTCTGCAGGTAATTTTAAAGCTAATATTTTTCCAAACTTCTCCTTGAATTATAGATCTAACAGATTCCAACTTATAACCTTACCTTTCATTCAGCATAATTAACTTTTCTCTATGAGATAATATTCAGTTCTAGGTTGAAATGTCATAATCCATATACAAGGTTTTAGTCTATACAATGTAAAGAATAAATCACCTTAGAATAAAGATATGTCACAAAACCCTGTCATTTTAATTTCTTTCACTGTTATTTCATTTTGTTATTTTTTGTGGGTTTTTGCCTTTTTTGAATGATTTTTTTTATACACCTTCATTTCCTTTCCTATCGCGTATACTGTAAGTTGACTCTAACCAAGCCACTCGTGCTTGTGTTAAAGAGGAGGGGAGAAAGAGCATAATTAACAATACTTTTCTTAAAAAAAAAACAAGGGTGGTAGAAAGGGCTGTTTGTATGACTTCTTTTTTTTAAGCCAGTCAGATGAGAATAGCAAAGAAAAGAACAAATTAGTATGCTGAAATCCTTTCAATCACCCAAGGATATTTTTTTAATCAATTCCAAGATGACTAATGAACTATTTAAATAATTATTTTGATAGACAGGGGCAAGACTGTTAAAAAAAAACCCAGCAAACAAAAAAAAAAGAGCTATATCCTTTTTTTTATGTTTCCATGGATATCTTCACAGAATCACCGTTACAGATAGAATGGTCATGCCATAGTCAATGGTGTATTCAGTGGCTCTATCTCTGCTGGCAAATTAGAGCTTGCATTAGTTCTGTTTTTCAGTTGCCAGTTGTGCTAACTATGATTTAGAGTTCACTCCTCAATCTTTTCCACAATTCTTCGAAATGACTGAGCCACTGCAAGCGTGACTTTCATAAAGAACTTCTGTTAGTTGTGGATCAGTTAAATACCAAGCACTCCCAAAAAGATACAACTTAAGATAAAATGGACGGAGCAGAACAATGAGTACTGCTTTCCCAGCAACTCGTCTTTGCTGAAAGAGCCATAATGATGGAGCAAAGGAAAACATTATGGATTGGAGTTAAGGAAGAAACACGTAACTAACCATGCAGCGTCTGTCCCTGTTTTGAAGTTTCTCTCACTGTGTACCTAGTTGTATCTGTCATGGAAAGTGAGTTTCTGATGAAAAAGCAGCTAAAGCAAACTAAAGCTGTGAAGTAACCCAAATCCCTCCCTAACCCAGCACAGTGCAAAGATTTCTTATTTTCAGAGGAAGATGTGATCAGACATAAATATTATTGCAAAGTGATCCATGCTGAATGGGGTATTATGACAATATTACTGCATAATGTTAGTTAGCATTATTACAAAGTGACATACTACAGGATGAAGGCGGCAACCTGGTGACCAAAGAGAAGAAAAAGGCTGAGCTGCTGAATGGCTACTTTGCCTCAGTATTTGGCAATGACACAAATTGCTCCATGAGGGTTCAGTCCCTGGAAGTGGAAGAGATGGATGGGGAACAGAAAGCAGCCTCTAAAATCCAGGAGGAAATGATCAATGATCTATTGTGCCATTTAAGTGTGCACTAGTCTATGAGACCAGATGGGATCCACCTAAAGGTACTTAAAGAGCTGGCAAATGTGCTCACCAAGACACTCACCATTACTTGTCAACAGCCCTGCCTAACCACGGAGGTCCCACTTAACTGGAGGCTGGCAAATGTGATGCCTGTCTACAAGAAGGGCTGGAAGGATGATCCAAGGAACTGCAGGCCTGTCGGTCTGAACTTGGTGCCAGCAAAGTTTACATCTAAGTGCTGTTACATGGCACTTACAAAACAACCAGGCAATCAGGCTCAGTCAGCATAGGTTTATGGAAGGCAGGTCCTGTCTGATTAATCTCATCTCCTTCTACAATAAGATGACCTGACTAGTGGATGAGGGAAGTGCTATGGACACTGTTGACATGGACTTTAGTAAAGTTTTTTGACACTGTCTCACACAGAATTCTTCAGAAACTCATGATACAAGGCTTGGATAAGTGCACTCCTTATTGGATTAAGAACTGGCTGGATGGCTGGGCCCAAAGAGTGATTGTGAATGGATTTACACCTGGCTGGTGCTCAGGCACTAGCAGTGTCCACCTGTGTTCAGTACTGGGGCCTGTCCTCTTTTATATCTTTATCAATGATCTGGATGAGGGCATAGAGTGCACCTTTAGTAAGTTTGTGAAGACACCAAGCTGGATGGTTATGTTGATCTGTGAGAGGATAGGGAAGCTTTACCATGGGATTTGGATAGGTTAGACTGATGAGCCAAGGCTAATTGCATGAAGTTCAACAAGGTCAAGTGTCAGATACTCCACCTGCATCACAACATCATGGTAAGTTATAGACCTGGGGATGTGTGGTTGGAAAGTTGGAACTCAAAAGAAGAACCTTTTGAGTACTGATTGACAGTTGTCTAAATATGAGTCAGCAATGTGTCCAGGTAGCCAAGAAAAATAACAGCATTCTGGTTTGTGGCATAAATATGCTGGCAAGCAGGAACAGGGAAGTGATCATAATGTACTCCGCACTAATGAGGCCACATCTTGAGTACTGCATTCAGTTCTGCATTCAGGCATTGAGGCACTGGAGTGTATCCAGAAAAAAGACAATGAGGCTCTTGAAAGGCCTGAAGCACATGGCCTGTGAAGAGCATCTGAGTGAACTGGGGTTGATCAGTCTGGAAAGAGGTGGCTCTCTACAAGAGCAGGGGTCCAGCCTCTTCTCCTTGTTGTCAAGTGACAGGACTAGAGGAAATTGCTCCAAGATGCATCAGGGGAGGTTCAAGCTGCATATTAGGAAATATTTCTTCACAGAGAGGGCTATCAAACACTGGAATGGTCTGCTCAAGGCAGTGATGGAGTCACCATCCCTGGAAGTATTCAAGCAGTGTGTAGGCCTGGTGCTTAGGAACATGGTTTAGTGTTGGCTTTTCAGTGCTGAGTGAAGGATTGGACTAGATGATCTTTGGGTCTCTTACAACCAGATGGTTTCTGTAATTCTGTGACATGCACTCTGAAGAAGGCAAAAAATACTTTCTTATGTACTATAATCTCACCTTTTCCTACCTCTTGCATATGGATACATAAGACAGGGACATTTAGAGGATTTAATGTATAGGTTTGGTTCCATAGTGACTGGAATGTTGAGTAAGGGTCCTTGTAGCTTTCCCAAAGTCTAGAGAACTCTCTAGCCTAGAGAAAAATGGGACACATTTGGACTAATAACTTAAGAGTTAAAATGAATGGGACTTGAAAGGCACACTTAGGTGCTCAAGAATGGATTGTAAGGCCTTCAGGTAGGCTTCTATTTTAAAAAATGTTCTGAGTTATTTTGTTAAAAAAAATCAGACTGGAGCTGGCTTTTGCTAGTCATTTGTAGGGAAAGCTGTTACAGTGGACTATTCATTATATAGGAACGCCTACAGAAAACAGCCTGCATTATCCCTATTACACAATCTGCAGGGGTGGTGAAGAAAAGCACACACCTGAAAATCGTGAACAAAAGACCTGCAGAAAACATTATCCTTTCAAGGCATGCTCAGGATATAATTGCTTTATACTGTTTAGGGCTAGTGTAAACTAGAGAGGTATTGCTAACACATCTATCTCTGCAAAAACCCTAACTGTAGATGCAGCTTTTTACTGATAAATAGATGTTTCTTTGGATATAGTATATGCTAGCTCCCTCCACAAAATAAGCTATATGAGAAAAGGATTTTTTTTTTCCTTTTTAGAATTGCTCTATCTACATTAGAACTTTTGGTGCTTAAAGCAGTATCACAAAAAATTCTCAAATGTCTACAGATGACAATGTTGTGCCAAGTAAAGTTTCTAATAGACCAAAGGTATAGTTGCCATAGTGACAAGGCAACTTGGAGTTATGTTGGTTATTGTACACATTTTGGTTCAGCATTGTGTTCTGTTTGAGTGCTCCACTGCAATTCAGAAACATGAGGAAGGCTTAAACTGGAACCAGGTGAATGCATTTTCTGGGTGACAGCTAACATCTTTAGTACAACAGCATTTTTTTTCCCCATTAACATATATCAGTTTCATAGAGGAAAAAAACCTGCCATGTGAAAATAATTGTCTGGAGTGTTCTAACAATTTTGTTGTTTCAGAAGAATACTGAGAGAGATCATGTATTTCCTAGGACAGATGACAGCCCTCAACTGATAGTATTACTATTTCAGTAAATACAAGTCATGAATTGAAATCACTTGATGTAAACCAAATTGAAGGGTTACATCCAAAGTTTTCTATAAATAAAAAACACAATTATATTGCAAGTAAGAAAAAGTTGACAATTGCTGTACACTGTTCCACCTACATTTCTACAGAAATTAGCTTATATTAATTATTAATAATGATTGCATTTGTAATGAAAAAATATCCAGAAGCAACTTGTAAGGTTATAATCATGAAAACATTTTCCTCATCAAGTTTCCTTTGTGGATGTGATGTAATCCAGCCATTATATTCTCCTAATTAACTTTATCTAAAACATTTTTGCCAGTGCCCCAGAACATGCACATATGTTTCTCTCTGTCTGTACACCTGTTCAAAGAACAAATATGATCCTTTCTAGTGTTTGGTGGTTTTCTAATCAGTTGTGGCCAAGAGGGCCAATGGCATCCTGGCCTGCATCAAGAATGGTGTGGCCAGCAGGAGCAGGGAGGTCATTCTGCCCCTGTACTCTGCACTAGTTAGACCACACCTTGAGTACTGTGTCCAGTTCTGGGCCCCCCAATTTAAGAAGGACATTGAGATGCTTGAATGTGTCCAGAGAAGGGCAACGAGGCTGGCGAGAGGCCTCAAGCACAAGCCCTATGAGGAGAGGCTGAGGGAGCTGGGATTGTTTAGCTTGGAGAAGAGGCGGCTCAGGGGAGACCTTGTCGCTGTCTAGAACTACCTGAAGGGTGGTTGTAGCCAGGAGGAGGTTGCTCTCTTCTCTCAGGCAGCCAGCACCAGAACAAGAGGACACAGCCTCAAGCTGCGCCAGGGGAAATTTAGGCTTGAGGTGAGGAGAAAGTTCTTCACTGAGAGAGTCATTGGCTACTGGAATGGGCTGCCCAGGGAGGTGGTGGAGTCGCTATCCCTGGAGCTGTTCAAGGCAGGATTGGACATGGCACTTGGTGCCATGGTCTAGCCTTGAGCTCTGTGGTGAAAGGTTGGACTTGATGATCTATGAGGTCTCTTCCAACCTTGGTGATACTGTGATACTGTGTTTTAAAAAGTCTATATCCCATGTTATTGACTACCTTACATGAAGAAAGCAATACCTGAATGATGGCGCTACCTGAAAGAAATAGTGTACCACGTACTAAGTAAAAATAAGTTTGTGTGTAAAACTGAAGAGCCTAATGATGTGCCAAGATAGTGCAGGAAAAACCTAGCATGTAATACCACAGATTGACATATGTTTGGTAACACATTGATTAACGCCAACTCAAAGCAGTGCCAGATTCTCCTACATGATTTCATAAATGATCAAGCAGAATGTTATAATCAGCCTTGAACAAAACATTCACAACAAGAAAATTAAAATATTTGAGTAACCAAAACCAGACTACATTAATAAATCATTATAAACTGTAACTACATAAGAGTCTGTTCTGTAACATGATTGAAAAGCAGAATGTTATTTCTCAAATGACTTGTTTCCCATTAAATGGTGATATAATTGGGAAACATTGACCTGCTTTAGGGCCTTGTGCAAAACCAGAGAATCTTTAACATGTTGATAATTACAACCTCCATTTTGAAGCAAGAACATTCCTTTTAGTAATATGATAATCCATTCGATTTTGAAATACAATGGAGCAGTTCCGTGGCTGAAGAAAGTGTTCAGAGTTTAAATTTCAAAATAAGGAGTCACAAAAGTATATGATATGAACAAATGTGGATTACCTTTGGATTTAATTACATATGGATAAGGCGAACTATTGTGGCTACAAAGTAAACAGGTGAAATCTTAAATCTAGCTGGAAAATAGCTTGGTGAAATGCAAAGATTAAATAGACAATAACGCTGAGGTTAGAAATTGTTTAACGCTCTGTAAACTGGAGTGTTTGTTTTCCATTGTCCAGATGCTTGTTCCCTCACTCGTCCGAGGGTCGTTAAGGCCTATCGAGCCTGCATAAGGGGTGCTTAAGGTGGAAGCCGTCCAAAGCAGAGACAGCCCTGTCCCTCAGGAGCTTGTCCTTCAGAGCGCCAGGGGCTCCTTCTGCAGAAGCTATCCAGGTGGGGGAGAACTCTAAGGCAGGAACCCCAAGGCGCGAAGTCCCCCCAATATTTGTACCCTTCCTAGACAAAGAGCTGAGTTACCACTTCCTAGGCGTGAAGACCACAGCCAGTCCCCAGCCGGATTCCAGCGTGGGCACTGCATGGGGCACCCCTCGTGCCGGAAGGGTCCCTTGCTCCCCCCTTTCAGGCCTGCAGGGCCGGGGGGGGACAACAGGTCTTTTGGCGCCTTTTCCTCTCCCATTCAAACCACAGACGGAGAGGAATTTTGGGGTATACAGGACCCCGGGACAGCCTTATGGCCATTCAAGTTGATTGACTGTTCTAAGATCTGTGTTGGCCACTTTTTATTTCTTTGCCTACCATGGAACATCTTAGTTTTGAAGCTGAGAATGTAAATGTTTGTAATGAGCTGTCACTGCAGTGTATACTGAAACTACTGTATACCATTGGCAAGTTTTGTAAAATTGATTTTAATGTGAAAAATAAAGAGAGGAAAATCTAACAGAACAATAACATGAGTGCTGTTTGCACACAGTACTCACAGAATGACTTAGAGGAAAAGTGAGACAGAAACAGGATAGAGTAACTCCTTTTTCTTTTTGTTATAAATTCATTGGATTTTGTATAAGTTTTATCTGAAGAAATGGTCATAACTATTTTAACTTATATACTGCTGAGTCTGCACAAAGTAGTTGGATGACATGAATATAATTTATTTCATGATTTGATATTGATAAATTCTTTGACCATTACTGAACTTATCACTTAAAGAATTAAGTCTGGTCTTTGTAAGCCATTACAAATTAATCTCTAGCGTATTGCAGACATAATGGTTATTGCTTGCACTTTTTCAACAGAATTGACTTTGAAAATGTCCAGCTAATTTTACAAAAGGTTTTATTTTGTTTTCTGTATTTTCCATTTTTTTAACAGAGAAATCTATTTTTATATTGTTTTTCACTCATAACTCATTGTAACTGTCTTCTGATGTTATATTCCAGCAGCACTTCACTTTCAACAGATCAAATGCACCTTACGCATAATTGCAGAGAACGTACTTATGACACTTTATAATGCTGTCATTGGGGAATATCAATATTTGTTGTCTGACCTAAATATCTTACTTCATGGTGGAAAGGAGGTTAAATTAAAATCCACATTTAGTTTTCTTTTTCATTAGCTTTCACATCCCTGTCCTTTTCATTCCTCTCATATTATTTTACTTTTAATGTCTCACTCCTTGTAGGGAAAAAAAAAACACCAACAAAAACAACCATTCTGTTTATTGGGTACAAGACGGTAAGCTGTTTGACATGCCAACACATCATCAGACCAATTTGAGAGGTTTATTCTTGTAACAGTGTGCAAATGCAATTCCCAGTTCTTCCAAATAAAGTTATTTCACTAGGTCCATTGTTCCTAAAACTCATGACTCGCTTCTGATCTAAAAATAACTTTCCAGAACAGGAAGAGCTGAGGTAGAATAAAGATCAAATAAAATCTAGAATATATAGTCCGAAATATCTTTGTATGCATAGATGGTTTACAAGAAAATTATTAATAGATGGTGTTAATGGTTTTATAGGCTTCATAATGCTGATAGTAGTTTAATTTCATACTTTTTTTTTTTATGATGTCTCTGGGCAGAATCATAATATAGCAACTTTGAAGAATATGACACTGTAATTTAGCTTATATGAATATTTCAGACACAGCAGCCAGTAAAATGCCCCAAAATAAGTCTTCTGCAGCTGTTGCTGTTCGAGTACAGAAAAAAATATTAATGCAATGCAAGCCCACAAACAATTTATTGTCATATGTTCATTCAAAGTGTGACATTATTCATTGAGGAGATTTGTGTAGATGATTCTTGCATTGACCTAGAAAGAGTTTGATAGTAAGTTGTTCTGTAGCATTCTTCAAAACCATCATCTCATTCCAGCTCGTACTCTTTCTGGCATTCAGACTCAAAATCTTGGATAAACTAGGAAATTGGGAAAAAGAGATAGAAGTTTGATATAATATTTTCTTCTATATCTCATTTTAAGGATGGGTTGATATATAGTATATGGTGGGATTTTACAGTTATCAATTTCCTTCTCTTCATAACAAAACATTTAAATAACTGAACTAAAGCTGATAAAAAGAAATAATAATAACAGAGGACATTTAATGGAGAAAAGGGTTGTGTGTTTATTTGTCATGGTCCATCAATGAGCTCTATAACCCTTTAAATGCCTATTAAGTTTATAATGAGAAGAGGACAAATGTTTAATTAAAGTCTTTAAAGTTTCTGAATATATTTTCCTCTCTCAGCTGGTACTGCCGTTATTTCATTTGAGCTAGGAGCCATGCACTGCCTGGTGTCATGTCTACAATTAGTGTATGGTAGTTTTTTTTTAGTGCATGGAATTACATATTTAAGAAGTCTCACAAAAGAGACATCTCTGAGTCCTGTAGGACACAAAAGATAAAAGTCAGTAAAAGGATACAAAAGACCAGCTGACCACTACAAAACATCCTTCTGAAATGGGCAGGGACAGCCATCTCCAGGCTCAGGTCACCTTGTACACTAGTAATTGAGAAATTGTGATAACAGCATCTGACACATCCAGTCATATCAGCAGAGATAACTGTCATTTTTTTATCCAGGGCATCCTTATCCAAACTGCTTTCTTTCAACCGAGACTGCAGTCTTCACAGGCTTTCACGCTTATTTTTAATAGGTCTAGGTGGAACTTTTTTATTAAATTGGTTTGGCAGTGCAAAATGCCTTCTGCTAGTAGATAATCTACAAGTTAAAAGGAAAGCAGCAATAATTCCCTGGTATTTCAGTATGAAACATCCTATTTTGCCATTCTAGGAAAGCTACTTCATTCTCTTCTTTCTAAATGACTTGAAATGAAAGACCTGTTCGTAGCTTGACAAACTACTTTTAAGCACTCAGACAGTTTTCATTCTATGACAACAGATCTGAATGAATTTTATTTCACAAACATTATTTCAGTGCTTACTGGTTGAAAGATTCAGAAAAGAAAGTGCTGGTATGAGTTGGCATTATTTTTGCTCTAGTTTCATATCTGGGAGATGAGAAAAAGGATTCTTCCTTAGCTATTTGACAGTAAAGAGATCAGCTGCTCAGATGATTGATATAGAGGAATATTCTATGGGGCAACATTGTTATGATGTGATTTAGTTATGATGTTAAAAATCTAGTCAGCTGTTGTAAGCGTGATATTTATGAGGAAAAAATAGTGCATAATCAACTCAGTTTGTCATATCTGTAATTTGCATTAAGAGTAAAAGGGTCTGACACTGTAGAGATTTCATGTGTCAGTTACAGGATTTTCAAAATTTTTTTGTTTTGTTTTGTTTTGGAAACAAATTTGAATTAAAATATTCCAGTAAGATAGAGAATATCTTTCCTGGACATTTCATACTCAGAATATTCACTATGCCTATTTGCCTGCCTTCAAGAAACTTACCATTTTATANATTAAGAAAAAGGAATTATATGAAAGTATCATAGCTTGCAATGAAGTGACTATGGGCTGGCAGCAGAAAGGATTTCCTCACTAAACTTGAGTTAGAAGTAGGTACTTTTATTGAATGTCAATATCACTGTAGGAAGCAAATGAAATACCTCCTGAGACACAGCTTGACTCTCCTGCAATTGAATGTGATGTGTTAGATAAGTTCAGAGACATTTCACTGAATTTCCTTTTCTTACAAAGCATCTGTAGTGTGATTTCTCTTCAGTAAGAGTCTGTCATTCTTAATGGACAGGTGGAAACTCTTCCCTTGCAACTATGAGGATAACAGAAAGATTTGTGTCATTTATATAAACCTGGGAAAAGAGGGAAGTGTCTCATCATCATTGCTTACTATGTTTGCGGCTCACTTGTTTATTTGTTTGTTTATGTGTTAAAGGAATTTAGATTATTTTGAGGCAGACATTATATAAGGAATAATGCTTCCAAATATTTTCTAGGATAAACTGGCTGTACAAAGAATAGGGGAAAGAAGTGCAACAGTGGACTGGAATTTGAAGTGCTCTACAATATATTACGTGACCTTTTGCTGCTACTTTAGAAGGGTTGAAGTTTCCTGTATGTCATCTATCTTACCTGCCAATCCTGTGTGCATGTCTTGAACATCTTAGGGAAAATCACATGGTGCTACATACCTGCTTTTCCACAATTCAGTCCTACCATCAGCTGATATTGACTATAAAAGGAGCATAAATAGCTACCAAACAACTAAGTATCTGTTGACAGATGCTAAAATTAGAGTCCTTAATCAATGATCTGAATCACATTCTTATGTTCATGACCTCTATTGTTAGTCTCTCCTGGGTCCTGTGGGAGTATAATGACACTGTCTTAATAGAAAAGGGCTGTTAGGGAGATATAAAGGAGGAAGTAGTAAGCTTTGAGATGGGGAAAAGATATGTTGTGGTTTGAAGGGTCCCAAGGTTCCCTAAAAAAAGACAAGACCAGTCCGAGGAGACAGTCTGGTTTTCCCTGGATATGATAATTTTGTTACTCAATCCTGTAATCCTACTGACACTTTATAAGAGAGCAACAAAGTTAGCTCTCCCTCTTTCCTTCCTTTTCTTTACAGCTCTCCAGAGGAATCCTTATCTGGGTAACTATGTAGGACTATTCTGTGGGCCACAGACTTCAAAGTTATAACCTCAGTGAATTTCGGCCTGTTTGGGGCTTAAAATGTGAGACAATGGTGGGGGGAGGAGAAAATGAGCGTTGTGGTTTTGTTGTTTTCAGCTTGGCTAGGGGGGTAAGGTTTTGGGGGGGGTTCTTATATATCCTGTATCTGTGTTAGGTGTTAAGGATTCATGTATTCCGTACCTTTTCCTGCACATCTTTAAATATAACTTTTTTCTGCATTTCCTCTCCTATTCAGCAAGAGAATGTTATTATTTCACTGCCCTTTTTTCCTTAAAAAGAATAAAGTTCAATAAACCCAGTCTGTACCACTCTTAAACAAAAAACTACAATGAGGTATCTGAAAAGAAAACTTTTGAAAAGCCCCCAAACTATGATATTTATTTAATAAATTAATATTTAGATACATTAGATGTATGACATTTTTTTAATATAATCCATAACAGGATAAATGGCCAAGGAGTAAAAGGGGAGATTAGGTTACTGTAAAGTGTTAACCCTGCTGAGGATGGCCTGAACCTGACCCTAGGTCCTCCTGACTCCTCCTTGGGGGTGGTCTGAAGCTGACCCTAGGTGTAGTGGTTAGCCCACTCCCACTTCCTGTCTAGACCCCCTGTAACAACAGAGGATCTTCATGTTTCTCATTGCCCTGCCTGCCAGCAGCAATCTCTTCCCTGCTGCTTTTGCCATGTGGCCACCCTAGCACATGGGGGGGCAACCCCTTCCTGAATCTACCTCCATCCATTGCCATCAGTCTGGTCATATATATATATATGTACACATAACCTTGTTTTCCTTCCCTATACCTTTTTGTCACTCCCCTTACTTCAAATACCTTTTATTTATTGTTAAAGTTTTTTCTTTTAACTTCCAAATCAAAGCAAGACTACTCTTTCGGTGTTTCACCCCTTTTTCCTCTCTACATGTAATTCTTTTCTTTCCAAAGTTTGGAGAGGGGAAGGCATCCTATTAATGTATTGATCTGTTAGGCTTTTTGGGCTCTGGGAAGCTTAAACTAGAACCAATAGTTAGTATAGTAGGGATTTCTTGAATAGAAAAAAATAAAGGAAGGTGAGATGCAGGAAACTGGTCTTTGAATGACATGGTTTATGTGAGGAAAATAGCTTCAGTAGTGCATGGGGTTAGAGAAGCTGCTTGAGATAGATAATGCACAAAACAACTATGATGATCAACTAGCCAGTTTGCTTGAATTGGATACTTCCATTGCACTGTATAATATATCCATATTAAAGACCAGGTCTCTATCCACAATAACCCCTACAGCATTTTTCACATCGCATCTGGATTACTCACTCTGAGCTTTCCTTTAAATTCAAGGGTAGATGAATTCAAGATATATCACCCAAGATTCAGCCTCTACAACATTCATTTTACCTGTGAAATGCAGTAGGTTGTTGCTAATCTACTTTGAGTAGTAACAGACAAAGCAGGCTTGTCACTGATTAAGAGCCATTCAATATTTTCTAAAAATATATGAAAAATGTTTGCTAGTTCAGAATGGATTGGTTCTGCATTCAGAGATCAATAGTAAATAGGAGATCCATCATCCAACACATTAGCAGGTTTCTCTGCCTGGCTTTTCTGAGAGGTTTATGATTTAAAAATGACTGTGTTACATTTAGTGTGCATTTGGAATAGATTAAATTAGGCCACAAGCCAGTAACATAAGAATTAGATAAACAATAGGCCTCCTTCTCATCCTTTAGCAGTTGACAGATTTTTTTTTATGCCCTGATTAAACTATCTTCTAATAAAACATATCTGCTCAAAAACCAAAGGCATTTAGAATCGTGGTATTTTGGTGGTTATTACAATGGTATGTGGAACATTTATTATAATTACATAAAATGTTTTTTAAAGGTAAATGTGAAGAGATTTTTGCTAACAGGACATGAACTGATAAACATGAGCACTCGTGCTGGGAAGTGTCCTTGAGTCCATCTCGGACTTAAGATACCAGGCGGTGGGTGGCACCCCCCACATGCAGCTGCAGGAGGTGGAGTGCCAGCTGCTGGGGGCAGAGTCAGCCAGCCGTAGGGGGCTGGTCCTGCAGGATTGTGACCTATCTGTACCATGCATATAACCCTGGACCAACCTGTACTTTCCACATGTACCAATCTTAAACGAAGTTAGTTGTGCATGCCTCTTCCAAGTAAGCATATAAGTCACAGTAACATGGAAAAAGAGGGGAGAACTACCATCTAACCATACTGGTGAATCAAGAGTCATTTATCCCAGGTGCAAAGCTGGCAGGTAAATATAAACATTGTCAATAGCACGTACATTTTCTGTCTACTAAACTTAAAAGGGAGCGAAGCTAATGTATGAGTTTTAAAGTATAACCATACTCCTTAGAAATATTTAAATCATTATTTCAATATGTTAGGAAATAAAGTTTGATACATTAAAATATAGATGAGCAATAATGATTTTCATTTACAGCAGAAGGCCCACATTCCATGAAAAACAAGAGCAATTTTTGCACCTTGCTCTAACAGAGGCCATTCAGTTGCATGGCAAGTTATGATTGTGAATATATCACTTTAAAGACATTGCTTGGTTTTCTTGCATTTGTTTCTACTTGGTCTCTACATTTAGGCACCTAAGAGAACAGGAAAAATCAGACTTCTGCCTAATAGCTGACTTGTAACAGATGATCAATACAGGCGTGTTTTCCTAGGTTTCCAGACAATAGCTTGGGGTGCTTGAATGCACTAAATGACCAGTTTGAGTGCTTAAGGAGAGTCAAATTGAATACAAGCAGTGTCATACTGAGAAGTGAGAATAATTTCTCACAGAAACATGAAAATGCTTTATTATTTCTGGAGTATTGTAAGAGAAAATTCAAGATAAATCAGTCAGTCATGAATGTTACTGTGATTCGGTTGTCATGCAGAAGGTTCCTGGCTGAAGAAAGATACCTGAACACTGATCTATGAATAGCCTCAGTAAATTTGATGGTTTATCTTGTAAAACACAGATTCCCCAGCATAACGTAACTGTATCTATTCCTGACTTCTGGCCAAAGTCTGGACAACCTGAATTCTTCCAATAACTTTCAGCTCTATGTATTTCCAGTTCTGAATAGCAAGAAAGGACTAAAAATGCAGTTAATGTTTTCACAGAGGCACAAATATGAAAAAGTTTTTTGAAGCTGGTAGTAGATACCTGAGGCTTAAGGATCTAATTGTTTTCTTTCTGCTCAGTGCCGTTCTTACTTCTTTTCCTTTTTAACTTTAGTAACTTTATTTCTAATTATCCTCTCTAGTGTCAGGCTAAATTATTCCTCTCCTTCCTTGGTGTTTACTGCCTTCAGAAGTTCATACTTGTTAGTTATGTCCTCCTCTTTTCTCTAGCTTAATTACTTCACTGAACTATTTATATTTATCCTTTTAATCTTTTCTAATAAGTCCATTCATCCTTTTAATCATTTCCATGACTCTTCTTTGAAAAATCTTTCATTTTCTGAGCTTTCCATGATTTACAAGATGCTTTCCTTCTTTTTTCTTGTTAAACATTAATCTAAAATGTTTATCTGACATCTTAAACATGTAGGTAGCTGTCCTTTTGCAGTTATTTTTATTAATATTAAGAACTCACTTTTTATTATGTGAATTTTCTCTTTATTTTCATGCCTTTTTTAACATACTTTTGTTGGCTTAAATATAGATACTTGCCTTTCATTCCACTTTTATTTGCAATTGCTGGATAGAGAGACAGATACACAGGCACTCAATATACAGACAATCCAGTTCTGAGCGATTTAGGATTCAGTGACAGAAATATTTCCTGATCTGTATATTCTTTCTGGGCACCTATTTATTCTGAGTTCTGTGCTCTTTCCCATTTTCATCACCTGTCTTTGTCTAGTACTGACTTCAGCCCTGATACTATTTTTGCAGCCTCGCTTTGTATACATGCATACTTCATTTCCCAGACAGCAGAGAGGGTATTGAGGTTTCTTTTTGTGTTTTGTGATTTTGTCAACTGGTTATACAACATCTTCTGACTGATATTCCTTCCTTCTTCCCTCCCTTTTTTCCTTCTGAATTCTTTCCTTGCTTCTCACAGAATGACAGAATTAACCAGGTTGGAAAAGACCGTTAGGATCATCAAGTTAGGATAAACCTATCAAAAGTCCAAACTTCTGAATTCATTCCTTCTTTCTGAATTATTTTCTTCCTTCCTTCTTTCTGAATTCTTTCCCTCCCTCTGAATTTCTTCCTAATTCCTTCCTTCTGAATTTATTTCTTCCTTTTGAATTTCTTCCTAATTCCTTCCTTCTGAATTCCTTCCTCACTCTCTCTCCCCCTTCCTACCCCCTCCCTAGTCCCTCTGCCTCCTCTCCCCTCCCATTCCTTCCCTTTCCCTTCTCCCTTTTGCTCATTATTTCTCTCTTTATTTCTCTTTATATTTGATTTTATTTTCCTTTAATGTACCTTTTTGTTGCTTATGCTTACTGTATGCAGTTAGAGATAATATTGAAGAAGATACTTTCCATCAATATGCAGCAAAATATAGTCTTATAATTGTATATATAAATTGAGGATGAACATTGAGGTCTACCTAGGTATGTCTTCAGCTAATGAGGTCTAAGATCAAGCACTGTGTGTTTTTAGCATAACTTAGATCTGTACTTTCAGCCAGCTGACAAGTACTACCCCAGTGTTAACTTCTCTTTCTATAACTAATTGTCTCTCAATTACACAAATGCAGACTTACACAACTTTATCTCAAGTGTAGTTGAAACTAAAAAATGCTTAGGGAAAAAATACAATCTGGGGTTTTTCAAGATTATGCATTTAATTTGTAGAAAAATATTATAGCAGCAAGTCTTTGTTTTGGGTGCAAGTCTTGGTGTGAGGGAAGACTGGGAAGGACAACCTTTAAGGACCAAACATTTAGCTCTTATTTTAGAAAAAGCACACTTTTTTTTAATGTATACAATTAATGCTTTTCAGATTTTCACGTCACAGCCAGTTTCCCAGATGCTGAGTGATTTCTATTTGCTTTTACTCTATCCCATAGAGAAGTACTTGCAGGTAATTGACTTCAGCAATTACATCTGCACTAACTGCTGTTTTCAATTGCTCACAGAATATACAGAAATGCTTTTAGCATTGCTAAACAATATATGACATGAACCACAGCGAAGTACATAGTTGCTCAAAATGATTCTGTGAATATTCTAGACATCTGTAACACTAAATTGTAGGAATTAAAACTTCAATTTAATTTTGTCTTAATTAGCTATTAATCTCCTATTTCTCTGGATCTACTTTCTCAAACTGTTTCTTCAGAAGGTTTGTGTTCCCCTCATAGGGAACACAAACCCTATGAGGAGAGGCTGAGGGAGCTGGGGTTGTTTAGCCTGGAGAAGAGGAGGCTCAGGGCAGACCTCATTGCTGTCTACAATTACCTGAAGGGAGGTTGTAGCCAGGTGGGGGTTGGTCTCTTCTCCCAGGCAACCAGCAACAGGACAAGAGGACACAGTCTCAAGTTGTGCCGGCGGGAGGTATAGGCTGGATGTTAGGAGGAAGTTCTTGCCAGAGAGAGTGATTTGCCATTGGAATGGGCTGCCCAGGGTGGTGGTGGAGTCACCGTCCTTGGAGGCGTTCAGGAAAAGACTGGATGAGGCACTTAGTGCTATGGTCTAGTTGTCTGGATAGGGCTGGGTGCTAGGTTGGACTGGATAATCTTGGAGGTCTCTTCCAACCTGGCTGATCCTATTCTAAGACATAGTGAAACATAAACTTTCTAAGTGAAAAATGCACAAATCCATTGCCTGGGGAATAAAAATCCTGGTGAAGAGCTGTCTGAATTACTGGTGTGTGTTTTAAATATACCACATAATTATTATTTCTAACACACAGAACCAGTATCCATGGCTATGTGAGTACAAAAATCCTTGCCTAATTCCTTGATTCAGATGCTTGTACAACCTATCAGGCATAAGTCTAGAATAATGAGTGAAAATCTTTCAGTCAAGTGATGGTGATATAAAGAATTTCTGAAGGTCTTTCAACAAGCCCTTCTACATTTTGAACAGGCTTATTGAAAAACAAACAAAATGAAACAAAACAAAAAAACCCAACCAAGCAAAACCCCCCAAACAAACAAACCTCTCTCACCAGTTGTTCAGTAAATTCTCATATGACTGGAGAAAAAAAAAAAACAAGTCAAACCAAAACCAAACCAACAAACAGATGTAAAGTTTAAAAATCTTTAGTTTTTTAGGAGAATTAATGTTTCGTCAACTAAACTTTCTTCTAGAGATTACAGTGACAGCATATAAGCAACTTGTATATTGAGAAGATATGTAAGACGCATGGAGAGGAGAAAATTCACCTGTTTTGCAGTCCGTGCCGTTAACTATCTGTTTATACTCCTCTTATATTTAAACATTTCTCTGCTTTATTGCTGTGAGAGTCCACACTATATTTGCTCAAGGACACTGAGCTCATTTTGTGCAGTATGAATTGCAATAGGAAGTTGTTTTTTTATTGATGCAGAAAGAACTGATTTTACATCTTCTACATCGCTCCTGCATTTAATTAGTATCAGGCAAAGAAAAGTAGGTGGTCTTACATCTGTGCAATTGTTCATGTTGTCAGTTAGTTCCAGGAATTATGCTCAATTTTTCACAACGAGAACAGCTGGACATTGCAGTAATCTCCTAAGAGAAGTAGTGGATTGCACTGCGCTGAATAGTTTTAAAACTCACCTTGACTGGGTGATGTGCCATCTCGTTTGAACTACTCTATCATTTAGAAAGGTAGGACAAGGTGATCCTTGGAGTCCTTTCCAACCTGACATTCTGTGATTCTGTAACTTCAGCATTATGCATTGTTACATAGCCACAACTGCAATTTCTGGTCACAAGAATGGTAATCATCTGCTGAAGTTTCAGAATAACCAGTGGTAATCACTGAATTGCATCCAGGAGCAGGAGGTCATGTGTAAAACCCTGTCACAGCTGCTGAACAAGAGCAAAACTTTCACAAAAGTAGAATTACATATGTGTATTCAGTTTACGTGGCATGGGTTTTGTAGTGGCAGGGGGATGCAGAGGCTGTCCCCATGACAGACAAAGTCAGTTCCAGCTAGCTCCAAAATGGCCCCACCAGTAGACAAAGCCAAGCTCATAATTGATGCTACTGATACTTGTGTGACAACATATATGAGAAAGTGAAAAAAAACACTGTAGTGCATCTGTGTGAGAGAGGAGTTAGAAAAATGTGAAACAGCACAGATCAGTGGAGAAGGAGTGGAAGAGGTGTTCCAAGCACTAGAGCCCATGAATTAAGTTGTAATGCAGAATGTTCCTCTGGAGCCCATGGAGCATTTTGCTAATGATGAAAGTAAAGGAATATCTAAGGGATTATCACCCTCTTAGGTGCATCAGATACAGAAAGAGACTAAATAGATACATACATGCTTCACAGGACAGTGAAGGCAATTTTTGCTTTGTGTCAGTCAAAGCATAAACAAGGTCTCTAGATACTTCTTGAAACTTCTGGTAAAGCTCCCTGCCCAAAAAAAAAAGCAATGATCACAAAAACTCTCCTTTGCTTCCTTGACAAAACAGTTCCATGGAAATCAACTTCTCAAGACAAAATGCATTTCAAAAACGTGAGCAAGTGACTGACATTGAACTCCACTCATCTGCTGTGGCAGAGATTGTTGATTATCATTTGTGATGTTCTGGTCTATGGTATTGGAGTCAATCTCTACTACATGCAATCAGATAGGAGTGAAGTGTGGATCATTTACTGGCTTAAAACCTTGACATTAACTGAATGAAGCTATGCACAGGATGAGCACTTGTAACTGAAATTCTAAATTATGTCTGTAGTTACACAGTGGAGATTCACACAGATCACAAATATGTTCTGGAGAAAGAGAAGCTGACATTGCCAGTCACATCCGGATAACTGCAGACGGTCCCTTTGATTGCATAGATGTTTGCAAACCAGAAGAACTGACATGATGGGCTGCTGGTTCCTGATATAAATGTCAAGTTACTCACACATCCATCTGAAAGGCTGATATTAGAATCATTCCATGACTGGTTTCTTCAGGTCAAAAATGATTGTCATTGATCCAATAAAGTCACAATTCAGTCAGAAGATTGGATAGAAGAGAAACAGGTTGCTGAGAGTAATTTCTTTTTGTTCTTCAACATGAGTAGACTGTGACAAAAGATTCTTCTTGTGGGGAAATAATATTATTCTTCCTTGCTGAGCCATCTAGACCCACTAGCAATCTTTCTGAGACATAGCAGTGCTTTGTTCCCATGAAGACATTGCTAATGAATAAACTCATTTGTGAAGACTGTAGACAATTAGTGTATTGTTTTTCAAGTCTCTTGTTCTCAAGACTTTTCCCAAGAATTTATGATTACACTAGATTTTTGTTTCACATAACTCAGGTTAATTTATTCTAATAAAAAAAATCTAATGTGACACTTTATGCCCTTTGCTGTCCATTCACAACTCCTGTCTCAGCCAATGCTGGCATATTCAGTAAAAGAACAGCCTTCTTCTCTGATTAGTTGAATCAATTTCAGAAGAAGTAACTACTCAAATTTCTGCCATGCAATCTCTAGGGAAATAATTAACTGTATGCATGAAGATTATAGACAAAGATACCCCTCCTTGTCCATTGCCAAAGTCAGTCTTGGTGGACTTCTGATATGATGATCTCTCACGAAGAAAATGAGTTGTCTCAGTTTTGCTGTGTATATTAGTATGTGAGTGTTTGGTGTTTTCTAGATATAGATATAGATATATATAAAATATACATATATAATATATATATATATAAAATATATATATCTATAAACCTACACAATAACTAAAAAAAGTAATGACTGTGAATGGGTGAGTGTTCTTTCCATTTATGTTGGTTTTTTGCCACAATAGAAAACATTTTTGCTGGCGTTCTGTACTAAATACCATTTAACCTTCCCAACAGTGCTTGGGAATCCCCACTTGCTGCAGTTAATCACAATCCAGAATATTAATCTCAAGCATATACAGTGTGAAATCTCTTGAGGAAATGTTTTGTGCAGTCAGCATCATCTGGGTTATTAAAGCAAAAACACAGCCTAAGTAAAATGCTTTATGCAGCTTACAGCAAATATGGTGGAAGATATCAGACTTCCAATTATGACGAAATTCTGTATCACGTACTGAGAAACTTTGTGATATGTTTTTCAGTTTTTCATCATTCCTTTGCATTTCTATCATATATCCATACAGCATCAAATAAAAAAAAAAATTAGGCAAGCCTTCTGAGCCATCCCTCATCTATTGTTCCTATCTGACTATTGACATCCTATGTTTGCAAGGGTTTTTGAATGTAAAAGCACCTGGGAATCTGTTGGAATTCAAAACAGTAACCTTACACTTTCTAAGACAGCTGTTTCCTGCACAGCTAACTGGTTACCGGCTTCTCAAATAGTAATAACACAATATAATATCACATGTGCTACCTCTGACAGTTTGTATGAAAAAAAAGTTTAGTGAATCATTAGCAAATGTTTATAAATCAGACAACACAGTAAAAGCATTTGGAGATAGCTGCTGCTATTTGGCATTGCCAAGAGAGAAAAATCTGTGTGCCAATTATTCTTATTTGGTCACACATGCATAGATGATAGATACTAAAAACAAACAAATGAAACTGATCTGTCAGTGAAATTAGCATGTATTAATGATAATTAATTAAAGGGAATTTTGAGAGATACATTTGAGATTAAAAATGTTGCTTAAGTCTCTTATAAAGGACAAGCAAGTATGTATGCATTAACCAAAACAGATTGAATGTCATACTGCATCGCTATACTTGCCCAAACTTTAATCATCTTACACTTGCCATTAACAGGAGTATGCAGAGCAAAGAGATTTGATGTCCAAGTCCATAACTTAAACAGCAGCTTACTCTACTTCCAAACTGCAAGGCTGCCATTACATTTCAGTGTCTCAAATGCCAGTATAAATCTTATCAACTGTATATGAAACATTCCACAGTGAGCAAAGGGAACTGTTTCTATTCATTATAAAGCACCATGCACATTTTCTACAAGGAGAATTATGTGCCATTTCTTTGAAGGACATCAAAGGAACTAAGTGAAGCATAATAGTTGTTGGGCTTTTTTTTTGTATAAATAATACATATCAAAGCCTTGCTAATGCCAATCACTGAAGTATTTCTAAAGATCACTTCCTTTGACGTTGTTACCCAGGGAAGGATTCAATGTCGCTTTTCTTAGTAGAATAAACTGAATGTTTAGAGTTCAGATTACTAGTCTTTCTTCTGCTATAGGAAAAAAAACAACCCTGATCATATAATGGTGAACACAGCTGCATTTTAGATTCAAAGAACTACTGAATTGAATGGACTTATGGGATTTTTTTAAAAAAAAGCATTGTCCTGAAAACCATTATTTTCAGTTGGATGAGGCCTTGAGCAACCTGTTCCAGTGGGAGGTGTCCTGGCCTATGGCAGGGGTTTGAAACTAGATGATCTTTGAGGCACCTTACAACCTAAACCATTCTATGACTCCATGAATATGAGGAGGAATCGTGCTCCAAATGCACCCCACTAAACACCAGTACAGCTTCTCAGTCATTCTGGAGTAAAAGTCAAGTAGTCCAACTCACTGGTACACACATTGTCACAAATGTAACTGTATCACAGTATCACCAAGGTTGGAAGAGACCTTATAGATCATCAAGTCCAACCCGTTACCACAGAGCTCAAGGCTAGACCATGGCACCAAGTGCCACGTCTAATCCTGCCTTGAACAGCTCCAGGGATGGCGACTCCACCACTTCCCTGGGCAGCCCATTCCAGTAGCCAATGACTCTCTCAGTGAAGAACTTTCTTCTCACCTCAAGCCTAAATCTGTGGCAAAAAGGCATTTTATATTTGGATTGTGCTGGCAACTAGCCTTTTCTGTATATATCCAGGTTTCCTAAACAATGCTATTTTTTTTAAACAGATTTCCCATATTTAGAATAGTCTCTTTATTAATATCCTTATCTTTGTTAATAGAGTGACCTTGAAAGTTTTCCTAATCTCTTTCAGTCCTTTTAAAGTACGTGACTATAGAAATGCAGTAAGTTAAATCCAAAATGATATAAATACGCCATCACTCCTAGGCCACACAAGGCACCCAGCAAATCAAAAGTTGATTATTAGGTACTACAAAACTGGAAACTTCATCAAAGAGCATTCTGTACAGGTTAATCATGGTTGCCTGTAAGGAAGGCACATAGATAGTTGGATAACTTTTTTGCCTCAAAAACCTTAGTGAACATTTGGGGAACATTCATCCTGAACTTATGTGCTTAGGTCATCTTCCTCACAACAGAATTTTTTTCTTTAGGCAGACAACTTAAGCCTGCATTTGTTGCAGCCAAACTAGATGCTTTATCAAAGCTATGTTGAATTCACTGCAAGCAATATCACAGTGTTAATGCACCTCTTTAGGAGGGAAGAAATTTCTTAGGAAGAAGGACTTAGGACATATTATACAGATGTATAACCAACTGTGTTGGTTGTTTGTCTCAACATTGCTGGAAAGTGAAACAAACAAATAGCATCTACTATCATGGCCACAGACCATCAACTGGACTGCAAAACTAGAGATTTTCTGCCTTCTTACAAACCTGAATGTGGAACTTATTCTAATAAATATGATCTAATCCCTGCAAAATACACCCAGACCCTCGGCTTGGAAGACAGAGGGGCTTGACCACCCCTGATGGCCGTCTAAGACTCCACTAAGCCCCCTAATGACAGTATTGGGCATGCACACCACTGCCGGGTGGTGGGTGCAGTTAAGCAAAACACCTCTTGGAATATGTTAAGTAATTCTCAGAAGAAAAGTGAGTATATAATAAGAGATAAAAGAGGAGAAAAGAGTAATTTGGGGTGGAATGTTCTCCCATTGAACTAGAATCGAACTGTTAGGAGGCTGAAGGTGGTATCTATCACAACTGAAATTTTCTTTCCTTCATCTATTTCTCTTTCTCTCCCCTTTGCATTTGCTAATTTATTGTTAAGCAAATAAAGTTACATGGCATTTGATTTTATTTTGAGTCTTAGTTCTGTTGCCAATACAAGCAAAACCTCTGGTCTTTGACCGGTGTGAGAAAACAGACAGCAAGAATTTTGAGATTTAAGTGTTTAGACCAGGCAATTCTTCTGCAGAACTTCTTTTAAGGGAAGATCCCTTAGTCCAGTTCTTTCTCTGTTTCCCTGTGTATTTTTTCCCAGTTACTGGCTAATTAGGAGGAAGCCACAAGCCCTGCTGTTAACCTTAGGGACAAGTGATTGGGGAAAATGTGACTATTGTTGGCATTTTCCCACTCTCACTCTAACTAGGACAAGGTCAAAAGAAAGTTTTGGTTTCCAGTTTCTACTTAGGCTTAGATGTGACTTAACCTCCCTATCAGCTCACCTGTCAAGAGGGATCTGGATATTAATAGAGATGCACTTTTTGGTGCTTTTGAAACTTTTGTAATTACTAAAAGTTAACTAATTGTCCAGAGAGATGGCTCTAGATTCCAGATAATATATAAAAGGGATGAAGTAGATACACAACAAATGACAACTACATATCTAGATTCTAGCTTAGATGCATGCTTTATTTCATAGAATCATAGAATCATAGAATGGTTTAGGTTGGAAGGGACCTCAAGGATCATCCAGCTCCAACCCCCTGCCATAGGCAGGGACACCTCCCACTAGAGCAGGTTGCTCAAGGCCTCATCCAGCCTGGCCTTAAACACCTCCAGGGAGGAAGCATCCACAACCTCCCTGGGCAACCCGTTCCAGTGCCTCACCACCCTCACTGTAAAGAACTTCCTCCTAACATCCAGTCGGAATCTCCCCTCTTCCAGCTTAAACCCATTCCCCCTCGTCCTAACATTACTAGACCGTGTAAATAGTCCCTCCCCAGCCTTCCTGTAGGCTCCCTTCAAATACTGGAAAGCCACTATAAGGTCTCCTCGAAGCCCTCTCCTCTCCAGGCTGAAGAGCCCCAACTCTCTCAGCCTGTCCTCATAGCAGAGGATCATTTCTACACACATTCTACATCTGACAGTGTTTTTAACAAAGCACTTCTAGAAGAATTCTTATCTTCAAAGTGTCTTGCAAATTTTGAGTCTGATGATAACTCTTATTTTATGGAATTTGATAGTGGACTTTGATATTTGATGATTCATCCATACAACATAACATTGTTACTATCTATTATCTGTCTACATTAACATTTTGAGGGAAGAATGATGAATAACTATGTAAATGTCTATATTACAATAAAAAAAAACCCTCTCTGATAGGGAAAGAAGGCAATAGATTTATTGCAAGGGTTGCTCATCTTGGTGACCAGCTATCCTAAGGATGGAGGTTTTCCACACTGTTCTTTGAGTGCAAAGGAGGTAAGCACGTCCAGAAGCTAAACTTATCCAGCATGCAGGAAGAAGTCAGCTTTTCAGTTTGACACAGAACAGATAAGGATCAATTAAGCAAAACTGCAGAAAGCTTTTATGTTTAGCAATAAACTTAAATACAAGATTACTTGTGTTATATTATGCTGCTATATAAGTAAATGTTGCTTTTCCCCTCAAAACGTCTTAAAGTTGACAGCAAAACAGCAAAACACCTCACTGTGAGGTAGCCTTGATATAACTGAGAAACATCCAAACTGATGTAGGTACAATCTATCATTTCTCTGTCGAATTAAAGAAATACTTAGTCTTAATAAATGCTTTCCCCCCTTATTTGTTTTTGAAAAACGTTGTTCTACAGTGTAAGAATCACAATGGAAATAGTGGAAAATATTTTCAGCATGTATATGCTCCTTTTTGCTTCCAGAATGTAGGCATATGTAAAATGTTTAAAATAAAAAAAATACAGATATTCAAAAATCACAGAAATTAATTAAAAAATGTGTATTTGAAACACTAATCAGTTTATTTGAAACTATTAAATTATCTTATCCTGGAGACTATTAAACTATTGAATTATCTTAGCCTGGAGAAGAGGAGGCTCAGGGGTGACCTCATTGCTGCCTACAACTACCTGAAGGGAGGTTGTAGCCAGGTGGGGGTTGGTCTCCTCTCCCAGGCAACCAGCAACAGGACAAGGGGACACAGTCTCAAGTTGTGCCGGGGGAAGCATAGGCTGGATGTTAGGAGGAAGTTCTCTACAGAGAGAGTGATTGGCATTGGAATGGGCTGCCCAGGCAGGTGGTGGAGTCACCGTCCCTGGAGGTGTTCAAGAAAAGTCTGGATGAGGCACTTAGTGCCATGGTCTAGTTGACTGGATAGGGCTGGGTGCTAGGTTGGACTGGATGATTTTGGAGGTCTCTTCCAACCTGGTTGGTTCTATGATTCTATGATCTTATAATTATGCCAAATATTCCCTTTATATTCAATTGTTTGGAAAATTAATTTGATCATTGTGGCAAAAAGAAAACAAACAAACAAACAAACAAACAAGTAAAACCTCAAACGAAGCTTAAAACATAATTGCAGTCTGAATGGAACAGTTTTCTCCAGTACAGCTAATATGCCACAATTTGCCTAACTCAAATCATTATTATATGAAACAAAATACAATTGATGATCTAAATTCTTCACTTACCTGCTATAGCAGGGCCTATATTTGGTTTTTTAGTGTGTTCCAATACTCTAAAAAAATTACCTAAACCCATATATTATTTCTAAGGCTGCTATCCTGAGAGCCAAGGCTCTGCATAATGATCAACAGACACAATGTATCGTAATCAAAAGACTTATTTTCCTTCTTTTCCTTATGACTGTAACTTTCTATTTGTCAACTCTGTGTTTTAGTGTTATTTTCTCCTTCATTTACAGCAAAATTTCGAGAATGAATGATCTGAAGGGACAAACAAACAAGTGCAACATTGCACAGAAAGGCAGGTAAAAAACTGCCAAAACCACAAAACCAAAACTCTGACAAACATTGCCAAGATTGCCTCAAATGCTTTTATTTCTGTGAGAAAGAGAAAAATGGGTTCGACTCATAGCCCACAGTCATAAATATTTATTATGCTTCCTTTCCTATCTAGAAATGCATCAATTAATTAACTATTTATAAAAGTACTTCTTTCCCCTCTTATTTTCTATTAACATTCCTTCCATATTTAAATTCTTCCTCATACTACATTTAAAATACTTTTTGCCTCTACATTAAATGGAAATACAAATTTGCATTATGTAACAAGTTAATGCACAGTAATGTGCCTGTTCCCCACTCTCCCAACAAAGAAGTGCAGGAAAAGCAACACACAAAAAGTCTGGGTTGAAAGAAAGAGTGTGAGATAAGAGAAGAATTTATTATAAAATACGACAAAATAATCATAATGCACAATTACCTTAGATTAGCCTACCTGTAGGGAAAAAAAAAAAGCAGTGAAATGCAGAAAAAATCTGGCATAAACCAGACAGCCAGCATGCTAACCAATTGCCACCTGTATCAGTGCCATTCCTGTGAGAAAGAGCCACCACTCAAAACCCCAGAATGCAAAAGCAGCAACTGAAACAGGAAGCCTCTCACATTGCGGTTTGAACTTCAAGCCCCGTAATACTTTGCTCCAGCTCACACTTTCATTTTGAAGCTCACATAATGGCAGTGTGGTATAAAGAATAGCAGCCAATATTCAGATTAATCCATGACACATGAAGAAACAAACGAATAATTAAAGAAGTGTGATCAGGGTTATGGTCTATTGTATTTGATTTGGCTAAGCTGGAATTAATTGTCCCCAGAGGATCTTTCTAGTGTTGTGTTTTGCAGTGATGTAGCTAGATATTCACAACAGATCTGAATGGTGTGAGGGTCTGCAAGAGTAAGTGAAATACTCCTGTCTTGTGCATTATTCAATAAATGGCGAAACAGATGTAGTTACTGCACTGAAGAAAAAAGGCAATAGCATAATTGTCAATAATGTATTCCTCTGTGTAGATTCATCTGGAAATGATCAATTAAAGGCATTACAGTTTTGAGTTATTACAAGATCCACAGATCTGCATTTAGGGCCTGCAAAAATAATTTCATACTTTTTTTTCCCATGTGATTTGAACACAGATGAAGCTTCATTTAATATGAAAAATCAAATAGAATGCTTGATGTTCTATAACCTATTATCAGTTGTAAGGAAAATAGATGTAAAATATTCCAAAATGTTTAGGGCACTATTTTCTACATGCATAGAAGAGAATGAATCCTGAATTATAGAGAAGGACTGAGATTACCACAAAGTGATAGAAACTGAATTATTTCCAGATATAGAAGCTGGTATTCTTGTTATATCTTCTAATCATATAATTTTCTTCAAAGGGAAATGCTAGTAGGCACACTTTTCTGATATGCACAAACACAACAAAGTCAAAAAAACAATCAACCCGAAAAACCAGGGAAAAAAAAACCAAACCAAACCAAGAAACAACCAAACCACAACCACAACAACATCAAAACCCAAAAAAACCCCAAACAAACAAACCAAATCAAACAAAAAACCCTAACAAAACCCTACCCATCACTGGTGTAAGTCTTGGGAGTCAAACTATGCAATATATGATATATGAAATATCTGCCTCTCAGGACAGGAAGAGCAATGCAGATGCTTTACTTTTAGAAAAGATATCCTACTATTTAGCTGAAGTGACTGTAATTAAGATTTCATAAATTATGATGTCTATATTCCACTAAGTTTGATTTAAGGGATGAGGCTTGACTTGGAGGATAGGGAAACATTTGGTGATATTATTTTTTGTTCTCGAATTAAGTCATATTTAAAGAGAGTGATGGAAAGGACAAGATTTCATCAATATGTTTCAGGGTCATATGAAGAACTATTAAGCAACTGAGACATTTGATTAAGAATTCTGGGGATAAAAATTTACAAATGAATAAATGAATTCAGTATATGTATTTTATTTTAAATGAGATGTCAAACATACATGTGGGACAGAAGAGAATTTAACTATGCATTTATTGGTAACTATAGGTAACTGTGATTTTCGTTTTTTGCTTCCAGTGAAGCAACACACTTGGTTATCTTCTGGTTTTAGTTATTTGAGGGATTTTTATTTTTGTTGGTTTGGTTTGTTGGTTTGGTTTCAATTTCATCTGAATTCAAAAAAATACACTATTCATGGTGTTCTCCTAAGGTTTTCTCTTTTCTATTCCATGAATATGAAGACAGGATTCATGTTGGTCCAGGTGTTTAATAAAAACAGATCCGCACAATGGAATCCTTAATTAGCACATTTATCTAACATAAAAGGTTATGTTCTTAATTATTTTGAGAGTTGAGTTGGATGTTTAGTATATATTTAGGAATCTTTAAAAGATGAACCTATAAATCTTTGAAGCCAATTTAGTAATTATGACCCCTCCTTATTAATACATAGATTTATATCAGGAAAGTGAGGATGACAGCAAACTAATTCAGGCTGATTCTTAGCATTTATGATGGGTGCCAGAGGTATGCACACATACTGATTTGTGGAGGTCATTTTGATAAATACTTGATCAGGTAAGTCTTTTTACTACGCTGCTGATACTGCATCATCTATAGCAGGGCTTATAAAAGTTGCAAACTCATTTGATGTGAGTTTCCGTAATGCTGAAGTTTTTGTTGGTTGGTTTTTATTTCTTCAGATTTTTTTTGCATTTTTCTTTGGTTGGTTTTGGTTTGTTGTTGTTTTGTTTTGGGGGTTTTGTTTGTTTTTAATTTAACTCATTGGTTATAACAGGATTCACATTTGTCATTGGCCTGTTTTCTTATTTAGTTCTAACTTCTTATGGAAAGCAATGATGCCATTTAATGCAATGAAGACTTTTTAGATGACTGTTTTCTGGGCAATTGCAGAAGATTACATGTTTCTCAGTGCATTTCAGTGAGAGACTCACAAGGCATAAAGTTTTTTTTCATTTTCCCCTACTATTCTCCATCACATCTTAGTAGATAGCACTGTGGGCAGAATAGGTGAGAAGTGAAGCCTGTAAGTATGTGGTTTGTTTCTGGCTGGTGATGAAGTAAATGATATTGCTTCTTTCAAAAGTAATGTTTATTTACACTTTATCTATTGTGTGTGTGTGTGTTGGAGTTTTTGAGGGAGGAGGGGTTGTTTGCTTGTGGGGTTTTTTTTTTCCCCATTTAGTTCCTTATTCCCTCACTGCTCACTTTTCCCAATTATTTGTATGCACTTTGGGTTTTTCAATTACCTCCATAGTGCCTATTTGGGGAGCATTGTTTTAAATGTGTATTTTAACAGCACGATTTACTTTGACAGAATGATTTGTAGAGCTGCAGCAAGCCACTCACCAGAGATTTGAAATCTTGTGTACAAACTCCCTAATCTAGCAAGCTTTAATTCGTAAGCTTACTGCTGTTCCTCCATTAAGGTAGTGATGAAATGAAAATCAGAAATTGTACTGCAGAGCTTCTAAGCTACTAAACAATTCAGAGCTGCTGAAATCCTACAGTACTGTGAAAATTGCATCATTGTATCAGAGCCATCATTTGCTTTTAATTGGGAGCAGGTAGAGGAGAGTAAGGAAAGTATTTCAGCAGTGATCTCAGCAGCATCACTGGATTAATAAATCACTTATTCTCCACTCTGTTTGATCTTCTTTTCATAGTAGCATATTTTCACTTAGAGGTAGAGAAATAAAACCCATCAAATCTTCACCAGGTGCTTGTTGGTTAGGGCACACAGCAAGAATTCCATGCTCTGGCTTTGAAGACACCTCTTTGGTTAGTGACATCTGTAACTCAGATCTCTCATTACCTAAATCACCAAAACAATTGTACTTAAAGACCACTGCCCTCTTCTTTTCTATTACTGTGTAGAGAACTAAGCGTAAGCTTTAATTCAGGGCAAGAATCAAGCTCATGATACTTTATATTTGCTACAAGGGCAGGATAAAAAATTAGAAACAAAGCTAAAGCTCCGTTAACATTAATTCATAATGGTCATGATGGGCAAATTCCTTACATGTTGTGTTTCTCATTCTTACATTAAATTGAAAGAATATCACTGAGTTCCTTCGGGACATAAACTATGCAGACCCTTAAACTTTAGGCTGAGGTCAGAGTTCTATCAGACATTCTGCAAATGTAAGGCCCACTCTTGACATTTATTGTATATGGTCATGGACAGCAAAAGTCCTTACATTACAGATAAAGAATTTTGTAAGTCACTTTTTTTCCCCTTGACATCATAAATATCTCATGGGATCTTATCAGTACTCACAAATACCCATACTGCAGGTGTCAAGAGGATGAAACTAGACTCTTCACAGTTCACACAGCACAAGGGGCAATGGGCACAAACTATAACACAGGAAATACGTGCTTTGAGAGGGACAGAGCACTGGAACAGGCTGCCCAGAGAGTTTGTGGAGTCTCCTCCTCTAGAGATATTCAAAACATACTTGGATGCAGTCTTGGGTAACCTGCTTTACAGAAGCCTGCTTTAGTGGACTAGACGGTCTCAAAAGGTCTCTTCCAATGACTACCATTCTGTGTTTCTTTGATTCCTGTTGTGTTTTGGATTCAGAACCCAACAAATTGGAAATTTACCCTCTGGAGTAACTTTATCACACTCAGAATATTGGCAGTTAAATGAAATTATATTTACAAAAAAATATAAAAGGCAATAAACATATACAAGGTAAACGTACATATATTTACAGTTCAACAACAGCACAATGCTCCCTTGTACAATATTTCATCTTTCTCTCCTCCTGCCTGGACACACAGAGGTCCAGAGGCTGTATTACAGCCAGCCACTGTCTCTGCCTCCCACCCTGTACCTTTTTCAAACCCAAACAAGAAGATCAATGTGTCAGTTTGAGGCTGGGTGGTGCCTTTAAGACCACAAATTACAGACCTCCAGGAGCTGGAGAGGCCCAGGAGGTGTATCAGAAAATGCAATTTTTGTATTTCATACCTATAATCCTGCACCTCTATAAAAACTGGCTGTAAAGTCAGTATCTTCCCTTTCCTCTTATCTCTCTCCTCCTGGGAAGGATGCCCAGGTTCTTATCTCCTGTAGAGGAGAGAGGCCTGGTTGTCGACCTTGGTGATGCTGCCAGTTAGAGCTGAAGCCGCTGGGGCTGCCAAGCTGAACGTTTATGCTGTGTCACAAATGCTTTTGGTATGGGGTAGAGAGGCATGGTAGGCAGGGGGCATTTGAGGCCTGCGGAATTGAGGCCTGGTTGGGGGAAGGCTTTGGAAGGTTCTAGGCTCATGAGAGTGTTGTATGCCCAAGTTGTAGAACTGGGCCAAGGCTGACTTGTGCATTTTATATGCTTTGCTATTCTCACCACTGTGTAGAACTGTAACATTGTAGCATGTGAACTGCTTCTCCGTTTAAACTTTCCAATTCTTCAATCCTGTGTGTGAGAGGTTTTCTTTTGCCCCTTGCCGAAGAGGTAAAGGAGCAATTTCTCTGTTCAGTTGAAAACATAAAATCTAACCTATATGCATAACAGACATTGATTTACTTGTTCAAATCTCACTGACCCTTTTCAGTCACTTGACAACATGTATGTGTATTTCACAGGAGATTTATGACTCTTCTGTGTTTCTACCCTTACTTCCCAAAATCTTCACAGCAGCTAGAAGTCTATTTCAACCTTCAGATCTATTTGTTTTGCTTCTGCAATTCTAAACACACTTTACTAGTTTACTTCTCTTCAGTGAAATTCTTTCTGTAGGGCTATGCAACATTTATGCTGTATACTGCCAGGAACGCGGTTAAATGATGTATCAGACTTCAGATGACTCTATGTAAAACGGATCCCAGCCCTTTTTATCCAGCTATTTACTGTACAAGATGCTTTGCTTTACTTTTTCACAGTATTTAGTAACACTGTAAGTTTTATAATTTGAACATCACTAAAGATGACACTCACTGTCAACACAAACGTGAATCGATTTTGCGATAGAAAAATGATTTTAAATAAGAAGGAAAGGAGCAGGCTGTAAATTTATCATTGAGGTCTGATATCCCATGGCCATCATCCTAATAAGTTATCAAAGTTGCTAAAATATTAATTTGGCACATGGTTTCACATGGTTGCCTGCATTCCTACTTCGGGCCTATTACTTAATTCTTCTGTCATTAGGAAATTAAATCAATTATTCTAGCCAGAATTGGAGATAACCTGATATTTATATTTAAATTGGCTATTAATTGTTGCATCAGAGAGCTATTCTGAAGCCTGTAGGGCCTGAAACAGATAATGAAAAATGTGGCCACGTTTCATAAAGAAGAGTGGAAGAGAGGAGCAAAGATAAAAATGTACTGTAAGAAACTTTTTATTATGTGGCTATATTGATTTTTTTTGAGACAAAGCCAAGAATAGGAAACTAAAGAAAACAAAAATTTGTACATGTGTAATTAACTGTAAAGAAAATCCTATAGATTTTTCTCATTCTTGTCTTTGCTGGCAATATCTCTACTAGGAAGCCAATGTCTGATCTCTAAACTGTTTGTGATGGCTTGGGTGTTACCCGCCCTCCACACTTGTGAAAATCACCCAGACTAGACAGAGCCAAGCTGGAAATTAGAATGAAGCTTTATATGTACATCTTAGTACAATATACAAGCAGGTATTTACAATGTATACAGCTATAGACAGAAATATAAAACAAGTTAAAAAGTAATACAGAAACACAACACCCCTCCCAGAAACCAGAGTCCCCAAGAGAGGCTCCCAACCACTCTTCCTTCTTTCCACCCCTCTACCTTATCCCAGACTTTGCCGTACATTCAAGGTGAGTTTGGAGAATTGGCCAGGGGGGTTAGGAAGCAGATGGATTAGTCACACAGACAACAGGTTAGAGAGAGAAAGGAGGCAGCCAAAGCCAGAGAGCAAGTGTGTTATCTATGTTTGTGTTCTTGTTTTTATACTTCTCAGCAAGCCTATGAGTGAAGTAGACATCACCATTGTTTCCTTTTCATGGTATATTGTCTAATTCTTCTTACCAAAATATCCCAACTAGGCTCAAACTAGCACACTGTTAAACAGCCATTATCTGTATTTCTCTCAGCTGGGGTACCATGTAGTATGAAAACATATATTTTTGTCATCTAACTGACTGCTCCAGATACGGAGGTAGCCACAAGAAAAAAAAAAAAAAAGAACAGTAGAGGTTGGAAGGGATCTCCAGAGATCATTTAGTACGAGCCACCTGTGATACCAGGTATGCCTAGACAAGAAATGAAATGTGATCAGGTATCCATCAAAGCATAATTTTATAGCTACATCAAGAACATTAGGGGGGAAAAAAAAAAAAAGCAAAGAAACTATTAAAACTTCAAATCATCTTGATTCCATACCTGGCTCTGGTACAAGAGAGGTGATCATAGAATCATAGGATCATAGAATGGCCTGGGTTGGAAGGTACTTCCCAAAATCATGCAGTCCAACTGCCCCTGCAGCAAGCAGGGCCATAATCAACTAGATCAGGCCACCCAGAATCCCGTTGAGCCTCACTTTGAATATTTCCTGGGATGAGACCCCAACCCCCTCCTTGGGCAAACTGGATGACATCCCATCCCTCTGGCATAGGGACAGCACCACTCAGCTTGGTGTCATCTGAAAAACTGCCGATGGTGCACTCCATTCCACTGTTTATATCATTGACAAAAATATTAAATAGTGTAGGTCACAATATGGACCCCTTAAGGACACCACTCGTCACTGCTCTCCACATGGACTTCAAGCCATTGAGCACCACCCTCTGGATGCAACCATCCAGACAATTCCTTATCTGTTGAACAGTCCACCCATCAAATCCATATCTCTCCAATTTGGTGAGTAGGATGTTGTGGGGGACCGTGTCAAAGGCCTTGCAGAAGTCCAGATAGATCACATCCATAGGTCGTCCGTTTTCCACTGACATAGTCACTTTGTTGTAGAAAGCTGCTAGGTGAGTCAGGCAGGATTTGCCCCTAGTAAAACCATTCTGACTGTCTTTAAACACCTCCCTGTCCTCCATGTGCCTTAGCATTGCATCTAGGAGGATCTGTTCTGTGATATTCCCAGGCACAGAGGTGAGGCTGACAGCACAGTAGATCCCAGGGTCCTCTTTTCTACCCTTTTTAAAATTGGGTCTAATGTTTCCTTTCTTGCAGTCCCCAGGAACTTTACCTGACTGCTAGGATTTTCAAATACCATGGAGAGTGGTTTGGCAACTACATCAGCTACTTCTCTCAGGACTCTGGGATGAACCTCATCAGGTCCCATGGACTGGTATATCTTCAGGTTCTGCAGATGAACATGCATCTTGTCTTCACTTACAGTCTCCATCTCGTGGCCCATCAACTTGAGAGCCATGAGGAGAGGGGTTGCCAACAAAGACTGAGGGAAAAAAGTTGTTGAGAATCTCATCCTTCTCCTCACCCGTTATGACTTTGACATAAGGAATCTATTAAATGTTCCACACTGGAACCATTTAAGAATTCATTACTGCTGTTTGCTTGGTTAAGAAAGTGGTGGAATAAGACATTTTGGGGAATCCCTTTCCCTCAAATGAAATCTTTTACTACTGAAAACATGGAGGAGAGCATTCAGTATAGAAAAAATAGGTAAGAAATTTTACATAAATGATAGGGAAAAAACCTAGATGAAATCTACCTGCTTCACTGTGCTACACAGTGAGACATTTTGTGTATTGTTTTGAATCATACCTTACATGTGCAGAATCCATTAATCACTTTAAAAATTATTCCTTCTTTGCACAGATATTTGACTTCTGCCCAACCAGTATTTACTCCCCACAACCCAAACAGATAGTTTTTTTTATACATTACGAGAATTGTCACTTTATTTTAGTCTGTCTTGCCATATTTTCAGTTTCATAGCTCCCAAAGATACCTAACTATCCTAAAGTCAAGAGGAGTTAGATACCTAGGCATCAGTCCACTAAAGGCATCATGAGAAGAAACAATCACTAATATTTCTTTATCAAATTAGAGGATGAACATTTGGCTTTATCTTCCCCACAGGGCAAGAATTTTTTGGACATTCTATAAGCATTTTAATATATTTGATAAGCAGATGTGTGAAAACAACAAAAATATGTCTCAGTTCACGAAGTTTTGGCAGCCTAACCAGAATGAATTTGATCACATTTGAGTTTGAGTGAGTTCTTGCTAAAGTGTGTGAGAATGTCTTCAACATGCCTGCTAAGGAAGCAAGCAGAGAGCTAGAATCTCTTTAAATCAAGAAGACTCCTCCTCATCTGAAGGAACTGTGGAAGTGTGAGGTCTAGTTTTTTACTGATTTTAACACTAAGTTGGAAATAGGTTTTTAACACTTTGCAGGAAAACAAAAAAAAAGAAAAAGAAAGATCAAAAATCAACTACACAAAGCAATACATCACAATTTTTCCTGTTCTGGAGCATGAGGATTTAATCATCATGTTAACTGCCAGATTAACTCTACTACAGAATAGTATAGGATCATTTCAGATATATATCAAGCCATGAGTAAAGCTGACTAATTCCTAGCTACCAATTTTCCCTTAATTTTTGCCTTTAAGCATTACATGCACTCTTATTATATACATTTTAAACTATCCATTTCCACAATTAATCTCAAAATGAATGTGAATTTGAAGAAAAGCAAAAAACCTGTGACCCAGAATATCTGTAACCGTGATAGTCAGTTGTTAAAATGGTTTGTGGAAGTTTTGAGGTGGACTGCTCAGAATGAATGTGTTTTGAAGTTTATAAAGCTGTTAATTAGGTATTTGATGGTCTTCTGCAAGAAAAATATGCATTAAAAATAAAGAATTGTCATGGAGGGGCTGTAGGCTCGAAAATAGGCTTATTTCTATTCCTCACTTTGCTTTTGCCCTGTCTGGACATGCTCACATACCCCAGACAGAGGTAAACACGTTGAAGGCACATTGAGGGGACAATAGGTCTGGTGCCACACTGTCTGGCTGCTCAGGGCCCACGGGGTAGTCACGTTGCATAATCTCACGCGTTGAGCGTGTGGCTTGCTCGTCCTCTTCCCATATCTGGGGGTACCGCACCTGGGGACCTTTCCAAATTTGGTATGTCCCTGCCTGATGACGGAAGCCTATTGGACAACGCTATGGATGACAAACCCATCAATCTCAATACATTGCTTATAAATGGGGCAATCTAAGTAAACAAGGCACCCTCCTTTGCCTTTGGGACACCCCCTCCTTTGCCTCTGGGACCTTCCTTTTGCCTTTGGCTTTTGCCTGTTGCCTCCTGTTTTCGGTTTTCGCCACCCTCTTCATTCTCATCCCGTCTGACTTCTGCCTGAGGCTACTGCCTTTGTCCCATGATGACCTGCAGCGATTCAGCCTGATCTTCTCAGACAGCGTGCCCCAGAACCCGAAGAACTCTTATCCCCACGGGGATCAACTCCGTGACTGCCTTCACCTCATTTTGGCCACCACAGATACCAAAACTCTGATTTGTGAGTACTCAAACTCTCTTATTCAAGCATCAAAGGAACCTTATTGACTCCACCAGTGGCACTTTCTGCCATCAGACTCTCTGATTGGAGTTTTCCTAAAACCTATACTAAATTGTGTAACTCAATAGTAAATAGACATTCTGTAGAGTAATTTCACTAACAGTGTACAAAGGATTTGTGTGAGTTTATTGTATGTAAGTTTGGGGAAATTTTTGTATATATTAATAAATTGTTTAATAACAATCAAATCGGCCTTGGATCTCCCCTTTACAACAAGAATGTAGAGGCACTTCCTAATATATATTAGCCTCAACTTTAAATTGTGTTTGAGAATGGCATTCCTGATCTGAGGAAATGATATTCCTAGGAAAGATGACAGGTTCACTTGTTCCTCAAACATCTTGTTGCAGTTAATAGTTAACACACCCTGTATATGACCTACGATTTTATTGTTAGGTGTATTAAAATTTTATCAACAAATCAAAATAAAGCATAGTTACTGTCATTAGCCAAATTTACAGCACCACTGTTACCACTCCAAAAATCCTTTCTTGTGAGAATTCAAATTGCATGTAAAATCATCAAATAACTCAAGGAGGAATTCAGTGATGTTTAACTGCAACAACGTATCATATCTGATGAGATGAAATCAATAACACTGATTTCAAGTCACTTTGCCAAATATTTTTTCTGCTCTCTGACAAACATATCTGTTATAAAGAGACTGATGTCCATTGTAGAGTTAATCGAGTGATAAAAATCTTGACGTAAAAAAAAAAAAAAAAAAGAGAGAATTTAATCTGATTTTCTGGGCATAATGAATTTTTGACCTAAGTATTTGTCTAAGAATGAGGACTGGAAATTTTATCCCAATAGAAAAGGGCATAAGAGAATCAAACTAAGATGTTTACTTTACAGAATAGAAAGGAATCAGAGGTGCCCTGTGAGTTCATTGCACAGCCTCTAATGCCAAAGACTTTCTAAAAAGTGAGTCATATTCATAGAATCACAGAATAGTGGTGCTTGGATAGGACTTCCAGAAGTCCAGCCCCTGTGCCAAAGCAGGATCACCTATGGCAGGCCACACAGGAATGCATCCAGACCCCACAACCTCCCTGGGCAGCCTGTTCCAGAACCTCATCACCCTCACCATAAAGAAACGTCTCCTCATGTTGAGGTGGAACCTACCCTATTCTAGCTTGTACCCATTGTTCCCTGTCCTATCACTGGGCACCACTAAAAAGAGACTACCACCTTCATCTTGACACCCACCTCTCAGATATTTATAGAGGTTGATAAGATCCTCTCTGAGCCTTCTCAAGACTAAACAGCCCCAGGTCTCTCAGTCTTTCTTCATAGGAGAGATGTTCAAGTTCTGCAAACATCTTCATAGGCCTCTTTTGGACTCTCTCCAGCAGATTCACACTGACCAGTGGAGAGTCTTCCTCTCTCATTTTGCTCTCTTGCATCCATTGTCTGAGACTCCTGAAGGCTGGTCTTAATCAGTAACAGCTGAGGCAAAGAAGGCAGTCAGTAATTCTGCCACCTCTACAATGTCTCCGACCTCTTTTAACAACAAATTCATTTTTACCCTGTTCTTTCTTTTACTATTGATGTCTAAAGAAGCCCTTCTTGTTGTCTTTCACTTTCCTATCCCAATTTAGTTCCAATAGAGCCTTGGCCTTCCTTGTTGCATCTTGACAAACATCTACAATATTTCTATAATGTTTCCAACTGCATAGGCCCATTTTCAGGTTATTGTAGACTTTCCTCTTCTGTTTGAATTTTCCTAGCAGCTCCTTGTTGTGCAGGTCTCCTGCCTTTTTATTGAATAGAATAGAATCAACCAGGTTGGAAAAGACCTCCAAGACCATCCAGTCCAACCTAGCACCCAGCCCTGTCCAGTCAACTAGACCACGGCACTAAGTGCCTCATCCAGTCTTTTCCTGAACGCCTCCAAGGACGGTGACTCTACCACCTCCCTGGGCAGCCCATTCCAATGCCAATCACTCTCTCTGTAAAGAACTTCCTCCTAACATCCAGCCTATGCTTCCCCCTGCACAACTTGAGGCTGTGTCCCCTTGTTCTGTTGCTGGTTGTCTGGCAGAAGAGACCAACCCCCACCTGGCTACAACCTCCCTTCAGGTAGTTGTAGACAGCAATGAGGTCTGCCCTGAGCCTCCTCTTCTCCAGGCTAAACAACCCCAGCTCCCTCAGCCTCTCCTCATAGGGTTTGTGTTCCAGGCCCTTCTCTGGACACGTTTCAGCACCTCAACATCTCTCTTCAATTGAGGAGCCCAGAACTGGACACAGCACTCAAGGTGTGGCCTGACCAGTGTTGAGTACTTCTCTACTACATTTTTATTTTCACAGGTATTTATTTTTCCTGAGCTTGAAGGAGGTGGTGTTTGAATATTAACCAGCTCTCTTGGATCCTCTTATTGTCTAGAGCCCTAGCCCATGGGATTATTTTAAGTAGTTCTCTGAAAAATGACAAAATTAGCCCTCCTAAACTCCAGTGCAGAAGTTCTATTTGCTCTGTTTCTTTCTCTAACACTAAACTCTATCATTTCATGGTCATTACAGCCAAGGTGACCTCCTATCTTAATGTCTTTGACCGGATCTTCTTTGTTTGTTAATACAAAGTCCAGCATCACACCTCTCCTCTTTGCTTCTTCAACCACCTGCATCACAAAGTAATTATCAATGCATAGTAGAAACACAGGAGAAAATAAGAATTTGGTCACCAATGTGATTCAGATTTGAGATTCAGAATATTTAGCTGTATGCAAATATCTCACACTCATTCCCATCACTGTCTGATACTTCTTTGATAAACCATAATCAGTATATCTTAATAAATGCATTAAAGCATTAGCACATAGTTTTCCAAACCACTTATCTTTGACTTCTTTTTTGTCTCAGTGGGAAAAAAAAAAAATATAGCAATGGTTGTTTTTCTTCCACAGGGATTCATACAAAAACAAACCTCTTGAAGACAGTTTTTCATCACCTTTCTCGCTGTAACATTTTACTCTTTTGTTGCTCAGTGTAAATCAAAATCTGAAAGAGAAACTTGTTTTTCTTTAAAGCACTTTTTTTCCTCTGAAATCTTCGACAGAAGTGCCAAGTTGGTCAGTGTCCTTGATGTTAGCTTCCTCATCAGATAGAAAACAGATCACCTCTTATAAAATAGTTCTGACAAGTCTATTGCAATGTCAGCTTTTCTTACTTCAGCTTTAAGAAAGATAGTTTTGCCTGAATGCTCCTTTTTTCTTTCTTTTGTTCTTTACTTCTTTTTTTTTTTTTATGATATCAAGTATTCTTAGAAGTTCCTCTCTTTACAGGCTGTAGGTTCTGACAATTTCTGAGGAGTATTTGCATATAGTAGTTAATGGGCATGAATTAAAGGCAATGAATTACAATGTGCTGTTCTTCTGCGAGTCTTCTTTGATTAAGAAGAAAACCCAACACCTGAATTTGAACATTTAAGGAAAAAATATATAGAACCATCACATGTAATGCATGCTTCAGCATTTCCCAATCTTGATAAGTTTTGCATCAATTCAATAAAGTGAAATACTTTAATACAAATTGCACGTTGCATATGATATATACATAGATATAGTTTTTGTTCAAATAGGTCTATAACAAATGTTAAAAACCTCCAAATAATTTCTGATTGTAATATTAACATTAACTATGGTCTGTGAAATTATGATAAATTTTGCACTTTTCATTGACCTTTTTGTCCTGTGTTGATACTATTCCAGCCTTGGTGGAAGACAACTTTCTGTGTATGGTAATGTGTTCTGAACGATTTTCATATAACATTATTACTTTAATAATATTACTTTATAAGGAAATCCTCAAAAAAGCAGGTTAGAGGATAACATTGAACGATCACTGTAACAGCATAGAAGACTACTCTGGTTTTGAAAATGTATTATTATTTTTAAGGCAGTCCCACACTGTCCACCTACTAAGTGAAACAGCTGTAATAGAAGAAATTAGACAGACCAACACATTTCTGACCCCTTCTCATTTATTTCCTGCAATGAAGCTGTTATTGTTATGCATATTGCAGGTTATGCTGATGAGCTGATAGAAGAGGTTGTCAAATTATACAGCACACAATCACTCAATGACATAGCAGAAGAAAGAGTGGTGCAGGGTTTCCAAATCTGTCTATAACATAAGCTTCCAGACAAAATTAGTGTTCTGGAAAGCCATATGTCACATTTAGGCAAATTAGATAGGCATACGTTGTGGACAAGAAAACATCCATAAAAAAAGCAAGATGAACTCTTTGTAAGTAATTAAATGAGAGCCAGATTAATCATTCTGTAGAAATGAGAGATAACTAAGAAATATATTCATATTTCCAAAAGGATACAACCATTTCTACTCAAGTGTTTACAATTTTATGCACTTTACTTGGTGAAAAGTAAAAGTTATAAATGTGAAAGGCCTATCATTTAATCCAGGACAGTCAACATCTTATCCAAGAGAGACCAAATATATATATATATATATATGTATATATATATAAGCACTGACAAAAGTCAGTGAGAAATACAAACTCAAAAACTGTTCAAAAGAGCCACAAATCACTTCACAACTAAAAACCATGCAAGACCTTCAATTAAATTGCTGATACTGGTAGACCAGACACGATAACTGTGAACTAAGGAACAGCTAAGTAAATCTTTATTACATCTGGAAACTTATATTAGTATATGGGAAAAGCAACCAAATTATTTAATAGAGCCTTTGGGTGGCAGCATAGTATGCAATTTTTCAGTTCTGCTTGTTTCAGGGGATTTTCAGCCTTTTTGATGTGGAATATTCTTCTTGAATGACATAATGATGCAGATACTTAAAATATACTCTGAATATGCTTCAAAATATCCAAAATATCTCTTTTACATAACTTTTCAGAGAAAAAAAATAAAAGAGAAGTGATGAAAGGGGAAGAAGCCAAGGAAGGAAAGTGAGGATGTTTCTTTTATTGGGTGCCATTTATTTCAATTTTCATACATAGAATCATAGAATGGTTTAGGTTGGAAGGGACCTCAAGGATTATCCAGCTCCAATCCCCTGCCATAGGCAGGGACACCTCCCACTAGAGCAGATTGCTCAAGGCCTCATCCAGCCTGGCCTTAAACGCCTCCAGGGAGGAAGCATCCACAACCTCCCTGGGCAACCTGTTCATGAGCCACTTCAATGCAAAAAAACCAATCAGGTATGTACTAACCGGTCCTGTTGAACCTTGACATTTTCAATTGAGCCATAAAACTCTTAAATCTTCTAATCTTGTCCATCTTTTATTTTTTGGGGGGAATTGAAGTGGCTCACATATGAAAATGAACTACTACTTCTTATCATTTGGTATTTCAGAAAATATATCTGTGTGTCAATATGTTGCTTATCTTGAGGGGAAAGGGAAGAAAAAAGAAAGAAAACCAGAAGAACTAGTTACTCGACTCCACTTTTGTTGTGATAGTAGCAACCACCAATATATAGCTTTCTTTCCATTCATACTTTCTCTCAGTTGCATTTTACTTTGATTTGGTACACATCTGACAGGTGTCCTCAAGAACAGATAACAGGATTTACCCCACTGTGTCTAATTGTCCCAAAGCAAAACATGCAAGTAGAAGGAACATTGACACACAATTTCAAATGTAACCAGAATGGTAGGGCTAATGATTTTGCAACAAAGACCTACTGTTCTTTGTCAATATTTTGTCTTTCTGCTGACTTCAACAGGCTGCGAAATTCTTGACTTCTGCTACTGAAACTCATATCAGAATGTGAATGATTAAGACTAAATGCAGTGCTCCTGTTTTTGTCTCCAGTACTGGTCATACTTGGAATTCTTTAGTTAAGGAGTTCCAGTAAAACTTTGAATATAACCAGAATATAAATTATAAATGGCTTCATACCCCCATATAAAACATATATAAATTGACTATAAGCAGTGTTAAAAATGTAGCCTACTGGAAATGTATTGTTAATAATAGTTTCCTGAAGAAGTTTAAATAACTCACTACACCAAAATGTCAGATACAAAATGCAGCTAGTGTCACAGTAAACTGAAAAGCTGTAACATTGTCATTGACAACAGAGTATCACTGCTCACATCCTATTATAAAAAAAGTTGGACTTCTTTGCTTTGAAGATAAAAAATTTTAGCTGTAATACAGGTCTTGTCTGACATGACATTTTGGAAGCGAAAGCTCAGAGACTTTTGTACTTAGCAGTAATAGGATAACATGCTACAGTAGTTACAGTAATTGCCCAAACCTCCTATTTCTTAGATACTTTATTTTAACTTATTTTTCTTCCCTTTTCTTCTATTTTACCCTCTATCCTCTCTCTTTGTCTTCCACAAGGAACATTATTTTAAAAGCATTAGATATTTTAGGGGAAACAAAACAAAATGAATCAAAACACACACACAACAAACATACAACAAAACACATACACAACCTCTCAAACAAACATACGAAAAAAGAGAAAAAGAAAACAAAACTCCCAGGCTCTTCCAAACTCTGTGAGAGATAGTTATGACGACTTGTACAAGTGACAATATACTCCTCTGGACATAACAAAACATATGTATTTTTACAGCAGGTGTGGTGAAAGCATTAATTCTTTACTGTGTTACAACACTGTGAAGCTGTTTTTATTGAAATACCCTGTGCAAGGTCACAGTTATTTTCAAAATAAATAGATCTGGACATTTATTGAATCCTTTAAAAGTAGAAAAAGCTCTGTTCTTCTCACCTAATTTTTACGTTTTTCTTTAATTGGACACTACATTATTGTTGGGTTGTTGGGGTTTTTTGGTGATATTCTTTTGTTTATTTCTTGTTTGTTTGTTTGTTTGTTTTTCTTTAGGCTACAAATTAAAACTAAAAGCCAGACAAGGATTTGGAATAAATCACTAATGGGACTTTAGACTTAGCTTTATTAAACTAGATTAAAGGATATTATCCAGTTTGATGCATATTGAAAAAAAATTACTTAAGTGGTTACATTAAAAAAAAATATATATTTGATGAATTGGGGGAAAGTATCTTTCATCTGGTTATAAATAATACTTTTGTCTTTTGTCTCTCTGTCTCAGAAAGAAGCAGTATCATTGAAGTTTCAAGTAAGAAAGCACAGTTTGAGGATATTCTTACTCTGAAATCTGAACAAGAACACAATTGAAGTGAACAAAACTGGAAAATTCAACTGTTTCACAATCTCTGGTGAGATACTGGTGAGTAACCTGTGCAGGTCTTTATAAAATTTAAACAAATGCGTATCTAAGTAATTAAGTAGGAAGTGGTGGGACTCATAGAACAGCAACCATAATTAATTCCTTTTCACATATATTGCAGTGCTTTACATAGAACCGAAGCCCCCAAAATCTCTGTATCTATACTCCTTACCCTATAATGAAAGTGAATGTACCACTGTAAGGGGGGAAAGAACAAGTTACTGTTTTGCCTAGACTGTCTGGGTTGCACACAGAAAAGATGTGAAGATTTTCTTTTCTGTCCATTTTTGCTGTACAATCTCTGCATCCAGAAGTTAGTCAGGCAGATTCTAATCTAACATAAGTATGACAAAAGCTCATGCTCTGTGCAAACCCACTGCCTAATAACACACGATTTTTGCTTTCTCCAAAGACATCTTTCTAAGTAATCAAAAAGAACATCCAGGATTTTACCTTTGTCATTAAATAATTCAGAATTATAAAACTGCAAGCATCATTCCTGATGTTGTGGGGCACTCCAAATCTCTTATTGCCATCCCTCTCCGCTCCACCTCTGGAGTGGGATTTTATTTTTATTTTTTCCTTAAGCAACAGTTTCTAAGATTGTGACCTCTACACTTTCTGTGTTAGATGTTTTCGAGAGAACTTGCAATAAGGAACATCTTAGTCAGGTCCTCCTCCAGGCTTTGGCTATCTTAAGGTGTTCTCATAGCAGGCTTCCAAAGTAATTCTTAAAACTAGTCAGGACAAGGTTTCTTTTAGAATTTTTGCTGTAAACTACAGAGGGAATGCTTACTTTAAGGTTCTCAGGCATATGGAGGTGGAAGGTATGTTAAAGTTCTGTTTGCAATGAAAGTATCAGACAGCTTTGGTGCTAAACACTCAGAGCTAGATGCATGAGACAAAAAAAAAAAAAAAAAGAAGAAAATAAGAGGAAAAAAATAAGGCACAGTAATTAGCTTCTTATAAAAAAAAATCATCATTTCCAGTGATAAGTGTTCCACCACTTGTGGCCTCTAAGGAAATATGCATTATCATTTCTAAAAGTTCTAGTTAAATCATCTAGTGTGAACTGAAAATACCTTAATTTCATGAGCTACCAATTCTGTGGCATGATGTGCATTAAGTTACACTGAGAAGTTCATATCAGTTAATTTTAAAGGTATATTCTGAGAAGATAAAAGTTTGTGAGAGCATGCAAATGTCATATGTATCTCGCAGGAGAATAAACATTTTCAAGTTTACAGCAAACAAAAATGTGATCTCAATTACATGAATTGTAATACTACTACAGATTAAAATAGATCATGAAGTCATGAAACATCTGTTCAGGTGTATTTCAGTTCACATAGACTTGGTCTGATACTTAACAGAAAAGAGATCACAGAAACAGAATCAGTCAGGTTGGAAGAGACCTACAAAATCATCCAGTCCAACCTATCATCCAGCCCTGTCCAATCAACTGGACCATGGCCCTTGAAATAAAAGCACATACTGCCTGCAGAAGCTCAGTAATTTTACATGATGGAATTGAATTTCATCATCTTTAGCTCAATGTGAAATGTCCAAAGGCATCATAAATTGTTCATTAGTCTGCTACGAGAAGGGTATGTCCTTCTTACATTCTATAATCCTGTAAGATCGGAAAAAAAATAGTTACAATGTGATAAACTCTTGGTAGAATTCACGTCTTTGGTGCAGCTCTATATGGAGTTAAGTTTGTTTTCCTGATGTTTGCATCAACTTTGTTTGTCCTGAGGTGGTTTCATACCATTGTCCTAGAAAGAGGACTTCTTATCTGCTAGACCTTAAGATCTGTGATTGTAGCAGCTGATAAAGACAAGGATACAGGTTTCCAGTTCAGGAGTGTTGGGATGCAAGCTAGAGCTCACTGTGGCAGTTTTATGGGTCTTTTGATAGTGAGGACCCTCATATATGACTGACAAAATAGTTCAGAGCTGAAAGAACACACAACTTACTGTGGGATCAGTGCTGACACCAGTTAATGTGCTATAACCATGGCAAGTGAATGAGGAACTGTGACCATGTATGAGATTAGAAAAGGTAAAAAATTACAAAGATAAGAGAGAAGGTTAGAGCTCCCCCACTGATAAAGGTCTTTAGGATCAGTGAGACATACCTGCATCTGTGGTGGTAACTATCTCTGCTTTTGCTGTCTTTTGCCTTTTCCCTCCTTTCCTATATTTCTAACTTTTCTCCCTGCACATGTAAGCAACATAAAATTCCATCTTCATCCTTTCTTATGAAGATGTAGTTAAGGCTGATGTTTGTGATTTACAGACTCAAGGCAAAACTGAGATTTCAAAAAGAGATAGGCAATTAAATCCTTTTATAAGTCTTATTCATAAAAATTACAAAGTAATGAATGTCAAGGGGAGGAATGGGGTGAAGCCTGAATATAATCTCATTTGCAAAATGAATTAAAACAATTACAATTCTTAGCAGAAGCCTGTTCTGCCATTTCTCTAGGAGATAAATACATTAACTTGTTTTTAAAGGTGCAATCTACTTCTGACTGCTTGATATTGGTTAACTTGTTCAAAACAAAATTCAGTGTTGAATTTTCAACATTTTATTTGCCTTTTGTGGTGTTCATAAATTACATCAGTATTCAAGTATCACAGTATCACCAGGGTTGGAAGAGACCTCACAGATCATCAAGTCCAACCTTTTACCACAGAGCTCAAGGCTAGACCATGGCACCAAGTGCCACATCCAATCCTGCCTTGAACAGCTCCAGGGACGGCGACTCCACCACCTCCCTGGGCAGCCCATTCCAGTAGCCAATGACTCTCTCAGTGAAGAACTTTCTCCTCACCTCAAGCCTAAATTTCCCCTGGCGCAGCTTGAGGCTGTGTCCTCTTGTTCTGGTGCTGGCTGCCTGAGAGAAGAGAGCAACCTCCTCCTGGCTACAACCACCCCTCAGGTAGTTGTAGACAGCAATAAGGTCTCCCCTGAGCCTCCTCTTCTCCAGGCTAAACAACCCCAGCTCCCTCAGCCTCTCCTCGTAGGGCTGTGCTCGAGGCCTCTCACCAGCCTCGTCGCCCTTCTCTGGACACGTTCAAGCATCTCAATGTCCCTCTTAAACTGGGGGGCCCAGAACTGAACACAATACTCGAGGTGTGCTCTAACCAGTGCAGAGTACAGGGGCAGAATGACCTCCCTGCTCCTGCTGGCCACACCATTCCTGATGCAGGCCAGGATGCCACTGGCTCTCTTGGCCACCTGGGCACACTGCTGGCTCAAGTGTTGGTATTGCTGTTTTAAAGCAATTATACAACACTGAGATATTCAGACTACTACACATTTTACCTTGTAGGTATATTTTTGATCATACAAAGTCAACTTCTGGAACTTTATTTTGTTTTTTCTCTCTCTCTTCTTCTGTTTTTTTTTTAATGTGTGCAAATTGAGAATTCAATACAAATGGAGGCTGGATGAGGCACTAAGTGCCATGGTTTAGTTAATTAGAAGGTGTCAGGTGACAGGTTGGACTCGATGATCCTAGAGGTCTTTTCCAACTTGGTTCTGTTCTGTGGAAAAGGAGTAATTATTACATGAATGAATCAAAAACATTGCAGCTGGTGTATGCATGATGTATTTACTTGCAGGTTTTAAGTGTCTTTATTCTGGGTTCATATAAAACTCCATCCATGAAGCCCTGAGATACTTATTTTGTTGGCAATTCTTCCTAAGATAGCAAACAGCGCAGCTAGATAAGATGATTACCAAAACCTGTGACTGCTCTATTACAAAAGGAGATCAATGAATTTTGCATCCATAAGACATAAATGCATAAAATTAAAAACAGCTGATATCTCAATACTTGTTATGACTCAAAGCTTCAAAAGTCTACATGAGTTAAACACCAGAATGGTCTTTTGGTGCTTAATTGGTTAATATGTATTACATTTTATTCTACAAAAAACCTTATAACACAATAATCATATTAATCTAGGAGGAGAGAGAGTAGGAAAAAATTACTAATGATACTTTATGGATCAGTGAAAGCTGCTCATTACTACAGTTATGAAGGTGATATAAAAATAGAATAGAGTGTATCTGTGATGGTATGTCAATAAATTATTATTAATAATAAAAATAGTAATAACTTTATGGGAAAAAAATAACCTGTGTCTCTTGGCATGTAGATAAAATTATGTACATGTGCCTTAGTAATACTTAATTTCACTGACATTTACTTGATTGACTAGTGCTTAGAATACATAGCAAACAATCAGTAGGTCCGTAAAAATTTGTCGTAAACAATTAGTATGTCCACAGTCTTGATTAAGGACAAGCCATGATGATCTATCAGTAAAATGATTTGGCTGTCCAGATATGTTTTATGTTGTTTAGATATGAGAATGTTGTTGTTAAATCTCTAATTCTAATACAGTATTCAGAAGAAACACATGGGGTAAAAAAAAAAAAAAGGCAAGAAAAAAACCCTAAGAAAGTAATATACTAAGCCATTGTGGTATTTGTATATTACTGGTAAAGCAGAATGTTTTACTGTTGGAAACTGTTGCAGGTCTGTAGCTTAAAGTAATTATGTCTGGGATTTGAATTAATGACTGTCATTTTAATGCCTGTGAAAATTCAGGGTCAAAGTGAGGAGAAAGTCATAACTCCAGAATCTAGCTCAAACTGTGTTTAGGAAGGACTATTTTAGTCACTTCCTTTGACATGGGACATGTGTATGCCACTGACAGGCAGATTCTTCAAACTACTGAATGTATTGATTTCCCTATTGTTTTATGACAGCAGAGAAACAGAAAGCATTGTTCTCACCCGTTTTCCTACCCTGAGGATATTTTATGACTTCCAAGTGTCTTATGTAGATTTTATCTTTTCTTGTTAAACAATTTACCGTGATACTGTGGTAGTAAGCATATTTGCCTGATGATCTTTTCACATCTCTGGAGGTCAACAAGGAATTCTGTCAGAACTATAACCATCCTCTTCTCTTCAGAGTGGCAGGATTTTTCAAAGAAAACAGTCATAATCATCAGAATAAAAATATTAAATCAATGAAGTTAAAACAACTGTTCAATTCTCAAACAGGATCTCAAATTAAAACCAATTAAAAAAAATTCCTTAGTGTTCCAAAATTTATTTGCTATTTATCTGAAAATTCCAAATAAAATTATTTCAAGTTCATGAGATTCTGAATGAATTTAATGTCTGTAGCCTTAGTATTTGAACCCAGTAATCAGATTTAATTTGAAAGTCAGCTTAGTTGGTGAACTCTATTCTCTGGACTACTCTCCATGTAATCATCTTCAATTTCATCCTTCTCTTTTCCAGTTACACCACTATGGACATCTTGAATATAGACTAATGACTACGTTGGATTGCAATTCTTTTACCTTCTCTTTTTTCCTGAGCGGTGTCAATCTGCAGTCTGGTGCATACTTCTTCACTCATTGCACAGGTCACATGTCTCCATTAACTGAATCTCCTCTCCACTTCTAAATTTGTCAGTTGCATTTATTACTTTGAGAAGAAACTCTTCACATATGCTGTTTACTTTCACTGGCAATTATATGTAGACCTTTAAACACTTTTCCTTCCACAATTCTCAGGATCTTTCACTGTCTTGCCTTTGATGACCTTAGTTCTACAAAATGTATTGTTCCTTTTTCAGTAGTGTATATCTTTTTTCTTTTCATTTGTTTCATTTTGCTCCTCCGTTGCATACTTACTACAGCTTTTTTATTTCTGACAGTGAAACATGTTGCCAAAGCAAACAGACACAGTTAACATCTGTGCTCTTCATTATGTTTTCCCTGTTCTTGTGTCAAAATATGAGTGTGTTATCTGACCAAAATTAGTGATATTGGAAATAAGCTCTGGCAGTGGTAGGGAGATACAATGATGCAAGGGGCAATCACTCAACATAGCACAGTAAACTCTATAGGCAGTTCTGAAGGATCCAACTGCCTGTCACCTCATGAGATAAAAAACTACCAACATCCCATTTTACATTTGTATTAAACATAAGATTATTCCTATGATGCAACAAAAGTATTAGGCTAAAAGATCTTTGCAAAATCAAATGCTTATCATTAATTCACTTTAGAAAAGATGCTTAGTTTGAGATATTTTAACCTGAACTCTTTGAAATGGTCATTACATGGCAAAATCAAAAGAAAGTAAAGAAGGAAAATAGTTTGAGTCTGTAACCTTTTGTTTACATAAAGTAAATACTTTCTATTTATATACACATATGTTTAACAGTGATAAAAACATAAAAGGATATGTTTTCAATATATATTCATTTCTGTAATGGGGCACTTCAGAGTCTGAGATAGGCATGACTAGAAGTGGAGATTAATAATAAAAAGCCTACACAGGACTATGTGCATCAAAACTATATGCAGAAATTTGCACTTAATTGTCACCTGTGTAATTTGAAATACCTGCTTTATGAGTAACAAGCACTTCTAATCTAACAGCATATGTACACACTTTTGAATAAACATACAACTTCAGAGGACAATTTGTTTTCCTTCATTGTTTTAATTGACACATTGCTTAAATTAATAAAAGTACATACTTGATAATTTACACAATTTTCAATGGTTCTAAGTGCCTTTTTTTATTGTAAATTTTTAGCTGTTGAAGTATAATATAACTGTATAATCTAAAATAAATCTAGGACAAGTGAAGATACTTCAGCAAATTGCCATTTTTTTGTCATATTGACATTATTATATACCTAGTGTTTATATTATTATATATTAGTGAAAGTATTAATCATTATTATTATATTTATATTAACAATTATTACTATAATATGTATATAAATGTGTAACATATTGAGTGAAAATTTTGTGAAAGATACTAAACCTGTGGGTTTGTTTTGCTTTGGTTTGGTTTTATTTCAGTACTAACATGGGTACCACAACTAATATAATTTAATGGAAAGACTGCTGTTTTTATCTAGTGAATTTTCTTTATCCAAGAAAGCTAATCCAGAATTATTAGCTTAAATATTAAAATAAAAGCAAGAGCTGCCAGATCAGAACAGAGTGATGTAAGCAATAAAATCATATTAATTCCATCTCAGCGATAAACATTTGTGATAGTAAGCTAAACATTCCATCTGTACACAGGTTATAATTAGAAATAATTTTTTTTCCTGAGTTTTTAAACATTACATAACAGATCACAAGATTAGACATCAAAAATAGCAGCGAGGAAAATTTTGCAAGGGAATCCAAGGAAAGAGAACTTGAGAGACAAAAATTTTCACATATTGTGACAGTAAAGTCTTTACATAAAAGTTTGCTGCTAAATTTGCTTCTTACTGTATCAGCAAAAAGCAGCTCCTAGAAAACCATCAAGATTCTACATTCAACTTCATAGATTAGTTTCACAGGTTGTGGTCAGCATTTCCCTAACACTGAACAACATGAGACATCTTCTGCTAGGTAAGCTTCCATCTAGTTTTCTAGGAAACAGGTGGGAAACCACTGGAGAGTGGTGGCCAGCATTCAAGGAATATGAGCCAACTAAGACCAAAAAGAGGAAGGTATTGTAGCATCATAAAGTTCTAGCATCATTCTTAATTAGACATGGGTATTTCTCACTTTTTTGTTGTTGATATCAACAGATTATATGGTTCTGGTGCCATAGGCCCACTCTGATGTCAGAAAGGGAAAAAGGGAGAACTCCAAAGCCTGTCAGTCACATGATCACCACATTCAAAAAGAAACGAAAGGTAACTGTCTGATCACTGAAGTTAATGAGCCTTTTGACGCACCTGACCAGCACTCCTGTGATGTGCTACCTCAGACAGCTGCTGAGATAGCAGCTCAGACTGTTCTGAAAACATATCCTACTTGATCTCCATTCACTGGCTATTACCCTGTGTTGTTCACTTCTCTAAACACTGAACAGTGCTTTTAGGAATAACATGAATTATTAAAAAAATTAGATACTGCTATAGTCTTCTTTAATTTGAGTTTTCTAGACTACACTGGAGTGCACACTTAGGAAAGGCATGCAGATATATGACAAAACTGGCTGTCTGATGTTGTTAAGAAAGTACAAACATTTCTGTTAAACAGAAATGATTTATGTGTCACAAAGGCAGAGGCTTAGGACTCTTATAGGAAAGGCTTTATGCTATAAGCAATGTTGGACAGAAATCTAAGGCCATAAGTGAGCATAATACACAAAGACAAGGGAAAAGTAAATGATAAAAAGCATGTTCTTGCTCTTCATGGAAGGGTCATGTGAGAGACAGGAAAAAGTGAGTCAGTCTTCTATAAATTTAACTACGTTAACAGTATAAACAGTACAGATAATAAACAAGAAGGACTATAACTCTTAGCGTATAAATAAATGTATTAACTAATTCATATAACAGAAAGTTTTAGATTAAGGACTTGTCAGAGACTGAGACAAACAATATGTCCCAATAGCTCAGAAAAAACTTTGTTTTGAGCTCTATTTCTGAGAAATGCTAAGCCAGCCTCCTGTTTGTAGTCACTGTCCTGAAAATCCCCTCTTGCATGAGCTCAGACCCCCAGGAGCTCCCCAATATGCAACAGCTGGACAATAAAAAAGCAGCCGGGAAATGCAGAGTGAGCTTGTGCGTGCTACCGTGGGACCACCTGCCTGACTGCTCATCTTGCATGGACTGAAAGAACACCACTCTGGACCACCACACCTGGAACTGAGCTCCTGTCACCTACACACATATGAGGTGAAGGCTTCCTGTTGTGACAGGTGATGCTGATTCTGAGCCAACCACAGTCTAGCAGCTCCTGATTTATCAATAGCAGTGATCATTTCATAGAAACCGACTGGACAAGGGAGGCTCAACTCTGGAAACCTCCTACCACACCCAGCATGCCCAACACCACTGGACAGTGGGCCTGGCTAAGCAAATCACTCCTGGAAAATGCTAAGTGACTCTCAGAAAATCATGCATATTCAATGAGGCAGCCAGGTAAAAGAAGAGAAGTTCTGACCTGCAGACAGAACATTCTCCACCCACTCTCTCTCAACTTTCGAGACACCTAGTGACTCTGAGGTGACCTCTCTTCTCTCTGCATAGGGGTATTTCTTTCTTTTCTTTCTCTTTTCTCCCCCACCCCTCTTACTTCTTCCCTCTCCTCATCCTTATCCTTGTGTAAGTCGTGTCAATGCAATAAAGCTATCCCATATGTTTCACACCATTTGTGCCTTAATTCTGTGCCCAAGAATCCAAACCTCCAACACACAGAATTCCTCTGGACTGGGACAGGAATCTAAGTTATATGTTCCTGTAGAAAAGTTCAAGGAAACTAGGCAAAAGGGAAGGGAAGGAAAAAAAATCAAACCCACTCCTAACTCTAAGGCTAATGACCCAATCTTAGACCTAGACCTAAACCATAACCCTAACTGTAACCACTAACCTAAAACATAACCATGAGACATAATCTTAAAACTAAACAATAAGCCTAACCTTAATGCATAACCCCATCACTACCCTAAACTGATAACACTAACCCAAGCCCTAACCCTAAAGACCCTAAACTGAATCTCAGAACTAAACCATAACCCTAATATTAAACAACAAACCTGATCTGTAACCCTGACACTAATGACCCTAGCCCATGATCCTAACTATAATCCTAATCATCCTAACCCTAATTCTAGCATTAAACCCTAACCTCTAACTCTAACCACTAACCCTAATGCTGCCCTAACACTAATGACCGTAATCCTAACTCTAATGACCCTAAAACTAACTGCCACTAACAACATCCATAAACTTAACCTTAATGCCAAGCTTAACCATAAGCTAAGGATGAAGATTCTCATCCTGTTGGTTGTGGCAAATGTCCCCCTTAACTGTGACAAGAAAGCAACCTGCAAAGATGATTCCTGGCAGATTTCTGTATTTTCCTTTCAGATTCTGATCTGTGTGACCTGGTCCTTGCCTCACACTACACAGCTTCATAGCTATTTCAAAGGGAAGTTTTTATACAGAACAATTTTTACTTTTTGATAATGTTACTTGCCATCTTCATTTTTAGACTGAAATTATATTTATTTCTGTTTTTACCCCTATTACAGTATCATTTCTTCATGAAAAATTTAAGATGCCCAGATATAAATAATTAAGCAATGAACGAGGCAGCAGAACTACTTCATTTTTCATACTCATAAATAATACTTTGTTGCTAGAGAAGATGCTTAGCTTGCTTGAGATCTTAACTGATTTCTCTCTGTTGTTTTTGGGAAAATGAAGCACCTTCTTCCCAAAGGTAGGAGCAAAATTGTTATGGGATGGGAATAGGAAACTCAATCTTTCATTTCAAAATCGGTTGAGTGTGCTGACAGGAGTGACAGTCACCAAGTGCAAATGCCATCCAAATTCTCTAGTATTCAAAAAATGCTGGTATAGGAAGAACAAGTTTGTTTCCAGATCTTCTCTGCGCATTTTAACCTTAAGCTGTAGTTTATAAGCATTTTTAGACCTCTGAGTAGAATAAGTAAAATGTCCAATAAGCACATGAAATATCCTTGACTCACACAGACTTGACATAAATGTAAAATAGCACTGAAGTGCTCAGCTGCAAAATCTGGATATTTTCTCCAAAGAGCTAAACTAGAGAATTTAGTGTATTAAGCATTGGCTATGTATAAATGGCATATGTAACAATACTGCAGATTCTTCAAGGAAAACTTTACTATTAAATCAAAGACCTTAAGGATTTTATTTTGTTGTATTACTTGACTTTTTTTTTTCATTTTAAGAAATGCTTCTGTCCTTGCAAAACGTACAATCATTTATGGCATTGTCTTACATCACTGTCTTATAATATGTTCCTTTACAGTTTATTCACAGAATCATAGAAGGGTTTAGGTTGGAAGAGACCTCAAGGATCATCCAGCTCTAACCCCCTGCCATAGGCAGGGACACCTCCCACTAGAGCAGGTTGCTCAAGGTCTCATCCAGCCTAGCCTTAAACACCTCCAGGGAGGAAGCATCCACAACCTCCCTGGGCAACCCGTGCCAGTGCCTTACCACCCTCACTGTAAAGAATTTTCTCCTAACATCCAGTCTAAATCTCCCCTCCTCCAATTTAAACCCATTCCCCCTCGTCCTGACATTACTAGACCTTGTAAACAGTCCCTCCCCAGCCTTCCTGTAGGCTCCCTTCAGATACTGGAAAGCCACTCTAAGGTCTCCTCGAAGCCTTCTCTTCTCCAGGCTGAAGAGCCCCAACTCTCTCAGCCTGTCCTCATAGCAGAGCTGCTCCAGTCCTCTGAGCATCTTCGTGGCTCTCCTCTGGACTCACTCGAGCAGTTCCATGTCCTTCTTGTGTTGGGGGCTCCAGAACTGCACACAGTACTCCAGGTGGGGTCTGATGAGACTTTTCTTCACTTTTTATAACTAAAGTGTCAGCTTTTCTGTTTATATTTTGTTTTATTTCATCTTCAGTCTATTTTTTTATTTGTATAATATTTTCATCGTTACTAGCAATATTCTTTTTTTCTTTTTTTTCTTTACCATAGTAATTTTATTATTTAAGCACTACAGAAGACAAAATTTATATCTAGGAGCTGTTTCAATTTCTTCCTGGCCTATTCAGATAGATTCACTACTATCACTGAAGTGTCTTCCACTATTTTCTTAACCCTAGTATGATACAAGATTGAAAAAGAGAAATACTGTGAAACAAATATGTGTAATAAAAATATATGCTGTGCACACTCTCCTTGAGAATGCAATTTCAAAGCTACATTGCTAGAGTTACTGTTTGTTTTTGGAATCTACCCTTGAGTGTATGCACATCTACACAGCAAGAATTCATTCCTGATTCAGAGTGGGAAAAAATATATAGAAAGTACCATTTGGATTACATAGCAGAAACATCTGTTTATTTTCATAAGTGGGATATTATTAAAGGTGTCAGTAAATGATCAAATGTACTTAGCATTAGGTATTTTGTCTTTACTGTCAGAGCAAATTACTTATTACAGTCAGTTTCAATGGTTAAAAGGGTAATTTGGCCAGTGGATGTGTAGGTAAATAAGCCCACCGCTGAGAAGTCTTTAAGAGCACAAACCTGTTCAGCATTGCATGGATCTTCACTGTGAGGGTGACAGAACACTGGAACAGGCTTCCCAGTGGGATTGTGGCGTCTTTCTTTCTGGAGATATTCAAAACCTGCCTGGACATGTTCCTGTGTGATCTGGTATAGGTGACCCTGATATGCAGGAGGGCTGGACTAGATGATCTTTTGAGGTCCCTTCCAGCCCCTGACATTCTGCGATTCTGTGATATCTTGGTAACAGGTACAATTTCATTCAGGAATAAGAATGTTCATACTAAACAATTTTTCCTTAAATAATTTCAGTTTATGGATGAGACAAACTTTGGGAAACTTTTAAGCTATGTATTAGAAGTAGGTTACATTCATAAAGACATCAATTTATATACTATTTTAGCATATAAACCCCCCATTTTGGCTAAAAAGAATAATATTCACAAAATTTGGTTTGGAGGGTACAATTTTAATTCTCGCAAAATAGCAACACACCAAACCTGGATTTTGTTTTGTTTTGTTTTTTAATGTGATTTCTTAATCACCAACCAGTGGCTTGTTCCATGGAAAACCTTAGATATGCTCAATTGGCAAAGAATAATTTCATTTAATCTGATGAGCAGCACTGGCTGTGTTATTAATCTAACACATTACTTTAATATTATTCATCCTAGTGTTATACATTACATTACTAATATTATGCATGCACAATTTATATTGCATTTTGGTTTATACTTTATCTATTATAATGTATTATATATTTTACCTTATACATGAAAATATAAAACAAAAGGAAGCTCAGTTCCAGAGCTATGACATCACTGGCATAAATTAAGCCTAGGGGAACGAAACCTATAATTCCTGTGCTGTGATGGATGGTTACAGGCTCTTCAGGATGAATAGTGAGGGCAGGTAAGGCAGTGGGATGATGCTCTGTGTAAGGGAAGGCTTAGATTATCTGATATCTGATCTGCAGAGTAACCCCACAGAATGAGATCTGGGGGTTTGGGTGGATGAAAGCTGAATATGAGTGAACACTGTACTTGTCAGCAAAAAGGGTCAGCCATATCCTGGGGTGCCTCAATCACAACATAGCTAGCTGATTGAGCGAGTGGATTGTCTCATTCTACACTGTACTGGTGCAGCTCCATCACGAGTGCTGTGTGTAGTTTTGGATACCTCAATATAAGAAGGGTGTCAAATTATTAGAGTGCTTCCAGAGGAGGGCAATCAAGATGGTGGAAGGTCTCAAGGGCAAGACTTATACAGAGCAGCTGGCTTTGTTCAGCTTGGAGAAGAGAAGGTTGAAGGATGATCTGTAAAACTTCTTCAAGGGGATCAGTGGTGGGGGAAGTCACAGCCTCCTCTCTCTGATGATCAGTGATAGGACACAAAGAAGTTGAGGGAAATTGCAGCCACAAAACATCAGATTGGGCACTGAGGAAAAGACTCTCCACTGAGACACTGGTTAGCTTCTGCAATAGGCTCCCCCAGAAAGTAGGCAAAGTACCAAGCCTTCCAGAGTTCAAAGAGCATCTACATGGTGCTCTTAGTCATTTAATTTAATGTCTGGTAGTTCCATGAGAAGTAAGGCATTTGACTTGATAATCCTTATGCATCCCTTCCAACTTGGGAGATTCTGTAAGGCAATAACTATTCTGATAAAATACAACAGCTCTGAAAAATATATCTGAAAGGAAATGTTTTATATAAATCTAAATTTGTCCAGTTTTGGTTTACATTTGTCAGGTAGTGCATTGATGAAAAAAAAAAAAAATGATGCTTTGTCTTTTCTTGTCTGAGGTGGAGCTTAACTAGGTTTCAGATCAAAAGTTTTCCATAAGATGGATTAGAAGTTTACTCTGGTATCAGGTTGTTGTCTCGCTAGAATTATTTGTAGCTCGCTTTTACCATATAGTATGAATAATACAATAGTATGAACAATAAGGACAAAAGTAAAATCTGAAAAAGTATGTATAAAATAAACCAAAATGAAACAAACAAAAAAGTCCAAAGTGAAATATATGATGTTACATCAGAGGAAGACCTAGTCTAATTTCTTTAAAAGCTATTTGATTATTATAGTTTACTGCATGGCCTTATATACAAATGGTCTCACTATAAAACATGTTGGACAGCAGCTGTATTCTCTGTCACTTGCAAAGGGAGATGAGTGGACTGTGTTCAAAATGCTATTCTGAAGCTGCAACAAGATAAGGTTTCCTATTTAACAGCATGACATTTTGAGTGTTCATTTTAATCTTTTCCTTTTTATAGGTTACTCTTCCCATGAGATTGCTAAGCAGACTCTCCAGCAATTCCTGAATGCATCAAGCATTTGTATAGCATTTCACCTTTTGGTATGAATGAGAGCTAATCATAATTCTGATCACAGAAATTAAAAAGCTGAGAGGATTACAATGTATTGAAACAGCCATCATGCAATTTCCATTTGAAATATGATTTGTTATAAGAGACAAAATTTTATTTCAAGTCACACCTTCTAAAATATCACTTAGAGTAATAGTTATATTTCTTTCATATTATTAATTTATTATTAAGTATTGTTTCTGGAGAAAGTCAGTCAGCATTGTGGTCAGATATTGTAACATTGTGGAAACAATTATGTGCTAGTAAGGAATTCAGCTTTCACTGACTTTTCATGATAGGGTGTTTCCACTGAACACCGTAGCGTTATTCTTTTAAAGTGGAAACTTCTCACCTTCCCCTGTTGTAATATTTGACTTAAAATTAATCTTTAAACACATGAAATACTTATGTGGTGACAACACCTCAGACATAATTATCTCAGAGATTATTTTGTGGTTACAGCTACATCAAGAAGTATTTTTCAGATGATCCTTAACCTTACGTACCAGAATCATCTAATGTAAATCTCAATGCTGTGTCTTTTTGCTCTTTTATGCTACTTCAGAGTCTTTGCCAAATAGACATGTGAGGTCAATCATACCCCTTCTTCATTCCTCAGCTCACCATCCTTTTATTTCTTGTTGTAACTCATCCATGAAACTAAGCCTTCATCAGGAGTCCTTTGCAGCTCTACAATCTTTTCCTGCCTTCTAGAGCTTCTTGGTACTTCTTTTTTTATTTCTGTAGCTCTAAAATGCACAATAGCTTTGAAACCCATTTCAGCGCAGGAATCTTTCAGGAAATGCAGAATACTATAGACATTTTCTCTCTAATTAACAGTAATGCCAATTATATATTAATCATAAGAATGTTAATCCTTGTGCTCATAAACTAGATGTATGAAAAGATATGCTGCATGACATACTTGGGGAAGGACACTTTTATAATGTTGCTTGCTGTCCTCAGCACACTCCTAGAATCATAAAATTAAATTGGTTGCAAGAGACCTTTGAGATCAAGTCCAACCATTAACGTAACACCACTAAACTATGTCCCTTAGCACCACACTGATAAGTCTTTTCAATACCTTCTGAGATGGTCACTTCATTACTTCCCTGGAAAACCTGTTCCAATACTTGAAAACCCTTTCAGTGCAGGTTTTTTCTTTTCATAATATCCAGTCTATACCTCCCTAGACACAACCTGAGATCATTGCATCTTGTCCTATTGTTTGCTACTTGAAAGAGGGTGACCACCATCTTGGTGCAACCTGTTTTCAGATAGTTTTAGAGAGCATTAAGGTCTCCCCTCAGTCTCCTTTCTTTTCTCCGTCTAAACAGCCCTAGTTCCCTCATCCACTCCTCGTAAGACATGCTCATCGCAACATTGGTGAGGGTTTTAACATGATTCTTCCAAGATGATTGTTCAGATCACTTGATTACTTTTCTAATTCATCAAATACTTATTTAGAGGAAATTCAATTGTTTCAACAGGCCAGAAGCTAACAACCTGACAGATGATGTATACCCGGATTCTTAGAGATTAAGGTTTAAATCTCTAATATCGAGCAAATAGAACAGAATCAAAACTGAATCACTCATACCCTGGAGGTGAGAGCTGGCTACAGAACTGTTCTGGGCCTTAGCAGGTGGTAACAGAAAAGAAAAATAGCACCTTAACAGGCTTCCTTTTTCTCTCAGGGAAGACTAAGGTATTTTAAGTCTTGAGAGCTTTTGGATGACTGGTGAACTGTTTGCTACTGACATATAACTGCAAAAAATATTGACACTCATTGAATGACATGCTCATCGTAGAGACCAGAAACGTTGTAAAAATCAGGGTGTAAGAAAAGATCTCGTCTCTCCCTGTTATTTTTTTCTCAGAGTTACACTCTGTAAATGTCATAAAAATCCAGTCTAATTTTATGTGTATAGAATGGATTCTATGAGTGTCTTCAGGTGTGGATGGAGAATTGCCTACCAGAAAGCAACAGGTCAAAACCAAGAAATGCACCTGCTAAGAAGCTGATATGTGAAAGTTTCTCAAGGACTGATGAACTCTGGGGGTAGAATCACTGACTCTTCAGGAACTTACAAACTCAGGCCAGATGGAGTCTGATAAATCTGCACGAGATCACTAGCATAAAACAATAGCAGCAATAGATCTGCCCAAGAGAGCTGAAGGAGCTGGTAGAGGAGCTCGCCAAGCCATTCTCCATCATCGATCACCAGTTCTGGTTAACTACCAAGGTCCCCAATGACTGGAAGCTTGCCAATATGACACCCATCTTCAGAAAAGGCTGGGAGGAGGATACAGGGGACTACAGGCCTGTCAGTATGACTTCAATATTGGGAAAGATTATGGCATAGTTCATCCTGAGTGCACAAACACAGCATCTGCAGGAGAACAAGGGACAACAGTACACCTCCTCCATCAAAAAAAAAAGGGGGAGGGGAAACTTTAGAAAATCTTGTAACCAGCTCAGATATTAAAGTACCTTGTGTTAAAACAGTTTCAGTCTTTCAAAGGTACTTACAAAGTAGCCTAGCAAGCAAAGTTCTGACAAGAGTGAAATAAAGGGATGAGAAATCCAAATAAATAAATAAATAAATGATAGTGATTGTACACCAGAAAATGCAAATGTCATGAGTACACTTTCATACTAAATATATAGGTTAGAGAATCATGTAAGAAATCCTAGGGAAAATCTTAAACTATAATCAATAGAAGTAGCTTCATCAAGTAGCTTCCCTTCTCTCTCTAGAGTTAGTGCCATTTCTGCAATGGAGTAGTTAATGAAGAGCAGTTATCTTGCACTCTAGATGAATGTGCTTGCATGGGCTTTAACAAACCTTAACAGAGGTTTACTGGCTTTAAATCAATTGTCATGCTTCCTATTTAACTGATAGACATTACAGAAGACAGTCAAATATGCAATCACAGTTCTTCTCTCCAGGGACAGCTGGTAAATATTTAATCATTTAATAAAAAATTACTTTAAGTACCACCCAAACTGCAGAGATGTATACATGTGATAGGACAAACTGTTTTGTTCTAGAATATCTTCCAGTTGCAATATCTAAATAGGAAAAGAACAAAATCAAATTAATGCTGATCTAGTAATGAAATAAGACTTCTCTAATATAAGGTACTTGCTATGTTTCTAGAAGGATTCTGTAATACTGTCTGTAATAATAAAAATTTGCTGTTAGATCTGAAACAGAAAAAGAGAGAGTATTTTCTAATAAGAAAAAGAGTAAAGACAACAATTTTACCTATAAGCAATTTCTATCATCAAAAGAAAGATATACTATGAACTCACCACGGAGATGAGGTTCAAATAAATTCTAAATTCATTTGTCATTGCTTCTCCAAACTGTATTGGCAATTGCAAAATAAATGCATCCCATTATAGGCAATGCGGTGAAAAATAACATTTATAGTTGTTGGAACTCACATCAACCCAGTTGATTCTATGATTTACCAGGGCTGAAAGAAGACTAGTTATGTGAATTACAAATCTGTCAAAATTTTCTATTACACCTGAGATAGACAAGAAGCAAGTCTTACAATGGTCTAGATAAGTCATATTTAAAACTAGTGGATACATTCAGTTTGTTTGTTTTCCATTTTTATACTAAAAGCTGCTATGAATTAATGCAAGGATAAGAAAAGTCAAAATCTGAAGCATCAAGATGTATTCCTCTGCAGAGTGTGAGATTTTTTCTGGAAACCTTTCACTTTTTGTGAGGTGATTGCCCAAACTTTCTTTAGACATAAGGTGAAAGTGTAAGTTAAATACCTATGACTAACATACATGATAGATACATAGGACAAAGAGGTTACCTAAGTAACCACGTTCAATAAAGTAATTGAAGGGTCTTTGAAGGCTTGTCAGCTATCAAACAGGTTGCACAGGTCAGTATCCATTGCTCTTTTGAATGGACTGCATGCTGCTGAGCTTCTATCTTCTGGTTTTTTGGGTTTTTTTTAAGTATTTTATACATTTTCATGTCAGAGTTTTTCCTCCTCTTCCCTTGAACTGATAACTCTGCCTGTATCAGCAGTTTTAGTTCTCTCATCTTGCATAGCTCTATTCTGTGTACTTTCTCAGGGCCTTTTTTCACAACTTGGCAATTTTCATGAAAGTTTAAGTCAAAGTTATATATCTGGAACATGTCAAAATGAATCAAAACATCAAAAAAATTAAATCACATACAGCTGAATCCCTAGGATAACAGTTACAGGTGTCACTAGATGATAAACCTAGAGACAGGAAACAGAACAAGAGAGGAGAGTAGTGCTTTCTTTCTTGCTGAATTAGTCTTCAAGGCACTGATGGTTCTGGCTTCAGTATTCTCATGAACATCCTTGTCCAAATCTGGACAAGCTGTGTATTTCACATATGCTTAAGTCTGGATTGACTTCGTACTTGGTAGAGCACTGGCTACATTCTACTGCTATATGAGCCATCCCTCCTGTCTGTGAAAAAAAGTGCATATGAGGCCTGTTTAAGGCACATTGAACAGTTGTTCTGGTACAGACTAATGATATTTAAAAGTAGATGCCTAGGAAGAAGTGTGACTGTAGAAATTTATGCAATGGCACTTTGCTGTAATGCTTTAAAATGTAGTAGAATCATAGAGTGGTTTTGGTTGAATCCAATTATTAACCTACTACTATCAAGTCCATCAGGCCTGGAATGTGATAAGCCAGCACAGTTCCTGTAAGTTCTCAGAAGTACAATAAGTATTTGTGGCTTTTTCTTCTAATAATATGTGCATTTTCTCTACTTTTTCTGTCTAAGGCATTCTGTCATAAGCAGTTCTGTAATTTGCCCATAACTTCATTACAGGTTGTTGCCTTTTTTTTTCCCACTTTGCTTTTCTGAGTATTTTTTATTCTACTTTTTTTTTTTTTTTTTTTTTT
>WAAF01000647.1:151210-162965 GCA_013400475.1 Tricholaema leucomelas
TGTGAATCTATTAGAACTACACATTGTGTGTGGTGACAACACAAGGGATTTAAATTTGTGGAAACAGGGACATACTCCATCTCACACATCTGAGAGGCCCTTTTTGATTTTTTTACTTTTGGCTTAGAAGAAGAAGCACTGAGTAAGATAATAGCTAGATCTATGTTGAAAAGAATGCTCATAATCAAATTCACTAGATAATCATGACTGACCTTGATCATCCAAAAGTAATTCACAATGGCTTAAGGTAATCCTTTCCTACATTTCATCTTGATCTCACAGAACAATGTTGATCCCAGTCTATCCAGTATGAGAGATGCTCTATCTTAAAACAAGAAAGTTATTCCTTTACAGAAGCTGTATTTGCCATTCTTAATACCATTCTTAATCATCAGATATGACCCAAATCTTGTTCAGCTCAAACTGCAGATCAGCTGCAGATTAAATTATAATCTTTTTTTAGAAGTTAAACTCAGACTTTAAAGATGTCTTTTTCAAAACAACAGGACTATCTTTTGTATAAAAATAGAAAAGTTTGTCTGGAGATCTCTTTTGTTATTCTAACATCTTCCTTATCATTTTCATGCTCCCAGACATCTGGATATATCAATTAGAAATATGAGAAAAATAATTTAAAACTAAAAAATAATTTAGTCATATCCCAATATGAAGAAGGTAGATGTTAATAAGAGAAATTTTAATGAGAGCAAATCCTCTACAGGAATTAAACACATACCCTTTCATAACACCATTGGTTACCCTATCCACAAGGCTACATTAAGCTAGTAGCACAACAGAATCAGGTGTTGTATTGGCCAACAGAGGATGCTCTTTGATCCTCATGAATGTAATAAAAAATATATTAAGAGGAGCAAAGTAATTAAAATTTTACATCACTATGGAATGTAGATGAAGTGCATTCCCTAGGTCATTCCAATGACTATCCACATGTAATTTAATGACATTCAGAGGAAATATAGCCTACATCTTGTTCTCAGTGACAAAAACACTTGAAAAGAAATAATACTAGTATTTTATGGCTTTAGTGCCTTAAATCAGGATAATGGTTTCTGGTATATTATATTAGTAAAGAAGACCTTCCCAAAATACTAATCATATTCCAATATTTGGGTTATTAATTGCTGCAACATATACATAGGATAATTAAAGTTATGTACAGTTCCAACCACTAAGAACATTATTTAACTGAGAAAATAATATCTAAATGATATTCAGTTAAACAAGCTTTTTTTATTAGTAATATCTTTTCTACTTACACACATTACAGATTTTATTTCCAATGCCAAAGGTCATTATTAAAAAAAAAAAAAAAAGCCTTCATGCTCAGTCCAAATTACTTTGAGGAAATTATTTCTACAGGGAACAGGTTTTATTTCAGAGTTTGAACTAAAATGTTAGCATATGTAGAGAATGAAATGACAAGACCAGACATGAGTACTGCTTCTTAAGAATCTGACAGAATCGAAGTTTAATATTCACACAACCATAGTTTCTATGATGTGAATAAAATGTATCATTTAAACTTTAGCATATAACCAATATAACATATAACATCCAACAAGACAGAGTCCCCTGAAAGCATCTGGTTACTGCCTGGACTGTGACTAGCCCCCGTGAAGGTAATAATAATAATTTGTGAGTAAACGCTTAAATGCCTCTTTGTAATTCTCTATTGCCTTCTGCCATAGAGCAGAAAGAGCTTGAGCCCATCTGCTGGCTAAGTGGCATATTGACCACAAGCAGCACTGACAGCATGAACCTTCTCTTTCAGTTCAGTTAATGTTTATATGTATTTTGCTGGCTATTACTAGATCTAGATATTATCCATAAAATGTTTCCATGACCATGTAAGAACCAAAATATTGTTAAAACTGGTGGTCAGGGATGGCAGGAGTTCTGAATAGTAAAATTAATAAACAATATTAATTTTGGAAAATATCATCTTGCATCAATTAATTTTCCCCTCCGCAACACTTACTCTTCCCTTACCATTCTAGAGAATCTGTACAAAGGCTTATACTTTTTATGCTCCAGTGACATGTCTTCAGTTAAGTGAGATTAATTCCTCTGTCCTTCTCTCCACTTCCTGAGTGCGTAAATAAGTTTAGATAAAGATTTAATTATTTATCCATAAATCTAGAGTGAATCAATTAATGTCAATAATATCATTAAAGTCAATGTTTCACTCCAGATGAACACCTAGCTATTAAAGTCAGGCTAACTGTATTTCTGCTTTTACTAAGCAACCACAAAATAAATAAATTCATTGTACAACACTAAAAAAAAAGGCTTGAGTTTAGACCATCACAAACACATTTGTGTTGGTATTTCCATTAAAAACCTGCTGCCAAGAGATAGCCTGTGCTATTGTATCACTCATATATGAGAGTTAAAAGCCGTATGCTTAAATCTGTCAGTTAAAAATAAACAGGAAAACTATAACATTATGCATGTAAGCACTTATTGATGTATACATTGATTTGCTAACCCTTAAAAATAACATTTTTCAAAGAGGTCTCCTCTCATCAGCTTAAAGTTTTATGGGATTTTCAGTTGCTTTTTCATCGACCTGAAGAAAGGAAGCATCTTCTTATCGCAAGGTGTCTTGGGAGCCATAATAAATTTTAATAGCAAATACTCATAAATTATTTTGCTTCTGTTCTTTTTCCTGTTTGGGGCTTTTGGCTAATTTGATAATACGTATTCACTACGGCAGTTTAAAAATAAATTTATCCCTCTGAGGCAGAGATTTAAAAGACATCTTATAGCTGTTCAGAAACCCAGTTTACCAAGCATGTGGCTATCAAACATAGGAGTCACAGAGGTTGTGCAGACAGTCAAGAAGAGTTACTCCCTACAGCTTTGTGACAGCAAAGTAAATGTATGTTTGACTGATATTTCTCCTCCAGACAAATTCTAAATGATTATTACAGTGACATCAACAAGAGTGGGGATAGAATGAGTAGGGATTTCTCTGTCTTGACTGTTGTTGAACAGGTTCCCAAAAAATATGACATTCATATTCTCCTTTCATGTAAACCTCTTATTACAAGTAATGAGCTTTCACGGTCAGTGAAAATGTATTGTTTGAATTGTATTTCTGACTAATTCCTACCATATTGACTGTAAAGGAGGTAAATAGGATTTGTATCAGTAGGAATTTCTTTTTTTCCAATGTGATATCCTCTTTCAAGGATGCTAGCAGACAATCTTATCATTCTTTGTTATTTTTTGTGCTCGAAATAGCTTTGTACCAACTCAGAAGCCCAGTTTTCAGTTTGTAGTGGATAGAGGAGTTTAAAGGCCATGTTTTCTGTGTGGAATGTACAATAAAATCATATCTCATTATGTCAAATATGTGAGTGGCTTGGAAGACTAGTGTGAGTTAAAGACAGGACTGCACCATTCAGAACATTTCAAATCTCTATGTTAAGGTGGACTTCATTCAGAGGAAGGGTCAGAAAATGCTTACAAACAGAAAAGTGTGATGTTGCAGGAATAACAGCAGGCAGACTTACGGCCTAGACAACAAGAATTAAAAACCTCTCAGAACACATAACCTGGGATCAAATGTAAAGGCAAAGTTATCATATCAACAAAAATTAGTGGGTATTCTTATTATATTTAGCATATAATAAGTAACATTATAAGAACATTCTTAAGCTGATTCAATCGTTGCAGCTCCAGTAGGAACATGACTTTTTTTGTTTTCTTTGATTCTCTTAGTTTTCTCTGGATGGCTTTCATTTCACAGTAGCACAATTTGAATAATTATCAGTTTCTGACAGTTGTTTCTATTACCTCTATCTTACTTGACCAAAAAGTACAGTATTGAATGCAACCTACTTATGTGTTGATGAGAAATTCAGGTGATTAATGCCCTTGAAATGCAATTTATTATGCATACTTATACATACCTATACTAGGTGACCCAGAAAGGTGAGGGAAGCCCCATTCCTGGATATTTTTAAGGTCATGATGGATGTGGCTCTGAGCAACCTGATCTAGTGGAAAGTGTCCCTGTTCATGGCAGGGGGGTTGGCACTAGATGATCCTTGAGGTCCCTTCCAACCCTGACAATTCTGTGAATTTTTCTGTGATTTTAGGCTTCACTTAAGTTGTGTTCAAGACCATTTAAGTGTGTAGAAATAATTAACATTTTGTACTAAAATAAAAATAAAATCTTACAATTCTACAGCTTGAGCAAGATAATGAATGCATGAAATATCTGTGAAACATTAATCTCTCTAAGTTCAGGTCCTTCAAAGCCACTTTACACATATATGCTTCTCTGTCTACCTCCACTCCCCTCTAATTTTCACTTATTGGATGCTTTCTGCTAGGAAGTATTAATCTAATCAGTCTATGGCACCTCACATATATTAACTAAGAACACAATGTATTTAAAAGTAATTACAAGTGTGATCTTCATTGATAGATGTTTCTTTTAACCACACTGATTGATATGTATGTTTTTATTTTAGATTGATATGTATGCTTCTATTTTAGAATGTTTAATCTATATTCAAAGTATTATATAAATATATATAAGGAAATTGTAAGTACTACTTATTTTATCAATCACTTTATTGACTCTGTACATTATATTATTCCTCTTTCTTTGCATACATAGTTTATAATCTGCTCTGTATAGATTCTGTATTTATGTGTAGGTGGCTGTATACTTAGGTGATGATTTACATGAGATACTCAGATGCACTTTCCTAAATTCAATGAACTAAAATATATTTATAATATTCCCTTTCATTTAGCTGTATAATAAATATTGTGGTGGAAGGTCCAAATTATACCTAGAATACATATCCATCACATGCACTAAACACCCTCCTGAATACCCACTTTGGCTCCCACCCCCCTCCTCCTTCCCGGATGGAAGAAACGAGTGAGAGTACACAAAATCCTTGGTGCCTCTCAGTCTACCATAGACACCATATTTGGCCTTGCTTTGCAACCTGCTTTGTGTTTGGTAAACACGGGTCATGGATGCTGGGCATGTGCATCTCCCTTTTTTGGAGAAATAACTTAGGATTGATTGCAAGGGTGTTTTCATCTGCTGCTGTTGGTCAAAGATGCTCATCAATATGCTTAAAACCTAACAAACTTGTTTGTTTGCTGCTCCTGCTTTTGTTTCTTTTGCTACCCGTTTGCCTTGCGTGCCCTTGCGTGTCACAACACTTTGCACCGCGAGTAGCCACGAACTTGCCTCGCCTATGATCGGCAGCCCTGACCCTGCCTGTTTCCCGCACTGAGACAAGAGACTGAAATGGCTTGCACCATGTTGGGATACAGCTGTCCACTTCAGCTCAGCTGAACCCGAGTCTGTTTGAGTCAGGCCAAGGCTAGGCAACAACATAGCAGCAGCCTAGCAACAAGTTGTGACACTGGGACCTGCCAGCCCACCACTCTAGTCCCCTGCTCCAGCCCAAGGGCTGACTCCGTGCTATAGACAGCACCCAATCAGACTGCTCCAGCCCACAAACCTGGCTCCTGCTTTGCCCAGGTGGCTGACCATTCCAATGACCGGAGAGCCATGGAGGACTTGCTTAGTGTCCGTGGATTTCCTCTGACAACATGCTCAATCTGAGCTAAACAAGCAGCAAAGTCCCACCTCACCATCACAACGTGGAAGGCCACCATGTGGCTGGGATTATATTTTTCCCCATTTATGCGTTTGGATTGCAAATACTGAGACTCTAACCAGTGAGTAACTCTCTTTTCTGAAGTTTGTGAAAGTCTGTGTTTACCCTTTAAGCGGCAGTTTGTGCTGCAGGACTCTCCAGTTACAAATATTTTCTAAAAACCTTTCCTAAATCATTTAAATTTAATCTGACTATATATATACATTCTCCAAATTTCCAGCTCTGTTAATGAACAGAGTTCACAAATACAGGTTAGCTGGAGAACAGATAGATAGAAAGCAGTTCTGAGGAGAAGGACTTGGGGGCAATGGTTGATGAGAGACCCAATATGAGCCAGCAATGTGCATTTCCAGCCGAGAAAGCGAACCAGATCCCAGGCTGCATTAAAAGAAGCATTGTTAGCCCATCAAAAGAGGCGATTGTCCCTCTCTACTCCACCCTTGTGAGAGCCTGCCTGGAGTTCTGTGTCCAGCTGTGGAGTGCCCAATATAAGCAGGACGTGTACAAGATGATTAAAGGGCAGGAGCATTTACCATGAGAAGACAGTTGAGGTTGTTCAGCTGGGAGAAGAGAACTCTTCAGGAAGACATTATTGCAGCCCTCCAGTATTTGAAGGGGACCTACAAGTTAGCTTCAGAGGGACATTTACAAAAGGCCTGTAGTGACAAGATGAAGGAGAGGGCTTACAAATGCAAATGAGCAAGCTTCCAAACACCTGAACACATTTGTGAACTGTGTCAGCAAGTACATGTTGAAAAAATACAATTATAGATGTCTGACGAAGAAAAGTAACCCATTTAGATTTACTCTGGTCTTCCTCACAAACTTATCTGATCAGTTTTTGTTTACCTCTATTCCCATTAGTTGTGTGTACTCATAAATGTCAGCTTTCAATCATTTTTACATCTTGTGCTTGTATAGTTGCTTACATTGTAATGCTATGTTATGTAATTTATTATTCAGATGTAACAGAAATCAGAATCTAGTGGCATTTACATACTATGAAATAGATCTTCTTATGAGCAAAACTGTAAAAGTAAACAGATGAAAGTTAAAAATAAAAAAAAGGACAAGTAGAATCATAGAATCATAGAATCAACCAGGTTGGAAGAGACCTCCAAGATCATCCAGTCCAACCTAGCACCCAGCCCTATCCAGTCAACCAGACCATGGCACTAAGTGCCTTATCCAGCATTCTCTTGAACACTCCAGGAACAGTGACTTCACCATCTCCCTGGGCAGCCCATTCCAATGCCAAGCACTCGCTCTGTGAAGAACTTCCTCCTAACATCCAGCCTAGACCTCCCCCTGCACAACTTGAGACTGTGTCCCCTTGTCCTGTTGCTGGTTGTCTGGCAGAAGAGACCAACCCCCACCTGGCTACAGCCTCCCTTCAGGTAGCTGTAGACAGCAATGAGGTCTGCCCTGAGCCTCCTCTTCTCCAGGCTGCACACCCCCAGCTCCCTCAGCCTCTCCTCATTGGGAGTAAGTTCTTTATTTCTCTCTTGGAGCAGATCTAGGAGAAAATAAAGACAAAATGATAGTGCTGTTAATAAAATTCACTACCAAAAACACATAGTGGCTACCATCTAATAAGCTGAATTTTTCTGTATTTATTTGGAAATCTAAATATACAGACCTTACCTAAATGCCAAATATATACTGAAGACTAGAGCAAAATAGTATATAGCCACTCAAACCTTCAGGTATGCAATTCCCATCAGTCAGTTAGACAAAACAAGTCAGTCAGGAGGATTCAGTAAAGGCTTGTCCTGGCTTGAATAGGCTCAGGACAGAATCATAGAATCATAGAATCATAGAATGGTTTAGGTTGGAAGGGACCTCAAGGATCATCCAGCTCCAACCCCCTGCCACAGGCAGGGACACCTCCCACTAGAGCAGCTTGCTCAAGGCCTCATCCAGCCTGGCCTTAAACGCCTCCAGGGAGGAAGCATCCACAACCTCCCTGGGCAACCCGTTCCAGTGTCTTACCACCCTCACTGTAAAGAACTTCCTCCTAACATCCAGTCTAAATCTCCCCTCTTCCAACTTAAACCCATTCCCCCTCGTCCTGACATTACTAGACCTTGTAAACAGTCCCTCCCCAGCCTTCCTGTAGGCTCCCTTCAGATACTGGAAAGCCACTCTAAGGTCTCCTCGAAGCCTTCTCTTCTCCAGGCTGAAGAGCCCCAACTCTCTCAGCCTGTCCTCATAGCAGAGCTGCTGCAGCCCTCTGATCATCTTCGTGGCTCTCCTCTGGACCCGCTCCAGCAGTTCCATGTCCTTCTTGTGTTGGGGGCTCCAGAACTGCACACAGTACTCCAGGTGGGGTCTGAGGAGAGCAGAGTAAAGGGGGAGAATCCCCTCCCTTGCCCTGCTGGCCACACTTCTCTTGATGCAGCCCAGCACACGGTTGGCTGTCTGGGCTGCATGTGCACACTGCCGGCTCATGTTGAGCTTTTTGTCAACCAATGTTGGGTTGGAATTTACCTCAAAGGAGTAAATTAGAAACACTCACACAGAAGTGAAAATTAAATAGAAATAATACTTACAAAATTAAAGCACAAAAGATAATAAAGGAAAAAAAAAAATACATACAACTATAATTGGCAAAGGCCTAGGTCTACTGGACTAGGCCTTGAGTTAGGCCCTGCTGCTCATCAAAAATAGGAAGATCTTCTCCCCATACGGCTGAAAGCAAAAGCAGCAGCTAAGAGCCAAAACGCCTGGAGCCAAGAGAATGCTGACCAAAAAGTCTGCTCCTTATAAAGGAATAATACAGGAAGAGGAATGGAATGGAATGAAATATCACAATATCCAATGCCTTCCTCTGGAGACTTTCCACACCCTCTGGAGGAGTTCCAGCTCTATGGTATAAGTGTGAATCCTTAACCTATAACAAGGGCTTGTCTCAAATTCTCACTTGCCTATAAATATTAAATTCAGGACTCAGATTAAGTATTTTTGAGAATTTAGTATGTGATATCTTCTTTGACAACTGTGGAATTACATCACAAAATAAAATATGTTACACTGAAACCAATTCTTTTTAACATCTTTACAAGTTTGCTGGTGACACTAAACTGTGTTGTGGTCAACACACTGGAGGAAAGGATGCCATCCAGAGGGACCTTGAAAGCCAGAGAGTTTGGTCCATGCCAACTTCATGAAGTTCAGCACAGCCAATTCCTGCACCTGTGAGGATGCAGATTGATGAAGCACTTAACACGACCCAGCAGTGTGCATTGGTTGCCAAAATAAACAACTGTACCCTGTGCTGCATCGAAAGATGTGTGAACTGGTCAAGGCGGGGAGATTCTGCTCCTCTGCACTTCCAAGACCCCACCTGGAGTACTGCATGCAATTCTGGGTCACCCAACACAAGAAGGACATCTAACTATTGGAGTGGGTTCAGAGTAGGTCCACAAAATTGATCACAGGGCTGGAGCACCTCTCCTGTGAGGACAAGCTGAGGAAGTCGGGCATGCTTAGCCTAGAGAAGACTAGGCTCTGAGATGAGTTTATACCAGCCTTCCAGTGCCTGAAGAGGATCTACAGGAAAGCCAACGAAGGACATTTGATAAGGGTCTGTGGTACTAGAACAAGGGCTAGTGGTTTTAAGCTGGAGTGGGGTAAATTCATATTGGACATTAGGAAGAAGTTCTTTGCTGTAAGGTGGTGAGACACTGGAACTGGTTGCCCAGAAAAGTTGTGGATGCCTCATCCCTGGTAAAACCAAGCTCGATGAGGCTTTGTGCAACTTTGGCTAGTGGGAGGTGTCCCTGCTCATGGCAGGGGGGTTGGAACTAGATAAGTTAAGATCCCTTCCAATGCAAGCTAATCTATAAATTCTAAGAATATACATGTATGTACATTAAATTTCATCTCTTAAAAAGATCATCTTCAGGTGTTTTTCAGTTAATAATTTTCATCAGATAACTCAGTCATGTTTTATCACAGTTAATACAGCCTAGCAGTCCTGAGTAGGCTTTTCAGTTTTCATAAACATAATCCACTGAAGATGATTCCATTTATTTTACATCTCAGAACCTGCACATGCTCATAGTTTCTTTAGAAGCAGAGTGCTTCATTTAGAAAACAACACAGTTTGACTGATATCCCCTACTTTAATTTTGTTCCAAATGTGCGTATTACTTTTTTTTTTTCAGCTAAAATAAAAGTTCAGTGAAAAAGAAATGAAAACATAAAGCAGAAGTAGAGGGGAGGGTGCAATCATTTGCCATGTATGTGATCGATATTACAGATCTCAGGAATACAATTTCTAAGGATTTTCTGAAATCTTCTAATTTCCCTTCTAAGCACCTATAGCAGGTCTCAATTTATACTCACAGTTAGATCTCCTCCCTGTTTATTATTTTAAGGTAAAATATCACAGTCAAAAAGTAATGTAAATAAAGCACATATCTACTACTGTCTGTGTACAGGTCAAGATTCAACATTGTATTTAAAACTTGATAGATGCAGGAGATAGGCCTTATGCAGAGAATTCTAGAAAGAAGATTTCTGTCAGCCATTTTTTTTATTTAAAGAAGTATTCAGTTGCATTGCCAGCATATGAAAACCTGTTAATAAATTACTAACAATGCACTTGTGGAAACTCTCATGAGGCACACTGTGTGTTAAATAAATTAACCTCCCCATATTTCAAAGTTTCTCTTGGTAATATATTATATGTTGTGATATTTGACATTCTGTTTTTGTGAATGAAATACGATGTTGATATTTAGCAGAACTTAGATACTAAGAATGCAGAGGTAATTTGTTATTTTTTTCCAAAAAAAATGTATTATTATAAAAATAAGTAAAATACATTTCTGAGCCAGCAGTGTGCCCAGGTGGCCAAGAAAGCCAATGGCGTCCTGGCCTGTATCAGGAACAGTGTGGCCAGTAGGACGAGGGAGGTTATTCTTCCTCTGTACTCAACACTGCTCAGGCCACACCTTGAGTACTGTGTCCAGTTCTGGGCTCCTCAATTCAAGAGAGATGTTGAGGTGCTGGAACGTGTCCAGAGAAGGGCAACAAAGCTGGTGAGGGGCCTGGAACACAAACCCTATGAGGAGAGGCTGAGGGAGCTGGGGTTGTGCAGCCTGGAGAAGAGGACGCTCAGGGCAGACCTCATTGTTGTCTACAACTACCTGAAGGGAGGCTGTAGCCAGGTGGGGGTTGGTCTCTTCTCCCAGGCAACCAGCAACAGGACAAGGGGACGCAGTCTCAAGTTGTGCCGGGGGGAGGTCTAGGCTGGATGTTAGGAGGAAGTTCTTCACAGAGAGAGTGATTTGCCATTGGAATGAGCTGCCCAGGGAGGTGGTGGAGTCACCGTCCCTGGGAGTGTTCAGGAAAAGACTGGATGGGGCACTTAGTGCCATGGTCTAGTTGATTGGATAGGGCTGGGTGCTAGGTTGGACTGGATGGTGTTGGAGGTCTCTTCCAACCTGATTGATTCTATTCTATTCTATTCTAATAGAACATTTATTTTTTCCCCATTATTATTTTATGTAAATTCACTGTGTAGTTTTCACTTACTGAAATAATAATGGGCTTGCACCGTTTTTGTAATGATCTCAATGATTTTGCAATGATTTTCAACGAAGCCCAAACCCAAACCCTGCAATTTTTATTTATTTTATTTTTAATTGAAAATCTTCTTACAGCATGTAATTTATTTTATTGTGGTATGAAAAATATGTATCATTGTGAGTATAGATGGCATAGTAATACATTTTTGGGTAAATATTGACAGAATCTTTCAGTTTGAGTTTAAAATTTTCAAGTAAGACTCAGTTAGCCCTGTTTCCATCTCTTTTGCTCTGACAAGAGTTCATTAGCAAAAACTGTGTGCCCTATTGCAAAAAAATCTCCATACTAATATGCATTTTACTATTCCTGAATAGCTAGGGATTAGGAATATGGGTTGGTATGTTGTTTGTTATGATAATATGTACACCTCTTGAGTATTGCTTTGAATTAATTTATTTTTAGTACACAAGGTCATTGTTGTGAAAATAAGTTGGTCTTTTTATTCTTTTTTCTTCCTCCCTCCTTTTTCTCCCCCT
>WAAF01000647.1:163017-286845 GCA_013400475.1 Tricholaema leucomelas
CCCCACCCCCCATTCTGTTTATGATGAATTATGATAGAAATTCTCTGTATATGATCTGGGTCTAGAGTCTGACCGATTCCAGTGGAAATTAGAAACAATCATAGTTAACCACTTTAAATTAGCTTTTGAACATTTTGTATTATTTTACCTTTTCTCTGAGCACTTTTGTTTAGATATAGGTCTCTTCTAGGAAAGTAATTATGTTTATACATTAGTAAAAAATATGACTGGAGTTAAAATCCAACACAACACCTACAATATTCTGATAACTTTTAAATACCTCTGACAACATCCATTTTCAGAATTCACTTTTTAACAGAAGAAAATCCAAGAAGTATATTATTTTTCATTTTTCTTCCCATGGTAAAACCAATCTAAGCAGCATATAAAAAGCTTTTGGTTAATTTACTTCTGGGTTTAATTAACAAAAATCTATTACAGTGTTTTCAGTAGAATGCATATTTTTTGTCACTAGTACTGTTCTTCACTGTGCTGACCAAATTACTGAATCACAGAATATTAGATGTTGGAAGGGACTTCAAATGGTCATCTAGTCCAGCTCCGCTGCCAGAGTAGGATCACCTGAGTAGGTCACACAGGAATGCATCCAGGTAGGTTTTTATTATGAATTGTGCAGTATCTGAAGGGAACCTACAGGAAGGCTGGGGAGGGACTATTTACAAGGTCAGTAGTGTCAGGACAAGGGGTAATGGTTTTAAACTGGAAGAGGGGAGATTTAGACTGGATGTTAGGAGGAAGTTCTTTACAGTGAGGGTGGTAAGACACTGAAACAGGTTGCCCAGGGAGGTTGTGGATGCTTCCTCCCTGGAGGCGTTTAAGGCCAGGCTGGATGAGGCCTTGAGCAACCTGCTCTAGTGGGAGATGTCCCTGCCTATGGCAGGGGGTTGGAGCTGGATGATCCTTGAGGTCCCTTCCAACCTAAACCATTCTATGATTCTATGATTAATAATCAATATTAATTGTGACATCCAGGTGAAGATTCTTAATAACTATGAACATTGTTTATTAACATTAAATCTCGCCAGAAAAATTATTTACAGTGTTTGAAATGCACAGTTTGGATATTTATACACACAGGGAACAGGCAACCTAGAACACTTAAGAAATAACTAGCAAATATAAACATTAAACTTAGAACTGTAAAGATGTTCTTGAGGTCAATTATACCACTTGCCTACTAGGGGACTCGAGAGGCTCCTTTCTGCTGCTAAGGCAGAAGGCACAATAGAATATATTTGCAGAATTTCTTACAAAGAGGCTTTGAATATGTATTTGCAAAACAGTATCAGACAGTACCCAAGCCCTTGAAGGGAGTTCTGTCGGTGTCTTGAAAGTTATAGCAGGCAAGGCAGAGCAGGCAAAGGAGCACAGGCATGAGGCAAAACCCTATCTATTGTTTGCCCAAATGTAATGGCTGCTTTGTCCACAGAGATTTACCAATCATAATGACACTTTGCCATATAACCTGACCATATTAGATGAAATCAGGAGTTTGCTTTCTCTTATTTGGGAAAAAAATATCTGGGTAAGTCTTGGACCCTCAAAGAGAGTGTCTCCAAGCCTTTTGTCTTCTCCCTGCACTCTGCTTCCCCCAGCCAGCGAAGGGAAGGGGACCATGGGATCAAGCCAGGACATGTATTAGGCCTATTTTGGCCTTCCACGACAGTTTTGAAGGGGAAGGAGACTCTACAATCTCTCTGGGCTCTGTCACCCTCACAGTGAAAAATCTTTTCCTTGTTTTGGAGGACCCTCTTCTGCTCTAACTTGTACCCATTGCCATTTGTCTTAATATTGGACTCCACTGAGAAGAGCCTGGTTCAGTCCTCCCAGCTCTGGCCTTTCACGTAGTTTTAGGATGCTTTTTCTGTCTTTCAATCCCTGTCTCAGATCTTTTTAATTTGTACATGAGAGATAATCTATCTGGACTCCATATCCCAATAAAGAAAAACAAACCCAAAAACATATGCAAAATTCTGTGAATATTAGAGACAAAATACTGAAATTAATTTCAAATATTGGTTTCCATTCACAATCCTGCCGTGACTACAGTGTATACGAGGTTTGAAAGTGAGGAGTGGAAGGGCAGAGTGCATTTTTTCTGTCAAAAATCCTTGTTTGAAGGTCAACACTACCTAAATTTATTGTGTCTATGAGTCAGACTGTCTCCAATTCACATACAAGTAGACCTGCATGAAGGTTCCTGTATCTACATGAGATAACTGAGCACAAGGTGTCTTCATTCTTGCCATGTTAAAAATGGGCATCAATGCAGTCAGTGAAACTCAGAGAGAGAAACGTGGTTCACCTTAAAGTAGCCAGCTACGGTACCGTTTGCCTGAGCATAGGCCCATTACAATTTCACATGCTCAAGGTGCCTAGCAGAGCATAGCTCTCACAACAGTTTCTTTGCTGGAAATTCATAACTGCCAGTTGCCTGTTAGCATTCAGATACCAGTGGGTTTTTGACTGCCAGTGAAAGCTTCTGTGTGAGTAGCTACATGATTTTAGGTGACTTTACTAGGATGAATTACTTTGTTTCATTCAGAACTGCATCATTCCTCATGGAATTACAACAAAAATATGCCATAGAAGGCGGATAGCTAAAGAAACATTAATCTATGAGATGTATTCTGTGCAACATAAAGTCAACAAAACCCTTTCATTAGTTCATCACTATTTCTTACAGTTCTGAACATACATGCACTTAGAAATAATCTATTTGTGTTTTAAATATTTAATTATATTTACCCTGTACTGGGAAGAAGGGGAAATAGTGTTTTAGGATATGAATTTTAAGATAGATATTTTTCTACTCTTACTGAAGTATAATTTAGAAATAATTTATGACAGTGTGTGAAAGCATTCTGAGAATTTTTCACTGTAAAGATTCTCAAATATTTGACAGAAATGAGACAAAGACATAAGATTTTTAACATATTAAAAAATAATGTTACTGCCCTCAGGCACTGCATAGGAATAGACACAATTTATTTCACACTCTTTTTAAAATATTTGGTACTTGAAGTGAATGAAATGTGACTGCTTACTCAGGTTACACATAATGAAACAATGGCCCAGTGAAATAAAAAGAAAATAGACATAAGGTCTGGAGACAAACTCAGAGATCTGATTCACTGCTGACGTAATTCCATCAAGTGAAATATCTATATATCAGTGTGGGAAAATATTTCACTGTATACTGCATCTGCTTTGTTTAATATGTTAGATCATGTGTTACTGAACTTTACCAAATCTTAAAGTTGTAAATAGCTATAAAAACAGTCATGATACATTTATTTGCAGCTAGAAGAAAAAAATCAATTTACAAAATGGTATTCACAGCTGAAATTAAATGGTGAAATGTCAAGGTGCGATTGGATGTCAGTTATTCGTGGTCTTGTATCTAAGTTAGAGTTTGTTCAAATTTTAATTAGTATAGAATAGTTAACATCTAACTCTTACAAAATACAGAGCACTTCTGTTGGTACATTGTTATGCATTTATAAATATAAGAAGCAATCTTAATTATTTTGGTATTTCAAACAGCAGACTTAATATTCTTTTCCTCCCAGACAGAAGTTCCCAGTTACAGTTTTGCTGAGGATCACTCTCTGTATCACTGTCAGTAAGTAGATGCCATTGAGATCAATTCAAATTTTGCAGTTTTGACTTAAATTGCCAAAGCAAATTAAAATATTTACAGAATTGTTTCCAGGCAGAGGATTTTGCACATGTAGATCAGATTTCAAAATCAATTTAGTGCCTCCTGTTAACTCGTATCTGCCTAAAAGCTTTTATATTTTTCAACTGACTTTTATTTCTGATTTTTGGGTTTTTAAAAGTTAATTTAATGAGAGTTGTTTATAAAAACAATTCTCAAAATTCTAAAAAAAATATTTTGAGATTTGGGATTATGTAGAATTTAATTTTTTCATATATGCAAAATGTCATTAATCAGAATTGATAGTTGGTAATTGCTTTTATTTCACTGGATACTTTTGCATGGACAAATCTGTAATTTGACATAACTGGACTCCCACATGTTTATCTCTTTTCCTGGTTTCCTTCTAAAAATTACAATGAGTTTAATCTGATTTAATTTGTCTCATGTCTGGAGATAATCACCATAAGACTTTTTTATATAACTATGAAGGAATTTTGAGACAGTTGTAGTTGCTTAGCCTAAAGAAGGGAAGATTCAGGAAATATATTATTGTGACCTATCAATAGTAAAAAATGACTTGTAACACAAAATTGAGAAAGACTTTCTACCAGGACCTGAACTCCTGACAGGAGAAAGAGCAACAGTTTTAAACTGATTTAAATTGCATTCATGGAAGACATAGAAAGGTTGATCAATATTTTTGTTGGACAATTCTACCTCAGTGAAATGCGTTTTTCTGTATGTATTTTATGGTGTAGTCTAGAAACAACTGTGATCAAAGAAGCTTTTTCTTTGCTAAGTAGGCTCAGTGCTACAGCATGTTCTTCATGGTGTAGCCTAAAAAAGATTTAATATAATTTTATTTGATATTCTGAATGCATCATATGGAGGAATTATTTGTCTGTACAGTGTAAAAATAATTCATTTTCTAAACATTTTTTTAACTTAGTTGAAAATATTTTCTCCAATATAATGACAAATATAAAATGAAAACTATTTTTAATCTGATGTGTTTAATTTTCCTTTTTTAATGAAAAACTGGCCCTTTGAACTCTCTTTCAGTGTGGAATAATTACTGTCTACTATTACTAACACTTCCGGAAATAAATGATCTAGTCAGGATTAGAATTAACAAGCACAGTTGATCAAGATGGCATGAGCATGCCTTTCTTGCAGCCAGTTTCAGCTGATGTTATTCACTTATTCTCAATTAGACTTTATCTTAGAGCATTTACTTACTGAATATTTACTTGCTGATGAGCAATTGCTATAGTAGGTTCATGGGCTGTAGAGAAAATGTTCAACTAGAATAGGAAAATATAACTGTCACATTCACTAGAGGCCCCGGTAGAGGCCCTGGTAACTTAATAAATTGATGATGATGAACTGGAATAACTCAATTTAGCTTTTTTTTTTCAGAGGAAAAGTAACATGATTGCCAATAATGTTTTGATGTGAAAAATATAATACATTTAAAATTCAAATCATTATTTCTATTGCAATTTTGTGTTCAGCGATAATGTCTATCATAAGTACAACCTAGCAGCTTAAGATCTCTGTTTCTTCAATGTTCTATTAAAAATATTCATCCAAATGATACAATAATTTTAGACTGATCAACTAATGGAGATTTACTTTTTTTTGGTGAAAAGGACAGCATAATACTACATTAATATTTTGGAGGGAAGAAGAACTGTGAGGAAATCTATGGCTTCATGTAGTTTGGATCTTCATACCTTGATATTTGGGTATTTGCTACAGTACTGAAAACCAAGCAGAGCATGAAGACTTAAAGATCAGAGCAGCAGAATGACAAAATTGTGCCAAAGTAGCTGACAAAACTGTGCCAAAATAGCTGCCAGAACTACCTGAATGATTTCTGAATCACTCTGAACACTGTTTACTTATACTCTAGTGATGCAAATATTTTTTTTACAACTTTGAATGAGTACATGGGAAAGTAAATCTGAAATAGAAGCTATCTGCGTTCACAACCACACTGGATTTTGGTCTAGTAATGCAATAGCATGCTGGTGTTACAATACCATGAGGCTTAATGCACTATTGATCATCTGTCCCTTTCAGTGACTCAGAGACACTTTCCAGAATAATTTTTCTAACAAGGAGTGGAGCTAGAAAACCTTATATCATTCAGTTATTTCTGAAGTTTATCAAACATCATGTATTTTTTTTCAAAATAAACCACTATAATATCAGGAACTCATTCTACAGGTTAGTCAGTAATGCTGACCCAATATTAGAACACAAATATTAGAACACAGTTATTCCCCTGCATAGATGCAAAGTACTAGTTGGTTATGAAGTATTTCTTTGTATTAGTAGTATTATAAAAGTTTCAGAAAATGTCAGGAAAGATATTAAAAAGCAGGAACATGGATTTTTAGTGAGTTAGAGGTAGAATTCCAGTTCATTAGTCTGAAAAATAATATTACCCAGAAGGAGTGATAAAGGACTCTATGACTGATCTAGAGATGGTGAATATAAACCACTTTTTTTCCATCATTTTCTTGTGGAAGAACTGTGGGACATTGGATTAAACCTACAAGTAACACAGAAGGAGACTATCTTGAACTTATCTCTGTCTTAAGCAGGAAGTTAAACTAAATTTTCAGCTTTCATTTCTTTTCCAGGATTCTATGAGTTGCTCAAAAATACAGGCTATGGAACACCTATTAGGATGCTAAGAACGTAAAAAGCATATTTAGATTTAAGGAAAGACTGGAGAATTCCATTGAATATATTTATTGAAGATGTCTAAATTCTTCAATTTAGAGATCTCAAAATTCTTTGATTCAGGATGCTCAAAATAACTGACAATACCTGGAAAAAGTATGATCTTTTAAAATGTTATTTTTTTCAGGCTAAGTGGTGTCATGCATACTGTTAGTAAACAAAGCATTCAGACACTGGTGTCAGTATAATTTGCTCCTGCGTTGTTCCATGTTACTGGATTTGGAACTGCTACACATTGACTAATATAATTGAAGGAAATAATTTTGCAAATGTTACTCTTTCTAAGTCTTATTTGTTTTGTCTTTATCCTTTATTTTTCTATCTTGCTTATATATTTTTTTTTCCATGATGTGAGCAAGTATTATTGTGAGGTATTACAGCAATCTCTGTCCACTTTTTTTAATTCCCTTTTCCCTTTAGAAGTGAGTAAATTTCCTCAGTATTCATTAATGTTCTTTCATCAGAGCTGCCTAAAATGTAAGCCGTCTTATCTAAATTAGCTCCATAGCTTCTTTTCACAGACAATAGAAAGGTGCAGACACCTTCTCTGTACTAGATGAACGAAAAAAAGTACCTTCTTTTTCTCTTTCTTTTTTCTTCTTTTTCTTTTCTTTGCCAAGTTTTCTGGTTATTTTTACCTATTAACCTATTTTTGCCTATTAACAAAACTAGAACAGGCTTTCTCACTTTCTGTCTTGGACGGTGACACTCCTTCCATCAACACAGCAACTAATGTTGCATTGAAAGTTACAATTGTCTTTTTGAACCTTATTACTAGGCTCCTGTTGCCTGTGATATAAAGCTTAATAATCTATTTTAAAGACTTTTTTTTTCTTTTTACTTTGTTTGTTTTTTTTTATGTCTAAAAACTCACTGGAAATTAGAATGTGAAGAGAGACAATACTGTGTTGTGGTGGCTGCTCTACCACTTTTTGCCTAATGAGAATCTTTTCAGTTGCTGTGGCCACTCTGAAGGACTGTACTTCTGTTTCCCATTTGTATGGCACATACTAATCCAGCATAGAATCATAGAATCATAGAATGGTTTAGGTTGGAAGGGACCTCAAGGATCATCCAGCTCCAACCCCCTGCCATAGGCAGGGACACCTCCCACTAGAGCAGGCCGCTCAAGGCCTCATCCAGCCTGGCTTTAAACACCNGCCCTCTGATCATCTTCGTGGCTCTCCTCTGGACTCGCTCCAGCAGTTCCATATCCTTCTTGTATTGGGGGCTCCAGAACTGCACACAGTACTCCAGGTGGGGTCTGACGAGAGCAGAGTAAAGGGGGAGAATCACCTCCCTTACCCTGCTGGCCACACTTCTCTTGATGCAGTCCAGCACACGGTTGGCTGTCTGGGCTGCATGTGCACACTGCCAGTGGTGGTGGTCCCTCCATTGTAGTTCAGTGGTTTTGCTCTGTTCAATTCAAGAAGGAAACAGCTGAGAAACATTTCACTAGCATGGCTCTTAGTAAAGCTGTGGTGAGTTTGGAGGTTATAGCTCCCCATGTGCTAGTGCTTCAGTTAAGGACAGCCTGCGCTCAAGTAGGCCCTGAAATCATCAGATTAGTCCACTAAGAAGCACTTAAATCTCTTAGGTATATGTTAGGCTTTGCATTTATTATGGGGAAGAACTCTGATAATGAGGTAGAATTTTTTTAAAAACTGATAGATAATGAGTACATTGATAGATTGAGTACATTTTTTTCAGTATATCTTACGGCAAATTAATTAGGTGATAATATAGTAGTGGAGTACTGTCTATTATACATTAAAATTTGGCTTAAAATAATTATCACATTATAGTAACTACTTATATTCCCAGTGATGATTATGACAAAACTGCCATTAAGTTACCAAGAACAAAAATTTGTCCAAGGGCAGTAAAAGCAGAAGAAGAAAATTTTTGAAGTTGAAATATCTTATAATAGAAATTAACATGCATTTAAGGAAAAAGAACAGAACTTGTAAATTCCATCATAGTTAGGAGTGTTCCATTTCAAGCTAAATTGAATGCTCAGGTGATGATAACAAGCTTTTCACATCTGCTGCACTAATTGGAACATGACAAGCAGCCAGACTCCACACTGGGCTACAAAAAATGTCATGAATTGAAAATCATCTGAAATCAATGTTTTGCCAGGGTCTTTCAAATTCACCTATTGCTAGCCTGAAAAAAAAAAAAAAAAAAAAGACAAATCTGACTAGGTTGGCATTGAGACAGGTTTTCTTTTCAGTCAATCAGCTTAACTAAAGTGACTTCTTTTGGCAGATGAGCCAGGTGGAACAGTAATGTTCTGCTTGTATGTCTTGGAAGTGGAAGATGAATGCCTTCAAATGAGTGTCGTTCTGAATGTTTATCTTTGCACTTTGCAGTGATTTTGAAATAAAAAAAAGCCTTTATAGACACTGTTGTGCATGAGAGGCATTTCTTTATTCAGTGTTGGACACACGACAGACCATTTCAAAACCCATGAGCCCTGATAAAAAGTTCTCATGGCTATTTATACATGAGCTTTCACAAAGTCATACTTGTCTAATAGAATTATTCTTCCTACCTATTACATATTCGTGGGAAATGATTCAGGGAAATATTTGTGTGTCTGCACTTACACAAGTGGTCTGGAGTCTACCAAAGCCCCTTCTCAAATTACCTTTTATGAAACCAAGGACGGCCTTGATGTTCGTAATTTTTTTCTCATTCATGTTTACTTTCTGACAGAAAAGCTGTACCATACACTTACATTCTTATCTGTGTGTAGTTTACATATTTGAACTCTCTTATATTGATTTTGAGGTGAAGGAAAATGTTTGAAATCAACTTGTCACAAAAACAATATGTCTTGTGGCAAAAACAACACATTCCGAAGTGGTAAAATGTGGGGGAAAAAAAAAAACAAAAACCAAAGCAATCTCATGACTAGCTAATGTAACAAGAAACTCAAGTTTCTTCAAAAACCAAACCAAGGAATAAAGCTCACATCTTGCTGCTCAGTATTACTTTTAGAAATGCAGGCAGACTAAAGGCCTTGTCTTTGAAATGTGAGAGTAAGGTGACCGCAGTATAAGCAATGTGTACCAGGCAGTAGTTATCAAGAGATGTCACATTCTGTTTGTTTTAATTTTTGTTGTTTTTTTTTTAGATTGTTTTTGTGTAAATTATAGAATCATTCCCTCACAGCTTACTGTACATTGTAATATACTGTGTTCTGTGAAAGAAATTGCTCTGGGGATCAGGGTGGTGTCCCACTGTGAGGGATAAGTTGTGTGCAGTGGCTGCAGTTCTACAGGACTGGCATGTTTGTGGCAGGATCTGAAACTGGAAAATTCCCAAGAATAACAGAGGTTCTGCTTGCTGGAGAGACAAAATATAGGCCTTAGAAATGATGAATAAAGTTTATTAGTCTTATGACATAAGAACCAATAGAAGTTGCCAGATTGGAAGAGAACACTCGGGAGGATACAGTGGGCACACAGAATAGTGATTTCCAGGCCTCTCTAATGAATGAGTTTCACTCAGAACATCTGAATGAAATGAATATTGATTGTGATAAATAGGAACATGACTCAGATTCTGGAGCAAATTGAGGTTTAGAGATCAAGATCAGTTACATCATCAGTTATCCCACAGTGAGGCAACATAATAAAGAAAGTATGAAGCTTAAGATGCCACTTCACAAATATTTAAGAGTTTACAAATAGCACTTCTTTACTCTTTCTGTAAAGACCTAAAATGTCTTCTAGAGATTAGTCTGAGATTAGTATCAACTTTTTTTTTCAGTTTGACTTCTGCAGAGTTTCATGGTGTGTAACACAGCATAATACAAAACTCGTTTTACTTAGTAATGCTAGTTTATGATTTAAATAAGGATCATCTTATAAGGTCAATTTAAAAATCCTTTGGAGTTTTATAGATTAATATTTGTTTGTATTCTTGAGTGTAATTTCAAAAGGTTTCCTCATAATGTATTTGAAACCCAGAAGCTGATCACTACAGAAGTAAAATAATGAAAGCAAAGATATCTAGCGTTATGTGTACATTAGTGAAATGTATATTGATGGGGTTTCTGTGCCTAAGTAGAGGCTAACAAAAACAGCAAAAGAGCCTGCTTTTCATGCAGAAGAGATATATTGCACCTGCATTATTCATAATCAAACTCAGGTGTCATTTTTATTAAGTATTAGTTCAACTTTGTACCAGTCTTTGATTTAAATGAACAACAAAGTCTGGTGGAAATGGGATACTTGTAGTTTAATACAATTCAGAAGATCTCTTAATAGTAGATGTTGAAAATTACTGTTCCTAGAGCATCCGGTGACACAAATTATTATCAGGTATTAAAATGCAGGGGGTTTTATTTTTATTTTTTTCCTCTACTTTTTTTACAGATCAAAGTTTGAAGTCCCATATTGATATTCGGAGAATACTTTTATAACTGAACTTAGAAAGTGCTTCATTTTTTTTCTGATTAACTTATTTAGAAACAAAATAAATAGTTGAGGTCATGCTTTGATTGGACTTTTCATGCTAATATAGAAGAACCTGTAATATATAAGTGACACTGCAAATATTAAGGACCAGTTTATTTTTTCCTTCAACCTCAGTTAAAATTATGATACTTGCATTTCTTTACTGCTGCACATTCTTTGATGATTTTGCACGTTTATTTTCATGTCTGCTTCCCTATATCAATTAATTTTTTTTTCAGATTAAGATTACTCTGCTAGTATTAGCATACAAAATTAAACTTACAACAATATAAACTTGTGAATTTTAATATTGATTAGAGATTGTATGCTTTACCTTCTTCGTAAGGGTGCAATATTTTTCACTTCTTTGCAGAAAAATGTAACAACCAGAGTAATATGGTTTAAAAATCCACGATAGACATTCATTAATGCAAAGAGGAAGATTCATTCCTAACAACATGCAAAAAGATCTAGGACAGAGAATAGAAAGATAGAAATATGAACATCATCTTGGTTATTGCACTGAATCAGGGCTATTGACTTTCAGCTAAATGGTTGAGGGTTTTTTTGTTCGTTTTTATTTTTTTTAATTGTCTGTACTAGGCATTGTATATATAAATCTATTTCTTCTATTGAACTTTAGAGAAAACACATACAAAAATTAACATAGCAATGATACTAAGAACTTCAATAAAAACACTGAAGGCAAATAATTTAGTTGCAAGTCTGAAACCTGTCCTTCACTCATCCTCTTCTGATGACTTTTTAATTACCCAAATCTCTAGTTATTGCTTGGGACCTAAACTTTTTTTCCCTATTCAGAATTAATAACATCATCTATGCTACAACAGAACAATGATAACTTTGGTAATAATGGATATTTGGGTTTCCATCTGTGACCTGGATTGCTCTTAAAAGTAAATAGAACACCTGGAAGGTTGAATACTTCATCTGTAGGTTAAATGAAATAAAAAGATTCTATTACTGAATCTGAAATATTTATTATTGTGTATAACCGAGGGGCTTGCTTTTCATAAGTATCTGTCTCAGAAATATTTATCATAGTATGCATAAGATTAACAGCACATGTTTTTTTACAGTCTGATAGACTTGCAGCTGAGAACAGAAACTTTACAGAATCTCTACCACATGTATTAGCATTCTAAATTAAAGCACTAGTCTATTCTTTACATGCTACAGCAAATCACCCATCAACAAGCAGTTTTCTTCATCAGAAAGGACTTAGTTCAGCAAAATTACTGTAGGTGTCTGCTGATTGTGATCTCACAGTATTGCTCTCTGCTGAGAGAGAACACTGTAAGTTACTTCTGTCTTAAGGTCTTCCTGAAGTTTAAGGAACTTGCTTTTTTCAGTCAGTAATGATATGAACTCTGTCATACAAACTGCTAACATATTTAAAGAAGCTCATAGCAGCTGAATGAACTTTGTGTGTTAATAGCACTAGCTGAATACTTCTATTTGTCATAAGTATATTAAAATGTGCCAAGCCATGTATAGTATTCCATTGCCTTTCTTGACAGTGATACAGTGTATGGCATTCTTTCTAGCATCAAATGAACAAGTTTTAAACATAAAGTAATTTGATGCTGCCTTCTTATTCACTCTCTCCTTCTGTGAGATACTTTTATTGTCCTCAATGGCAACAGATGTGAGCTTTCCATACCTTTTAATTCTTGTATTATGTTCTTAATTTCACAACAAAAAAGGGAATTTATTATTAATCTGAACAGTGTGTTCTACAGGTTCTACAATCACCTCTAAAAGATTTTAACTCATTTGATTTCAGCAAAATATTTGGAGGAAAGTTAATTTATGACAATTCAGCAGATTTGGTTAAAAAGATAAATTATTTTCCTAAAAAAGGAGTCCTAACTTGTTATCAGCTCTCATTCCTGTCTGGGGATGTATTAGTTCCTAATCTTGAGATATCAATAATTTATGTGTTAGAAATAAATTAAAATTAAATTTTACTGAAACAATTTCTTTACTATATTTATTCCACTGAATTATCATGTTCCAGTGATATTAAGATGTCACTGAATAGATAAGACTTTTAAATGAATATATCCTTAAAAGTAGTATGTTTTGAATCTCTTTAAAAAAGATGAAGCCTTTATTTAGGGATATCTACTATGCAACCAATGAATATTTTTATGCAGTGAAATCAAGTAGATAGCAAAGTTTACATATGGATTATTAAAATAAATCACTGTAATAAAATGGGTTTGTTTTGCTTTGTTTTTTTTTTCTTTTGTTTTGTTTGTTTTTGTTTTATCCCCATAGAACAAAATATTGATTTTTTTATTGATGCAAGAGTCTCTACTTGCATTTAAAATTGATCATGTATTTCTTATTTTATTTATCCTTTTGCTTACATTATGCTCATATTGAGCAGATTATAAACCTATGTTAAGGTGCAAATAACTACCTGTGATGATTTGGCAGTTACCCACTCCCCCACCCTTATGAAACCACCCAGACTAAACTCAGCTGGCTGCAGGTTAAGGAATGAAGCTTCATATTTCAGCTTAGCACAATATATGGGCAGATATTTACAATATTTACAGGTATATACAGAAATATACAAGTTAAATGTAATACAGAAACACAACAGCCCTCTCAGAAATCAGAGTCCCTAAGAGGGGCTCCCAACCACCCTTCCACCTTCTTCCCACTCCTCTACCTTATCCCAGAGTTTGCCTTACATGAAAAGTGAGTTTGGAGGATCAGCAAGGGGTGATTAGAAGCAGAATATGTTGTGTTACACAGGGAGATAAAAGCACAGGCACCAACTACGACAGAGACACACATGCTGACTGTCTTATCTATGTTTGTGTTCTTGTTTTTATACATCTCAGCAAGCCTATAAGTAGACATCACCATTGTTTGCATAGCCTATAACCTAATTTTTCTCATTAAAATATTCCAGTTAGCCTCAAACTAGTACACTACCTGTTTAATAATTTCATATATAGGATTTAAAGTCTCATCCGTCCTTTTGCTTCTCTACTTTCACTGTTTTCTTAATGAGTAATTAAAAAGCATTACCATCTGCTCTGTGTTTGGTGACTGCTACAAAATAGCCTTCCAAGACACTGAACACAAATGCTTTTGGCACTACTTATTTCTGCAAGGAATAAGTAATTCTGCAAGCACTCCTGTTTCTGCAAGGAAGTCATGAGCAGAATGTGCATGAAGATTGAGCTTTGTGTTGTTGGATTTAATATCTTCACTTTGAAGACCTGGGCTTGATATGGCACAGTGAATAGACCTTCAGTTCTATGAGGTGTCCTTCTGTGACACCCAGAGATAGCTTCATTTTCCAATAACGATCATACTTTAGGAAGTGAAAGTTCACTTAGTCTATGTTTGTTTGTTTTTTTTTTTTAATTCTGTAGGAATCGAGCTACCTTCAGTTTCTTTGAGGTAGAGTTTATACAGTATATGAGTAGCTTTTTACCCACACTTTTGAGCCCATAGTAAATGTAAGTAGCCTTTTAATGAGTCACGCTAATTTGTGTCTGAGATTAGTATTACAATAGGAAAATTATAATTGTATACTGTATTATTACATAATGAAATGTAATGGAAACAGCTATAACTGTATGGTACAGGAGGGTCAAAATAGATAAGCCTGAAGTTAATAGTACAATAATTATTAATCTCTCTAGATGATCAAAGAAGCAGAGAAATCATTCTGAGTTTTAAGTCGGTTGTATAAATCAAGAAAATAACCTTCAGAGGAAGCTGAACAATAACACCTTACATTCATGCACATCTTGGGCAAGAATTTTTTGTGTCAGAGCAAACAGTTTGTTTTTGTCTCTGCCAATGGGATAGTGGAGGCATTGTCAACTGAACTTTGACTCAGTCTACAAAGCTGTAAAACCATTATGCATCTGTGAATATCAGGTTGGGCCTACCTTCAGAAACATTGCACTCTTCAAATGACAAGCATTCATATACTTATCAGATCTACTCTAATTAATTCTGTACTTTCTGTGTACCATGTATGGTTGTGATGGTAGAGGTGATCATCTGCTCTAAATGGTGTAGGACATGTTTCGTTCATAAACATGTGGGCAACACCTCCCTCACATCTGATTAGATTCGATTCTTAAGTGGTTCTGTTGGTGGAGCAATACTAAAGTCCCTACAGTGTATTTGTTAATAACCCTTTAAGAAATTACTTCATCTTTCCAATCAAGTACTGTAAAATAAAAGCAATTTTTATTTGTGTTGACTTATGGCTCCTACTATAAATAAAATTATTTTTTAAAAAAATCAGCTGATTCTGTAAGTAATCTTTCATGTGTGACTTCTGGTTACTGCTTCAATCTTGAAAATGCAAATGGAAATGTCAGCAAAAAACACTGACCAGGACTGATTCTCTCACTGGGTAGTTTCCATTCAGGGGTTCTGGAGAAATTGGGTAACATTTGCCAAAAAGCAGCAGCCCTGGATGCCTCTTGATCACCCTTTATATATTTGTATTGCGAATATGGCAAGAAACACATAATAATGAACAAAGATAACGTATCAGTAAAAGCTGAAATATAACACAGATCTCTGACATGCCTCAAACTGTGCTGTGCACATACATTGCAGATCAGTAGGAGGCTCCCTGGTGTTGCACCATGTTGCACTACATTACTGTCTTGTCTCTTTGCCGCAGCACAGAAACTGCTAAAATCAACTGCATCTTGCTGTTGATCTCAGACATATCCCCGCATAGAAGAGCGTTAGGCTAAAATTTGAGTGCCTTCTTAGAAATAGGAGAAATATATCATCATATCACTGAAGGAGAGAGTTCTTATTTCTTTTTGTCTTTTTTTTTGTTGGCCATTGTGGCCTTGAATTTAGTCTTTTCCCAAGACCCTCATTTGTACGAACATTAGGTAGCTAAGAAGGGGAAAGTGGAACAGTGCTAGTTAAATGAATGGCATGAAATCCAAGACAAAAATTCCACATCCAGCTAAGAGCTTAAACACTCATAAAAAGATGGCCAAAGTAGTTTCAAACAATGATTTTACTTGTGATAATGGAGGAAAAAAATCTTTTGAGTTAACTTTCCATTGCAGATCTCATCGACAGACTGAAATGTAATGGAAATAGTTTAAAAATAGTATGTTTTAAGTAGTGTTTTCTTTGTGTATTTCATTTGTAAGTTAGCAAACTAGAGGTTTTTATTCTTTTACATGATAATATTGATTTGAAAGAATAAAAACCACCTATGATTCGATCAGAATTATATTTGATTTATTTTCCCTAACAATATTTGCACATGATTTTTGGTTTAAAACAATACAAAAGAATAGAACATTTGATTTTGGACCAATTTCTACAAACTTTTTTTCTCTCTCTCTCTTTTTTTTTTTTTTTTAATCCCCTCAGATTATCACTTCTATGTATCAAAAATTTCATCCTTCTGTAGTTCATTAAATGTAAATTAGATATTCTTCTATTTATTGTTACTATTGTAAATACCCTCTAGCACCCTTTGTAATATTAAACAGAGCTAAAATGTGGGTGTTCTTACAGATATCTAGTGTATGCTTTCATGGACATGCCTTTTGACTATTGCATGCATTGACTGTATAGAGGGGGAAAAGATGAAAAGGAACTTCTTTCAAGCAGCTGAGAATTGCATGCAATTTCTGTTAGCCATGAATAGTTTAAGAAAGCAAATACTTCCATAAATAATCAGAATGAGGGAAGTAACTTAATTCTGTGAAGGAACTGCTCTCTGAACCATGTTCAAATGTATCTGGCTTCTCATTAAAATTATCCCCCACGGAAATGTTCCTCCAATTCTTAACAACATCAGAAGTCAATACTTTCAAAGTATTAAAGTAATTGCTTTAAGCCTTTCCTATTTTCATACCTAAGAAACGAAATTATAGCCCACTGATGTAAAAAGACACCCAAGTTACCATAGATTGACTATGGCATTGCTTAGTTCGAATTTGTATACAATGCATGAGAGTTTTTTTCTTTCAACACTTTGATTACAATGCAACACAGATCAAAAAATATAATCCAGAGTCCATCATGCCAGTTCTTATCTTCTAGATAAAGAATAAAAGGATATTGAAAAGACTTACATGCAAAGGGTAGGAAAATACTCAAGAGTACATGAAAGGCTAATAAGCAAATGTAGAACATAGATTCAGAAGCCTCCATGTGAATCTGAAGATACAGTAAATGTGATTTCCTTCTATTTTTTCTTTTTTTTAATTAATTACTATGAGTTTTCTACTCTTGTGAATGTTAGGTTTCACCTTCCGGGAAATTAGGAACTTAACAGGTACACGGAGTTGTGTAAAGCAGAACTCTCCCAGACGTGACCAAATTTCAATACATGAATGAAAGTATGAAACCTTTTTTAGGCAGCGTAAATGCTTATCTAGACACAGTGTTAACTCTCAGAGCCAATATGGAAAATACTGTAAAAGTAACAAGGTAAGTCAAAGTACGGTAAGCACTGTGATAAACAAGCTATGCTGAAAAAAAAACCAAGTCTGTTGTGCCTGTCAAACTATTCTCTATGGAATAGTGCTAACCAACAAAAGGAAAAGAAAATTTCTGTTGTATTCTGTGAATATATAAAAATATCTGCTCAGCTGCATGGTGATTTGGATGCAACTGTAACTCTTTTAAAGTGTCCTGGAATTATTGCATATAAGCATCAGAGGCAGAATTATTCTGAGTTCTGAAAGTATTTGCTCACTTAGAGGAGAACATCTGACTGTATTCATGTCAAGGAGTGTAATGAGAAAAGAAAATTGTATAAAATTAATTTATCTTGTGACAAAGATTATAATGGAAGTGGAGATTAAGTCTGTAGAATAAAATAGCCTGGTCTTTAACATGTCTTAAAATAGATGTGTGCAATCCAGATCTTTGCTTTTAGTGCTTGCATTTCCACTTCCTTGAATTTATACTTGACTCTGTCTTCGATGAATGCATGGGAGTCAGCAAATGGATGCCATAAGAATTCTTATATAATGTAAAGCATTTAATGAACATTTTTGAGGCAGCTTTGCTTTAAAAAATGTTTACATTATTTTCAAGCTATGACATTATCATTTAAATGCTACAATTTAAAAACTAGGTCACGTATCAAATCCACATTTACAATGATAAAAGGAAAAAAATGCATTTTTTAAGTAGGTTTACTAGTATATGTAGGATCTACCTACATTTGTGAGAATACAGGTCATAAAGATAAATTAATCAAAATAAGACTTGTGTAAGGTTTTTTTTTTCATATGATCATATCATTTTGTGCAGTAAAAGGACTTTCTAAATTATGATGTAAGGGAAGTTATTAGCCATTTTCAAGACTCATCAGAAATGCTAATTCACAATTCTTGGTATTTTAAGTATATTTCTGTAAGATGGTTCTGATTTGATCTGGGACAGAAAATATTTTACCCCAAAGGAGTCAATAAACACACTTGCCCAGAACTGGAGGTTAAATAGAATCATAGAATCACAGAATCAACCAGGTTGACTTTAAAATCAGTATTTGAAGTAGATAAACCATCTTTAATCACAGACTTTCAGGTTTTAAATAATAATTCACAGGTGTCTGTGCTAGTTCTGTGAAATGCTGTATTATCTACAAACATGTTTCTTGACACTGCACTAGTTGCTACTATCCTAAGTATTCTGTATATTGTCACAGAATTATAGGAGAGTTTTAAACAAGTTCTTTCTGAAACAAATTAATGGAAATGGAGGAAGATAAGCAAAGGCAATATACTTTTGATAACAATTAAGTGTTTAGTTTACATTTTCTGTCATTTCCTTGTGCCAGCAATCTTTATTTGCTGCAATTGTAATTACTTAATGACCTTTTTTTTTTTAAAGTTTACATCTTGCCAGTAATTGCACCCTTTTCCATTTCTATTCTGCTTTACAAAAGCAAAAAATAACTCTAGGACAAACATTGGAAGCCTGCATTGTACTGTCACCTATAGCTGGGTTGGCCATAAATCCCAAGGAGATACAAAAGGAAGTCAGACTACAAAGCAACAGCTGCTACTGTAAGCTGAAAAAGAAGATAATCCATCTCATAAGACACCTAATTTCCAGAGTAATTTTAAGCACAGTTATCAGGAAAAGACTGACTCCATCATCACATGTGAAGAGCAATAGGCTTTACTTTCCTACGCCACAGTTAGTAGCAAAAATAATATTTTGAATATCTATTTTTGCAATGTGACTGAGGTGGAATTTGGGAGAGGCAGAAAATCACAGTATCACAGTATCACAGTATTACCAAGGTTGGAAGAGACCTCATAGATCATCAAGTCCAACCCATTACCACAGAACTCAAGGCTAGACCATGGCACCAAGTGCCACGTCCAATCCTGCCTTGAACAGCTCCAGGGACTGCGACTCCACCACCTCCCTGGGCAGCCCATTCCAGTAGCCAATGACTCTCTCAGTGAAGAACTTTCTCCTCATCTCAAGCCTAAATTTCCCCTGGCGTAGCTTGAGGCTGTGTCCTCTTGTTCTGGTGCTGGCTGCCTGAGAGAAGAGAATGAGACAATAACTAAAATCTAATTCAAAGAAAACACTCCTCTGTATAGAACCATGACTCCTCTGTTTCAAGAACACTAAGGTGTATTATAGTCCATCTCATCTGCTAGGGGAGGTCATAACTTAGCCCTCAAAACTGAGGGAAAAACCCAATAATTTCTGAACAATATGGGCAATATTGATAACTTCAGGTAATATTATTTCTGCCTAGAGATTCCTTCATCATCACTCACCTTCTTCCTAAGAAATGCATATACATACATAAATTCTGCAACTGGACTTAATGACTGAAGTGCCTCTTGCATGGTTTCAAATGGACACAATGCCAAGTAAACGTTTTGTTTAACAAGCGTGGGTACTTCCAGAAGCCCAGCTGACTGTCCTGGAAAATGGTGCATGCGGTAATGTACATATGCAGCACTCCTTTCAGGAAGACATTTTGAGAAACCTAAGTACTCACCTAGCCAAAAGAACCAGAGACATTTTTGTATTGCTCCCTGTGTCCAGTAGTCTCAGTGGAGAAAAAGCTTTTGCCCTTAGCATATTATTTGCTGTACTGGGAATATACATTGTCCTGGAGTCCCGTATACCCAAAAATTCCTCTCCCTCTGTGGTTTGAATGGGACAGAAAAGGCGCAAAAAGACCTGTTTCCCCCCCCCCCCCAACCCTGCAGGCGTGAAGGGGGGGAGCAAGGGACCCTTCCGGCACAAGGGGTACCCCATACAGTGCCTGCACTGGAATCGGCTGGGGATTGGCTGTGGTCTTTGCACCTAGGAAGTGGGAACTCGGCTCTTTGTCTAGGAAGGGTATAAATACTGGGGGGACCTCCCACCTTGGGCTTTCCACCTTAGGGTTCGTTCCGCCTTGGAATTCTCCCCCGCTTGGATAACTTCTGCAGAAGGAGCCCCTGGCGCTCTGAAAGACAAGCTCCGAAGGACAGCTTCCACTGTAAGCACCCCCTTTATGCAGCTTTATAGCTCTTGATGACCCTCGAGGCTTCTGAAAGACCCGAAGGGACAAGCATGTGGACCACTCTTCCATTCAGCCAGCCTGACTCACCCATGAGTAACTTTGGCTCAGCCTTATATTGATAGTGGGGGACGCTATATTTAATAGCTTAAGCCTTTTCCAACTTCTGCCTTCCAAAATAGTCAAGTCTATCTATGGTATCCGTGTAGATCTTCTCAACCAACTGAACCTGCTAATTAAAACTAAATTAATTTCTGTATATAGTTTTGGGGGTGGTTTTGGGGAAAATAAAATAACTCTATTCTTCTATAAATTCCTGACTCTGACGCATTAATTCCCTGCCTCCATAACATACATGCAAAACGTCTTCCACAGGCATATTAGAAAAACATAAGTTATACTTAGAACCAAACCAAACCAACCAAAAAAGCAAATGTAAAAATAAATCCTGACTGAAATATCATATTGTTCAGAAGATGGATGTAAATATACTTTAAAATAATGCTAAACTCAGTGGGATTAGGAAGAAAAGACAAAAACTGGCAACTACAGACTGTGAAGCTGGAAGTAGAAATACCGCTGCAAAACCAAAACAGCAGAGCCTCAGGCACTTTGCTCACTCTGTGGAGACAACAGCCTGCGGCTCAAGAAGGCAAGCTTGATGTGTAGCAGATACCTTGTGAGGCACAAGGTGCTACTTTTGGTTTTATTAGGGAAAAAGAAAGAGTCATGAAATAATAAACAAAGTCATGCTTAGCTGTTTTAAGACAACAAAATCACTCCAAAGGAGCCAGAAATCCTTGTATTGCTCTGACGGACCGGGTGGGAGAAAAGGAGTCCTTTCAGGGTACATGTTCCCTCCTCTCTGTAGTAGAGGCTTCCTGCAAGGCTTGTGCTCAAAGTTTTGATTCCCCAGGCTAATACAACAGACAAGAGAAGGAGACTGCTTTATTTGCTGCACTCTTTCCTCATAAAATGTGAATGGTTTCTATTCCTATGGATTTTGTCATTAAAAACATCATTGGCACGGGCCTGAAATACCATCTTTCCCATTTATAGCAGTGTTTGAATCCCGTGGAGGTGAATTCTCTGTCTTTGGAAAAGGGTCAGTCAGGTGGAACATTCTAGGCACAACCTTTGCTTTGAGAGGAAGAGGGTTGCTTCAGGGACACAATTATTCAGTTATTATAATATACTCTTTTTTTTTTTTTTTTTTTTTGATGGCAGTGACTCTTTGGATTCTTTATCAAAGTCAGATGACAGCATATCCTTATCATTGGCTGTTATTTAAACCCCTAAAGGAGAAGTCTTGAATATTTAAATTATAGTAATGTGCCACATTAGTTTTTTCTTACCATCTTTATTAGCTGATAGGTTTTTCCCCACTTCAAGGTGCAGCTTTTAAAGATTTTGGTTTTTTATTATAAGGCTGTGATAATACATTTTAACCAAATGACAACAAACCCCTCCAAACAACAAACAAGGGAAAACAAACAAAAAACCCCACTTCATAGTGAAACAATTTATACTTAGAGGTAGCTCTATGAAACTAAAGATCTCCTGCTAGTGATACTATTTTTGTAGTGTGTTTTGTTACTTTTACAATTACAGTAACATATATTTAAAGAGAAAAAAACAAATTAAAAATGAAAGCACCCAACACTGTTCATCAAATGAGGGTCACTGACAAGTAACAACTGGATAAGCCTTAGTGACAGCTTGTCCAGGTTTCTGAAAAGGTCCAGGGGTTGTACAGTAGCAATTGACATATGGTGGGCTAAAACCCAATATTTTGTGGTTCACATCTACAGCAATAAATTAACATTTTTTTATTAAGAAATATTACTATAGAGGCTGAAATGTTCTTCATGTTATTTCAAACAGAAAGCTAAAAATGTAGTCTGGGAGATGGCTTGCAGTTTCCATGTGTCTCTGCTTGTGTTCACACGGTCCAAATGCAACCCCTTTTTGAAGCTTAAAGCTCCTTGTGACTGTAAACACTTATTGCTTTTACATCTAATAAAATACTATGGAAAGACGTAGATTCTCATGAACTGGATGAAAGAAGATCTTTTAAGTGCCTGAATCCTATACTGGAATGCAAACCCTCAAACTCTGTGTGGTTGTGTGTGATTATAGTTATAATGGTCAAATAATCTAAAATTCCTGAATGTTCTCTAGCACCATCCTTTGGGAAAAGTATATTTCATTTAATTTCCTAGTTACCCAGAACTAATCCTTACAATCCCTGACATAAGCTATTTTTTTAGCCTATCAAATAGTTTGTGGGGTTTTTTTGGTTGGTTGCCTGTTTTTTATATTTTTTAAATCTATATATACTTTTGGAGTTGTTTGTCCGTGACTTTATCTGTTTTGCTTGGCCTGTCTCTCTTTTCTGCAAAATGAATGTGGATTCTGCATTTTCATTTATTTTAAAGCCTTTCCTTCCAATTTTAGTTTCACCTGCGACTCTCTATCAGGTGTTTTTTCTTCATGCATTAAGTTCTTAAATCTTTATTATCCTTGTTGTCCTAAGAATTATCACTATCAGCATTCTTGTCCTCTAAACTAACCTCCATTTTACACTTTCCATCTATCTTCTTCAGGTCGGGCCAGATTTCTCCTTGGTTGTTCTTGGACATCTACTGAAAACACTTTTTTCAGGTTCAAATTCTTTGAATTCCTCCTGTCTACTTTAGATCGAAACTGACCACCAACAGCTTCCACTGCTGTTCTCTGATCTGTAGTTTGCTGTTCAGGGAGTGCTTAGTCATGAAGTATTTGAATGCTTTTCTCTCACTGTCATCTCTGAAATCATCTGTAACTCTAGTAACAGTTCTTGAAAGTGATATCCATTACGTGAGCATCTCTATTTTGTTCTTCTTTGTGTGTCCCAAAATTGCAAGGTTCATACAGTTCAGATGACTTCAACAAAAAACTTGGTATTATGAACTGGGGTGAATACACTAAATACATCTAAAGATTCCCTGGTAGAAAATCTTCCAGCCACTGCTCTCATATATGAAATAGTCTAGAGAACTCCTTCATCGGGATGATTTCTAGGATTATTTTTGTTTGCAAAATACTTGTCCTAGTAGGGCATAAATCCTGACAGGCCAGTTTAATCCTTGCTCTCCTCCTCCCGTTGTGGGTCTGGGAGTAGATGAGCAAACAACTGAGAGTTTGTCCCCAGTAAAGCCTTGAGGGCTAGGAGCTTAGTACCACGGGTCAGGTGTCTTGTGCTACCCCTCAGCGTGCCTGCATGGTGGCATGAGGCAGAAAGCTTTGAATTCATTGACCAGAACAATGATGCTAGTGCCTATTAGTCAGTTTCTTTTTCAAAATGATGTATTTTGGGGTGACTTAGGAACCATGCCTTTCTGCACTGACCCTCCACCGGGAGCAGCACTCTGTTTGCGGCTCCTTAACTGGGAAGCCCAGTGGCCACGTGTTTGCAGCATACAGCAGCAGCTAAGCAGCAGCAACTCAGTTCTTCTCTCCTTCCCTCTGCCTGGAATATTTTGTATTTTGTCCCAGGATCATTATTGTGAGTTTTGGAAGAGTCTTTGAACAGGAAACTTACTCAGGGACCAAAGCGTCATAAGTACATATGCTGGAGTGAATGCTCAGGCTCCATAAGCATAGTTAGAATTTTCCTGTATTCACATTCCTACCTTCAAAGTTCTGATTCTTTAAACTGTTTAATTTTGTGTTTATAACTAGCCTTTGTGCAGCTACTTCCGGTCAACTAAAAATCCAAAGAATCTCAGGGAACTTTACCATTTAAAAAAATATTAATAAGAAACCCAATATTAATATAAAATTATATTAATAACTCATAACTGATTATTAATTTCCACAATACTACACTAATTTGAGAAAGAAAGCCAGGATGGTACACATATGTACAAAAATTCCATCTTGTAATGCAAATATAGAAAATATCTATTTCTGTATGCTTTAGTTAAGATATTATGGCTTCAGAGTTGGCTAATAGGAACTGCAAAAGATCCACAAAACCTTTATATTCATATTAGAAACTCATGCATAGACGATTTTAAAGAAGAAAACTTCTCCATTTTAGTTATGTTAATCATTCTGTTTTCCTTCATATTTCCATGATTTTGTAAAGCATAGATCGAGAGCATAGACCTAGAAAGGATGCAATCATCACTGATTCTTTTATACCTTAATGATAATGAACTTTCATTTTTGATTTGCAATCATTTAAACACAAATGTCAGTTTCTGAATAATTTAGTTGCTGCACAGAAAAGATGGCATGCAGTGTGGGCATACCTGAGAGGAAATACTCTTTATGGTTGCATGTCAGTCTCTAAAATGAGACTTTAACAGGTAAATTATTAATAAAAGTATTCAATATGTCACTTATCTATTTATAAAGCCTTCAGAACTCAGGAAAACCCACAAAACATATTTGACACATTATTATGTGAGGCTGCATTTTAAAAGCCTTAAAAGTCTTTAGGTTTTGAATTGCATTTCTTTATTCTGTTTACCTTTGCATTATAGAATTACAGATCTATAACAGAATGTAGTACTCCTGAAGTCTGAAAACCATTAGAAATGTACTGAATACAAGTGGAGAGAGAAAACACAAAAAAGAAGTACTACAAACCTAAAATCCAAGATTCAATGGACAGATAGAGCAGTTGTATTACATCAAGGATTGTATGTCAATTACAGTATTTTGACCTCTTGTGTTGGGAAAGAACTAGGAATTGACAATTAAAAAAAATCAATTTGTACAGTAATGAAGTTATTGATATTTATTCTAAAAGAACTACAGGACTAGGTAATAAATGACTGTTCCTCTGCCCTCTGCTATATAGATATATATATATAAGCATTTTGTTACAGATTTTTTTTTTCCATCGCAAAAAAAGATTTCTCTTTTTAAGAGAGGTTTTCAGTTTGGAGTTGAAACACCATGCTTCAAAAATAATAAAAAAAAAAAAATCAAACAAAAAAAAATAACAAAAGGAAAAAAAAGTTTGAAGCTATGACCCAATGACTGGACATTCATTTTGATGTGTGAAATTAGAGCTGGGTCTCTTTCTTCACTAGCAACCCTTATTTGGCCTGATAGAAAATGATGAAATTCACAGTTGCAGCTAGGAGTGTCAGAAGAACAGTAGGTGAGAAAGAGAAACCATGGTATATATCTAAAGATACACATACATGTGTAGGTATTTATAGATGAATACATAATAGAACACGACTCTGCAGAGGGATCTGAACAGGCTGTGTCAATAGTTTGAGGCCAGTAGTAAGGGTGCCAATGAGGTCAAGTGCTGAGTGCTGCACTTGGGTCGCAACATTCCAAGACTGGGAAAGATTGGCTGATACATTACCCAGCAGAGAAGGACCTAGGTGCATTAATCAAAGGCCAGTTGAATATGAGCTATCAGCACTCAGGTGGCCAAAAAAGGCCAACAACATCATGGCTTGTATGAGGAATGCTGTGACAAGCAAGACTAGGGAAGTGATTATTCTTCTGTACTCAGCACTGGTGAGGCCACACTCTGAGTATTATGTTCCTCACAAAAAGCAAGACATTGAGATGCTGGAGAGCATCACTAGAAGGACAACAAGGGTGGAGAAGAGTCTGGAGAACAGGTCTTATGAGGAGCAACTGAGGGAATTGCATTGTTTAATTTGTATAAAATGAAGACCAGATGGGATCCATTCTAGGGTGCTGAAAGCTGGCAGATGAGCTGGCCAAGCTGCTCTCCATCATTTATCAACAGTCCTGGCTCACTGGAGAGGTCCTGAAAGACTGGAAGCTGGCTGCTATGATGCTCATCCACAAGAAGGGCCAGAGGGAGAACCCAGGAAATTACAGACCTGTCAGCCTGACCTCAATGCCAGGCAAGGTCATGGAGCAGGTCATATTGAGTGCCATCACAAAGCACTTACAGGATGGCCAAGGGATCAGGCCCAGCCAGCATGGGTTTAGGAAGGGCAGGTCCTGTCTCACCAACCTGATCTCCTTTTATGATCAAGTTACCCGCCAGGTGAATGTGAGGAAGGCTGTGGATGTAGTCTAGCTGGACTTCAGCAAAGCCTTTGACACCAAAGCCTGCCACAACAAGCTCCTGGCAAAGCTGGCAGCTCATGGCTTGGATAGATTCACTCTGATATGAGTCAAGAACTGTCTGGAAGGCCAGGCCCAGAGAGTGGTGGTGAATGGTGCCATATCCAGTTGGCAGCCAGTCACTAGTGGTGTTCCCCAGGGATCAGTGCTGGGCCCAGTCCTGTTCAATATCTTTATTGATGATCTGGACAAGGAGATTGAGTGGCTGGAGAACAGCCAGGAAGAAAGGGACCTGGGAGTACTGGTAGATAGTAGCTGAACATGAGCCAGTAGTGTGCCCAGGTGGCCAAGAGAACCAGTGGCATCCTGGCCTGGATCAGGAACAGTGTGGCCAGTAGGACAAGGGAGGTTATTCTCCCCCCTGTACTCAGCACTGCTCAGGCCACACCTTGAGTACTGTGTCCAGTTCTGGACTCCTCAATTCAAGAGATATATTGAGACACTGGAGCATGTCCAGAGAAGGGTGATGAAGCTGGTGAAAGGCCTGGACCACAGCCCTGTGGGGAGAGGCTGAGGGAGCTGGGGTTGTTTGGCCTGGACAAAGTGTGGAGCTACATCCAATAATGCAGGTCTATGCAGAGTGCTGGTTTAACTTCTGAAAGTCAGCTCCATGTTTCTTAGAAGTTACAATGATGCAGCTATAGTACATCATTTCTGGATACACATCAACTGCAAGCAGCTGTGTGACACTGTAAAAGCCCATCCATGTATTCCAGTTTAAAGCATCAAAAAGTAAAGAACTGAGTTCTGCAGTGAGCACCTGGATCTCAGAGGCATTGCTGTTCTGGGCTCTGACAAGTGTTTCTGTGGGTTTGACCAAAAAAAAAAAGTAACTTTTTTGGTCAAATAAAATTTATTTACTCTATCTATCTATCTATCTATCTACCTACCTATCTATCTATTTATTTTGGTCATAAATGTTAGCAAACCAGAAAGACTGTTGTAGTTAAAAAAAAAAAAAAACAATAATTAATAATCCTGGCAAATGTCTTTGGTGTATTTGGGATTTAGTATTTCATTGTCCAACTATTTCCCTTTGTCAGAAGAAGACAAACATTTGTACCAGAACACTGGCTAAAGATTATCAGACTCTTCATCATTAAATCAACTACACAGAGAATAAAGTTTATAGTAATTTTATGGCTCATAGTTCATATCACACATGAGGTGAATTAATAATGTGGATATGAAGAAAAACAATTTATTAATGTTAATAACTCTTCCAATAAAATTTCCAGGAGGACCTATAGTGATAAATTGAATAATTATGAGTATAATTATGACTAACTAGAATGATAATTTCATGCTAATGCAATAATAATGACGTGAAAGTGTAGATCATGAATTTTAACTGTTCGCTTATTCAAATTTCCATAAGCAGAGACCAGAAAAAAAAACCCAAACCCCCAAACCAAAACCATAACAAGAAAAATTTCCACAAATACCCTCCCCCCCCAAATTCTTCAGCCTTAACATCTGATCAAATTATGCTTTGCTGTCAAAGAGAAACTATTAAATGCTTAAATAGACATAATTTTGATTATTTTTAATGGACTAAAAAAAATAGCAATCTAGTAATATCTTTAAATCAGGAAATAGGTAGTCTGTCGATCATGAAATCAATCACCTATTAATCTTCTGATGGCCTCTGAGGATTATAAAGAATACACCAAACAATTACAGTTAAATTTCATTTTCAATAAAGAACTGTCATACTTGAGTTATACTTTATTTCTGGGGAGGTGTGTTTAGAGGATAATCATCCCAGAAAAGCTGTGCAAGTGTTCAGTAGAGATATCAAGTGTAAACTGCACCCTACAAGTAAATGTAACTGAAGGTCAGATTAATTTTTTACCAAATTATATTGAGCTGGGGGATAGTGAAGTCAGCAAAAATGAGAGGAGTTCACAAAAGGTTTCTCTGAAACCAACCAATTTGATACCAAATAATTTATTATAAAAACTAATGAATCTCTTTGGCTTCAGGATAACTGAAAACAATATACTGTGGCATCCAAGCCAGTTGCTGTAATTTCAGTTTAGCATGGGAGAGACATGATTTAATGTGTCTTACTGATGGTATAACCTGTTGCTTGTCCTTTAGAACTTCTGGGAATGAAAAGCAGTGGAGAAAAGCTAATATATATTACTAGCACATGTGTCCTGAGTTCTGTGTTTTATTTTATTAGGAAGAAAATGATTTCTGTATATTCTTCACAGCATGGAGAAAGCGCTTTGTCTCAGAAAATGATACAAAACATACATATATACATAGCAGCTAATGACAGTAGCTACTTACTTTTTCTGTATGTGCACTCCAGCATGTGAGAGTAAACAAATTTATAAGAAAAATGCACCTGTGATTTAACTGTGTTTCTCTGATGACTAGTTGGTTTACCCAAATAGCCTGAAGGGGAAAAAAAAAACCAACAAAGCAAACCAAAACCCCTCCATTTTATTCAACCACTGATCTCTGGGGATTACTTGCAGAAGTAGCAGTTGGTATGGGCCAGATTTATACCAAGGAACATACTGATATAGTACCTGTAAGGATTTTTTACATCATTATTGCAGCTCATCCAGTAGTCTTGTTTAGATTGAAGAGATAGCCCTTCCCTTCTTCCCATCCCCCTCCCATGTGCTGGGGTAACTGGAATATTTTAGTGAGAGAAATTAGATTGTTGGCTGTGAAGAGGAAACAATGGTGATGTCTACTTCACTCATAGGCTTGCTGAGATGTTTAAAAACAAGAACATAAACATAGATTATGGTTGCTGTGTGTCTCTTGGTGGCTGCACTTTTCTCTCTGGCCTGCTTTCTGTGTAACTAATCCTTTCATTTTCTAATCCCCCTGGCTGATCCTTCAAACTCACCTTGCATGTAAGGCAAAGTCTAGGATAACGTAGAAGAGAGGAAAGAAGGTGGAAGGGCGATTGGGAGCCCCTTCTGGAGACTCTTTTCTGGGACAGTTATTGTGTTTCTGTATTACCTTTAACTTGTATATTTCTGTATATAGCTGTATATATTGTAAATATCTGCTTGTATATTGTGCTAAGCTGTACATATAAAGCTTCATTCCTTAATTTCCAGATGGCTGAATATAGTCTGGGTGATTTCATAAGAGTAGGGGGACAGGTAACACACAAACCATCACACCTCTCTTCTCCTCCCTTTTCCTTTTAAATTTGAGTTTTAAAAGATGTTAACATAAAAGAGAAAAGATGCATTTTTGTGGTGGTTTGGGTGTTACCCACCCCCCAGACACTTTGGAAATCACTCAGACTAGACTCATCTGTCTCTGGAAATTGAATGAAGCTTATATTTACAGCTTAGCACAATATACAAGCAGATATTTACAGTACATACAGTTATATACAGAAATATACAAGGTACTACAGAAACACAGCACCCCTCCCAGAAACCTGAGTCCCCAGGAGGGGCTCCCAACTGCCCTTCCACCTTCTCCCGCCCCTCAACCTTACCCCAGACATTGCCTTGTGCCCCAAGGAAGAATGGAGGTCGGCCAGGGGGGTTAGGAAGCAAATGGATTAATCAGAGAGACGGTGGGTGAGGTTAGAGAGAAAATGCCCAGAGCCCAGGCAGTGCCTGAATGCCCTATGTATGTTTATACTCTTGTTCTTATACATATCAGCAAGTCTATAAGTGAAGTAGACATTACCATTGTTTCTCTTTCACAGCCTGTGATCTACTCCTTCTCACCAAAACATTCTAGCTAGCTTCAAACTAGCACAATTATGTACAGTGTCACAACACTGATTTATAAGTAATATTAATAAGGAATGTCTGATATACTACTTTAGTCCTATGGTGAGAGAGAAGAACATAGAAGGAAAACATCAGACTGCACCAGTACTTGCAGTCAAGAGAACCTGCAGTGCTCCTTTATGATTGTGAAGCAACTTGTAAAAGACCACTTTTATTTAATGTCAACTAAATAAAAAGTTCATAGTTGTTTCAGCAGGATAAAGATGCTTCCAAAGAGATAGCAAGCAACACAGTGACACAAGATAACAATTAATCTAATTAAAATGAGTCCTAAAATGAGAAGCCAAAGTTAGGGTTTTTTTTAAGTTTAAATGTTAAAAGTTATGCCATCTGATCTTCCTCCATCTCAGTTTGATGTCTAGATCTCCAGCAGATCCAGTTTTTTCCATATTTAGGCTTTTAGATAACATTACTTTTCAGCAATTCTCTTGCCATTTATGCATGATCAATAGGATAAAACTAAGACATATGCTTTCATGGTTAAGTTACTTGTCTGAAGTTGTGATTGTGGACTGAGATTCTTCAGACAATCAGGAGCTTGAAGATGATACCTTTACTCAAATCTCTGAGAAGTCTCAACAATCACTCATCGAGTCTTTCCTTGTTTTTTCTTTCAAGAAAGCAAAAGGTAGCAACAGTCATTAACCCAATATTATACAGGGTTCATAGAAAATGTCTAGCAGTATGTTCGGCTAAATGGTACTGCATTTTTCTTTCACCTTGCACAGCCATTTTTGTGCTATCATTAGCCCTTTGACAAGGGTACAATAACAGTAGCTGGTCTTTTGTTTGTTTTTAAGAATCAGTGGAAGAATGATCAGTAAAATAAGAAAAGAACTGAGCAAAGATAGTTACATGAAAGTAATGAATTCTGCTCCAGTGCTGCAAGACAGAGTTTCTAAATAACAGAATGAAATAGAAAACAAGCCACAGGATCACAGTAGGACAAATGAAGGAGATGGAAACCAGCCTGAGGCATGAAAAATAGGTTCTTCCAAATTCTATGAGATTTAACACTAATCTGGGTGGCCTAATTTCATCAAAACACGAGAGTAGGATATAATCACCTCCCTTCCTGCATTTCTGGCTGTCCAGAAACTAGGAACATTTTAAAGCATTGATTGCATACCTCTCCCATCAGTTCTCAGTAGCTAACAATATTTGCTGCAAATTGTAACATGCAATGTCAACGTGGTATAAACTACAATCAACCCAGATGACATTCCCTGTTACATAGACAGATAAGAAGTAAAAATGAATCTCATCAAAGGTTGATAATTAATATAATTCCCAGAAATGTTAGGGGTTTTTTTACTATTCAGGATGAACTACTTAAATAAAAAAAAAAATAAATTTCTTGTTCAAAGGCTTTTGTGCTAAGATTAATAACTCTAGCAGATAGAAATTAATATGAAGTAGATATAACACATTTTCTCTTTCTTTCATTTTAATCTAGCATTTGGGACCCAGTTAAAGAATTATGAAATCTTAACAATGACATCTTTGAAATTTGAGTTAATATCATGGTGTCTTTGTCTGGGAAAAAAAATAATCTCATGGGTTGTTTAACACATTAATATTGAAGATTTTATGTTTTATGGGCTCACATTCTTCAACAAAGTTTTTGCATGTTCACTTAGAAGTGAAAAACTAACACAATCATGATGAAGAATTGTTAACCAATAAAATGTTTTGATGCTTTTGTTTGGGTCGTGTGTATGCAAATGAAAGACATTTAAAGTATTTGCTCTCAAGGTTAAACTATCATTTACTTAATGTGCAGTTTATAAAGCACCTCCTACAGACATCTGGAACACTGACACAGAAGGAAGTTCAACAACAAAATAAATTACACTGAATAATTGTGTAAGATAGTGAGGCAAGTCTTGGTTTGCTGATAGTACTTTTCCCCAAATCTTCCAGTATATTATTTACTGTTTACAGAACAAAGCTGCTGTTGGACATCACTACAGATAATGAAGTGTGATTTAGTGGACCAATGGTCATAGATAATTTTCAACACTTGGCATTAAACTGCCATTCCAGAGCATGTATCACAGGTAGCTCCTTTGCTCTCTCTCCAGCCCAGTGTGGATGTTTTGAATGTCCAGGGTGTCTCTAATGGAAGCACATGCCTGTGTCAGCATTTACTAGCAACAACCATCATGTTAATGTTAATATGGAGGCTCTACCGTGTGTGTGAAATTCATGCATAGAAGTCTTATTCCATGATTTATTCTAATGAAGGGAGAATCAGTGACTGTAATCAGTTATGCTAATCCTATGAAAAAAATCCCACACTATACCAGAGTTTTGTAAATTTTTTTAAAGGGAGGTGATATAATCTGTTAGAGAAAGTGTACTATAGACTACAAGAGTAAAATAGCCATGTATATACTCATTATATATATATATATACACAAAAATATAAGCTCTTAAACTGCTTTTAAAAACAGAACAACAAAACCCACATCATTTTCTGTGTGCATGGATAACAAATTCCACGTCGGAAATTCTAACAGAAGTATTTTATAACACCACATTTTATTCATAACCATATTTTAAGATATCCATACTTTAAAATACGTAGAAATTACCTCTTAAAGGTTTCCATTGTTAAATCTGTACTGACTACCAATATTCTGAATAGTTTTCTAGAAAGAAATGTATGGTAAGAAACCTGAAAGAAAAGTGGAGTTTTAACAGTCTTTTGTGACCATTTTCTTCTGATTGCTAATCAGATTTTCTGATCATTTGAGCTCTAATTTCAAAAAGTAGTATTTCAGTAATACAAGCTTAATAAAAATCAAGTCTGTATTCTAAATTTTAACATACCAGGAGGCCATTGGGAGCTAGGAGTGTTCTACATAGCTCTAGTATATTTCTCAACAGACACAAGGGCATGTGTTAAACAGAGACAATCAATCAAAGTTTACAAGTAATATACAAGGGATTTAACATGCTGTTTATAGCAATATATCCAATTACTGCTAGTATGTTGTACATGTGTTATACAGATTTGGTGCCTTAGAGCCATACTCTTTTTTTGTTCTTTTGAGACTATGCAAATATAATGGTCATGTTTTGATTGCTGTTCTCAAGTACTGAGATCAGATTTATTGTTTATATATTCTGAGGTGTGAGTTCACAAGTGGAAAAATGCTCTGACATCCCAGCTTTAACAAGGAAGATTAAGAATGTAGTAAATGCTTTTGTAAGCAGACCTCTTGGCCTTCCTCTGGAATAAAGAAGGAACTGAGATAGTGAAAAGTGTTAGGTGCTTCCAAGGCTGGCTAGCTACCAAAATTAATAGTTAAATACACTAAAACGTACAAATTTCTTTGTGCTTATATTGCCAAATATAAACATGTAGAAGTCCCTTCTTTTTGAAGACAGTTTGCATATGCTCATGTAACTTTGCCTAGAAGTTGACCAGAGGCATGCATAAGATCAGAAACTGCACACTACTTTTCACAGAGTTTTAACACTAGTAATTTCAATTTCTCATTTCATTACTAAAACTAGAGCTTCCAGACATTGTTAACATTCTGCTCTCCTTTTTGAGACCTGCCTTTACAAGATTTAAAGTCTTGGCGCTAAGCCTTCAGAATTATTCAATAGATGTAAATTTCTGTTTTATAAACACTTAGAAATATTACACAGCACTGCAACTGAATGTTGGATATATTAAGACTAAACAAAAATTGAAAACAAAACTCTGAAAAGTCCAAAACATTATTTTATTTTAATAACACACTTGATGGAATGTCTATAACTACTCTTTTCATCAAAGCTTTGTCTTCAGGAGTACTGTGTACAATGAGAAAATGAGAGCATTTGACCTTACATCTTACATTTGATTGTAAGAGATATAATTTTGAAGTAGAAAAGAAGCACATGAACAACTTGGCACAAGTATTAATAGATTATTAATATAAACAATTTAAATAATGTATATATACATATATATATATAGTTAAGCTGTGTACCTGATGTTACTCAGCAGTAGTCCTGCTCTGTTATAAACCCAGGAGAAACATGAAGGCTATGTTAACTCTAAACCCTGCCTGCTTTCAGAATCACAGAAACATTCAGGTTGGAAAAGACCCTTGGGATGGCTGGGTCCAACTGATAACCCTAATCTACAAGGTTCATCCCTATACCATATCCACAAGCACCACATGTACAGTCTAAACCTACCCAATTGCAGTCTGAGGTGATTCCCTCTTATTCTATCACTAATTACCTGTGAGAAATGCCCAGCACCAAGCTCTACACGACACCCTTTCAGGTAGCTGCAGACAGTGATGAGGTCTCCCCTCATCCTTCTCTTTTTCAAACTAAACATTTCCGGCTCCTTCAATTACTCTTCATGAGATTTATTCTCCAGGTCCTTCACCAGCTTTGTTGCCCTCCTCTGCACTCACTCCAACATTTCAACATCTCTCTTGTATTGAGGTGTCCAAAACTGAACACAACACTCAAGGTGTGGCCTTGACAGTGCCAAGTACAAGGGGATAATCATCTCCCTGCTCCTGCTGGACACAGTATTTCTGATTTCAATGTATAATTCTAATGTATTTCTAATACAAGCCAGGATGCCATTGGCTTTCTTGGCCACCTGGGCACACTGTTGGCTCATGTTCAGCAGCTTGTCAGTTAGAATGCCCAGGTCCCTTTATGGAGCTGTTGGTTCCAGTGCTAAAGACTGAGGCAAAGTAGGCATTGAGCACCTCAGCCTTCTCCTCATCCTTAGTCACTGTGGTTTTGTCTGCATCTAATAAAGGATGAAGGTTTCCCCCAGTCCTCCTTTTGTTGTTGATGAAATTACAGAAACTTTTTAAAAATTATCCTTAATGGCTGTAACTAGGTTGAGTTCTAGCTGTGCTTTGGCTCTCCTAATTTTCTCCCTGAATAGCTTTACTACATCTTTACAGTTCTCATGAGAGATTTCTCCCCTCTTCCAAAGGCCATAAACTCTCCTTTTGTTCTTGAGGTCCAGTCGAAGGTCCATATTCATCCATGCTAGATGCTTTCCCTGCTGACTCGTTTTTTCAGCACACAGGGACAGCCTGCTCCTGTGCCTTTAAGACTTCCCTCTTGAAGTATGCCCAGCCTTCCTGGACTCCTAAATCCTTCAGGGTAGCCTCCCAAAGGACAGTCTCTAAATAAACATGTATTTCCATTATAAAGTATCTATATATTAATTACTTGAGATATGAAGTCTTATGCCTTAGCCATTGAATTGCTATGCTAGCACAAAATCCTAAAAAATTGAATAGTCTGTTGGGTATCAGCTGTGTTGCTTCAAGCACACTGGTACTTCCTCAAACTGTGTCATGTACAAATTTCCCTTAGGCTCTATTCTGAGATATATTTGAAGGGAAAAACACTGCAGGTTTCTACATAGGCAAAAATGTTTAATATAGAACGGACACAGACTCAATTAGCTAAGACTATTTAATCTCATTTCATTTCAGCTGCCTGAACAATTCAAGTTAAAGCATGTTATTAAGGGCATTGTTCAAATGTTCTTCTATTATTATTAACCATGGATTTGTAAAGTAGAAATAAAGCTGGAAAACTCTATCGCTACGTCTTGTCCTTTTCTGCTGCTACTAAGTATGCAGAGGAACATACCACAGTGCTGGGAAAAGTCAGAGTAGGAGAGAAACTTTAGGTCTGATGTTGCCAACAGTCATCATGTATAAACAGACATAATAGAAATTAATTGTACACATAATGAATTAACGTTTGATCAACAATTACATGGTTAGAAAAAGAATAATAAATATGTGTACTCTTTTGAAAAAGAAAGAAAACAGAAAGTTAATCACTGTGAAAATCACAGAAACTAAATCAGTAAAGGATTATTATTTTATTCTCTGTTCTGTTCTTCATTTTATTGTAGATGTTTAAAAGAAACCTGCAAAAGGCTTTGTGAGAACCTGAATCTAGTGCCTATTAAAGCCAGGAGTAATTTGTTTCATGGTTCAGTGAAATGCTCTGAGCAAGCATCTTTCTCAGTTGCTTCTCAGTTGCTGCCACTGAAGCAAAAGGTAGTCAATATTTTGCATATTTAATTGGTTACTACAATGGAGACTTTGAAGGCTTTACATCCTTTAAACACTGGTACATTTCTTTTTGTGAAATATATCTGGTCAGAAATGAACTCATTTGTGAAGCAAATTCAACAGTCCCAGTCAAATTGTGATTCTCATAAAGTATGTGAAAACTTGAATTAAGATTCAGACTTCTGGATCTTGGGAAACTGTTATAATTTAAATCTGTCTTTCAAGACCTAATTGTAACTTCACTGGTACAAATGAAATTAGTCTAAAATCCCCACTTCCAGAAAAAGACAAAAATTTGAGTCCTTTTTACTCTTTAAAATCAATTGTTTATAAAACATTTAAGTATAAATGACCATTAAATTGTGATAAAAGAGATAGCAATTGATTTTTATTTTAATTTATTCACTTATTTCTCAAACTGTCAAACAAGTAAAGGCCATTTCTGTAATGGAATCGTTTACACAGTTGTGATAAGTCTGTTTTCTTCTGTGAAGTCAGATTTTTGCTGTATCCATTAAGTTATCCCAGTGGTAACAATATACAAATAAAACTGATACATTTGCTTCCTTCGTTGCTTTTGAACAAGTTTTTAATAAGTTACGGTAGAGATTTAGCCATCTAATTGAATTAGCAAGGTAAAAACAAAAGCATGTCAATTAATAGGTTATTCAAGGAGATAGCAGTTTTATGTAATTGATTAAGGCAGACACCTCATTTAAGACTATTTTTTTTTTTGTATCATTTAAGGAAATTTATTTTCATATTTGAGAACGAAAGGTAGAGGCATCTAGACAGTCTTAGTATGTCAGATATTATTGAGAAAGCTGTTATTTATATGGGTTGCTTTCTTACTGAAAGAATATGCTTCATATATGCATTTTGCACTCCTAGCTGCTTATCTTTCAGAGGGGACAAAAATCTACAAAATATTATCTTTCAAGACCTAATGGAAATCTGAAAAAATAAGTTAAATTCCATTGTTCCTTGTTCATCATCAAAAGAACTGTCCATTACCTTTGAAATTCAACAGCAAATCCTGACATAATTTTCACTTACTATATTATATATGAACAGATATGTATTAACTCTTGAATTCCAGGGTGACAAGACTATTAACTGAAATAACTATCTTTCAGCTGAAGCTGAGCACATGTTGCCTTAGCATCAAGGGTAGTACAAACATGGTATCAACACAATATAATTTGCAGAGAATAATATTTTAGAGTGGAAATACACTTAAAGAATTGCAGTTTTTTATCTACACATGAGGCTCTTGGAAGAGCTAAAATAAAGGGGAAAAAAAAACAACAAAAATTTTCATCCACATGGGTTGCATATGTAGTGATTTCTTTTATAACAAAATTGCTCAGATTACATACATTTAACTTGTACAGTTTTGCTTTTGTGTTGTGTAAGGTACATATATGATATACATGCTGTTGGCTCCCACATCATCATTATTTTAATTTCTCTTGAATTTTTACACGAGTAAGGTGTTTTTTTTTCCTGTGCTTGTGCTGCTGAAGAACTTGTTTCTTAAGTCGGTATTCTTTATTAATATTATCTTGTTATTAATACAAATTTACACTAAATTGTTCATATGTTTGGCAGAGTGAGACACCTCCCATATTTGCAGAGGAAAATTCATTTAACTAAGTTAGACTTTTTTTCTTCTCCATTAAAGCACAGTAAACCACTAGAAAATACCTGCTATGTCTGAGGGAAGATTTCATCTGCAGAAAGAGTGCCTAGAATGCATGTTGCCTGCATGTTAGATAAGCACTGCATCTCTAGATTGTTAAGTAAATAATTAGTTTCAGCAGCACCAGTAAAGCTCTCACTTCTGAGCCACAGCATATTAAACTTTTCAGGGGAATTAGGAAATTAGAGATTGGATTACTATAGGGCAGGCACTGAACACATAGTTATCTGGAAAGACATAGCATCCAAAAATAACTCACAAGTCTTTCATGTTGAGGAGCTTAATAGTGAACATAGGTGGGCATAGCTGAAATGTTCTAGACAACTGATAGAGTGGATCTTGATTATAGGAGATATGTGGGTGAGTGTTGGGGTTTGAGCAGAATTGAGCAGAACTGGGCAGACTGAAAATAAGGAGAACAGGCAGGATAATGTTAGGACATTCTGATAAGGAGGCACAGCTGTAGGAAAGTGGCTTTGGGAGGGCTGGTAGAGAAACTGTGAAAGTTGTTGTCTATAGCTAGCTGCATGAGGGGGCTTTGAAGGGGCAGGTTGGTCAGGTCTGTCTCTATGCATGTGGACAGTCCATATTCTGCTATGTAACCTATCAGACTGACACACACTGTATTGGCCATTATATAAGCATCGCTCTTAGTTTCAGTAAATGAAATTGACTTTATCCACCACACTGGTGAGGCTGTCATTCAGGTTCCCTGCATGGATTCTGAAGAAAGGAACACATGTGGCAGGTGAGAAATTTTAGGTGGGTGAACACATACATTTTTATTAAATTATGTTTAATATTTTTTATCTCAGTTGTCAACTTCATCACAACAGAGAATCACCTACACAAACTGAACTGTTTTCATATACTTTCAAGGGCATAGACGTTGAAAGGAGAGTGCATTTGTGCTAAGTTTTAGCAGAAGGGAAAATAATTCAAGAAAATAAAGCCAAATATTTTGAGCAAATATATAACTAAAGGGTCAAATTCTGAAGCTTAGGCTCAAAAATGCTTGAACTTGATAACAAAGATATAAAAATGTTTATGAGGAAAACCAAAATGTTCACAGAGTAATTGCTTGTTATAGTGTTAGCTCCACTGACTTCATCGGTTGTACTCAACCATGTAATGGTATTAAAATAACCTGAGGACTCAAAGTCTGTTTTTCTGAAAATAAATAATTGAGTGAACCAGAAAAATAAATCACTGTAGTGACCAATATGTAGTTAAACAGCAATTTTTGTGTCACTTACTAGAAAATTTTGGCTTCTAGGAGAGACTACCAGACTTCAAGCAAAGAAACTTTAGATCTCTCAAATAAACTCAGTGAGACAGAAGCATTGTGTGACAGTGTAAGACCATATGTGGTTGAATGAAATAGCATGATTTTTTCAATTTAATTATTAACATAATATCTTTAACTTTGGGGTTAGTGTAATAGGCTGTCAGAGATCAGCTCCAGGCTGTGACTGCCCTGATTAACCTCAGCACTGAGCCTGTTGCTGCTTGCTTCTAGCCTGGCTTTTTCTGCTCCAGAATTGTCCTTCCACTTTCTCAGTCTAACCTCAGGCCAGAAGTACATTGATGCTGCTCAGTGATGGCTGGATTGTGGCTAGGTTCTGCTGCTGCCACACCCAGATCCTCTCACTCCCTTAGGGAATGTGAGTTTGTCTGCTTGTACTACTCCCAGCACAGGAAGTGGTATCCAAAAATTACTTGATTAGCAGATTTCATGATCAAGGGAAACTAGATATTTGTCAGATATGCATTGCCTAATTCATTCTGGCTTGGCATATCTGAACATTAAACAGTACTTCAACTTCACAACTGAGCTCCATTTTGAACGATTGTGTCTAATGTACAGAATCTTCCAAACTCTCTTTCAATTTTATTTTTTTTTTAAGAGCAAAATAATCCACAGGATATATATACAATGTTTAAAAGCGAATATTGATGTCATTTATGCTTTAATAATCTAATAGTCCAATAAAAATATAGTAAAAATCTTTATATCCAAAGCCCTTCCTTCCTCTCACTCTTCTAGTATTTCTTGGCACCCTGAAGATGACAGTGGAGCCTTCCTCAAGAAGAAGGTGAGGATGCCCTACTTTTTAATATTGAGATCTGAGGTTTTGCTATTTGTTTGTTTCATCACCATGGGCTGCTGCTTTTTGGCTGCTCCCAGCTGAGTGTGAGTGTGGTCCTATGGCCTTTTCCAGTCTTATCTCTCCAGGGACTTTTGCTGGGCAGTGGGGCCCTGGGTTTGTTAGGCCCCTCCCACAGATTTTTGCTGGTAATTCTAAAATCTAAATTTACTGGGTTATGCATTTTACTCTTATTTGCCTGTAAGCTATAAAATCACCAGCAACCCAAGCATTTATACATTCATTATATTAAAGTTTTGGGGTTTTTTTGTTTGTATCCCTTATGTTACATAAGATCAGCAGAATTTGGAACAATAAAGTGTGTACATACACTATTACAAATACTACTACTTCTCAGTTAAAAAAAAATGCAAATCAAGAGAGATTTTAAGACATTTATAAACCTTAGTTATTTTTTTCCTGAAATGGCAGTTAATCATAAAAATCTTACCCTGACACCAAACATCTTTTTTATTCTTAGAGGTGCTCTGATATTTTTACATTACTAGTAACAACTGATATCTTTCTGCAATTTGTCAATCATGTTGACACAACTCCAGTGTTCATAATTAGGAAAGGTTATTATATATTTATTTTAAGTTCACATCCTATGACAAAGAAGGAACATTTAATCATAGAGTTAATTTAATTCCATTTAAAATTAACAGTTGCAGCACTTTGTAGTGATTAGTTTTTAATTCTCTTGTCATGGTGGCTTAATATACAATTATTGATGTAAAAAATGTTTTGGATAAAAATAAGTGAAATCACAGGGAGAAAGCAGTATATTTTCTGTGTTTTTTATTCATATGAAGGATATCCATACTGTGAGTTTTAAAGTTGGGCTAACAATATATGTTAATAAAAAATTAATAAGGAATGAAATGTTTCAGTCATTATAAATGTAATCCTGTTGTAAGAGACAGTGTTAAATTTAGGGGAGGGAAAAAACCCCCTTATAAAGTATATTGAAGGTCTTGTGTTATCTTGTTTCTGAAAATCTTTGCATAGTTATCTGTCTTTTAGAGATTACATTCTTAACTTTAAGCTCATTAAAACAAACAATATGGGGCTAAAATAAAGCAGGTTATTTTCGTTCTTATATTGTCATACAGATTATCATTATCCAAACAGATCTGAAGAAGAGATGATTAAGAGAAGTCAATGACTTTTGCCTGAAAACATAAAGACTTGAGTTTTCTTTTGTGATTTACAATAGTTCACTTACAATGTTGTTGAACAGTAGCTTTCTACTGATCTCTACAGGCAACAAAAAGACTACATCGTGACCCAGAAAAAAAAATTCCTTACATGAGTTGTATCATGTGAACTGTTATGGAGGCAGGAATTAATTTGGCCGAGTCAGGAATTTATAAAAATAGAGTTATTTTATTTTCCCGAAAACCGCCCCCAAAACTATATACAGAAGATAATTTAGATTTGATTAGCAGGTTCTTTCTTAGTTGGTTGAGAATATCTACACAATAGGATGCCACAGGTAAACTTGACTAATTTGAAGTCAGGAGCTGGAAAAGGCTTTAGCTATTAAATATAGCGTTCCCCACTATCAAAATAAGGCTGAGCCATAAGCTACTCACGACAGGGCGCGCTGGCTTGAAAGAAGGACCATTCAAAGGGCTGTCCCCTGGTCTTTTCTCAAACCTTCAGGGTCATTAAGAAGCAATAAGCAGCACAATAGGGTGCTTAAGGTGAAGTCCTTCAGAGCCTGTCTTCAGAGTGAGAAGAGGCTCCATGTGTAGAAGCTATCCAGGCGAGAACACAGTCCAAAGTGGGGACGAATTCCACGGCAGGAGCACCCCAAGGTGGGAACCCCTCGATATTTATACCCTTTCCTGGACAAAGAGCTGAGTTACCACTTCCTAGGCATGAAAAGCTCACAGCCAATCCTCAGCTGAGTCCAGCGTGGGCCTGGCACAGGGCACCCCTCGTGCCGGAAGGGTCCCCCCTGCTCCCTCCCTTCACGCCTGCAGGGCAGGGTGGGGAAACAGGTCCTTTCGCACCTTTTTCCTCTCCCATTCAAACCACAGAGGGAGAGGAAATTTCTGGGGTACACGGGACCTCCAGGACATGAACAAAACTTTATTTGCACACCATGGGTTGTAACATGGGTGACAACCAGCCTAACAACAGAAGAGAAGTAGGAAGCAGTGGGTGAAAAACAAACAAACAAACAAAAGATTTCTCACACCCATGTTCATGGTATACATCTGGTACTGAATATGCTCTACTCACGTTCACTAAGAAACCCACACTGCTCTCAGCACTTTATCCATTCAACCCTAAAAACCAAAGCAAACCAAATAATTATTGAAGAAGTATCTAAGACAGCTAAAAATCCCTAAATTATGAAATGATTAGTGTCTATAGTGGACCTTTTTTCTCAAATTATAATAATTTTGCAAGCTACGGTGTAGTTTTCAAATGCTGAGGAGGACTCTTATGAACTAACCAATACTGAATGTGTGTTAAGCATCACAGCATGGACTGATTGGTTGGGTAAATTAAGCTGCACAGAACTTTTTAGCTGTGTGGTTAGACTGGCTAAATGCATTCCTTGTATAAGTTTGTTAATTTACCCTTATCTCAAATGTTCTGGCAACACACTGAAATCTACAGTATGGAAATTCCACTTGGCAAAGTCTTTCTTTAACCATGACCATGCTGTAATGTTAGCAGATGCTTATTAAATCTGTACTCATGGAATCAGCATAATGGCATCTAAGTTTTGCTTTTCATTTACAAAAAAAACCCAAACAAATAAATAAATAAAGTCTTCCCAAAAGCAGTGAGATTTTTGTCATTGGCTGAAAATAAAGTTAGTATTCAGTTCCAGTTTTTCAAGTAAACAATCTATACAAGCAATATGGTAACCATTTTCGCAGGGAATGTCACCAGAAAAATTGAGATTTTCAGGCTGCATCACCCTGCCACCACCTTTGTCATCAGCATCCCAGACTTCCAGAATCTGAAAAGAGAAGAGAATTTCTCTGGAAGAGAAACACATAATGCTGTTTGCTTCTACATGGTTTAGAGTTCATGCATAGCACATACCTGCCTCCAGGCTCTATAATTTTGTTTCTTGTCTCAATATCTTAAATACTTCTTTCACTTCTATAAAGGAGATGACTCCCTACAAAATATTTAAGCACTGTTGTGCTTATATAAATGCATGAATGTGCTCTTTCTATTTCCAAAATGCAAAGTACAGATAAACACTTTCCTCTTTGCTCTAAGACATTCTTCTTTACTAACCTCAAAATCATAACTGTAGTATTTCTCGTACCTCTGCTAGAGAGGCAAGGAGTAAGCATCTTTGTCTGCAACTGTTTATATATTTTTGCTAGTTATTTCTAGATCTAGTTATTCCTTTGTATAATGTTTCCGTGACCATTGCAGAAGAACCAATTATTATTTAAATTAGCGGTCAGGGGTGGTGAGAGTTCTAAATATAAAAATTAATAAACTATATTAATTGTGAAAATCCTATCTTGCATCAATTAATTACCTCTCCATAACAGAGGAGTAATGGGTTTAAACTGGAAGAGAGGAGATTTAAATTAAATATTAGGAAGAAGTTCTTTACAGTGACGGTGGTGAAACACTAGAACAGGTTGCCCAGGGAGGTTGTGAATGCTCCCTCACTGGAGGTGTTCAAGGCTAGGTTGGATGAGGCCTTGAGTGACCTCTGCTAGCGGGAGGTGTCCCTGCCTATGGCAGGGAGTTGGAACTGGATGATCTTTGAGGTCCCTTCCAATCTAAACCATCCTAAGATTCTATTCTATTATCTCTTTACTAAATTTGTCCCCACTTCACACAACATGTATTCAATAAGCTAATTATGACACTAGAATAGAAAATTATGTAGAAGACTACAAATAAAGAATGACACTAGAAATTGTGGAAAAATGTCAATTAGTGATGACTAAACCAGATGAAAGAAGTATTTGAGATATTGAGTCAATGTGTGAGTAGCATTTAGAACATTATATTAATAGTCTTATTCTAATTTTTAGCTAGCTGGAATATTGCTGCAGATTGTAAATGCGTAATGACTTCATAAGATAAGCAACTGATGATATTCTGTACTGATAGTGATACTAAGTCATATAATTGTGTTAAACTACCAAGTTAGATATTTGGTACAAATTCATAAGCCCTCAGAGACCGAATTACTCTCAAAGTAAGAATAAGGTAAAGCTGTGGGTATTTCACTGGACAAAGAAGAAGATAAGGTAGTGGGAGTTTTGATGCTAAAGTCTTGACAAAAGAAGTGCAAAGAGAAGCAACTGCTACAGGAACAAGCAAGATTAAGCTACTGAGTCTTCAAGGACAAGGGGGGCTGTTATTGCTGACCATGGTCACTTCAGAGTGACAGTCATCATAAAGAACAGACAGTAGATGTCAACAGAGACTGTGAAAAACACATATTCCTTGAAGTTAGGATATTCTAGATTAGGAGAAGTTATGCTAGATAGTTTATGTAGAAATCATGAATATGTATGTTTTGGGGCTATAAAAACATTGCTCAATTGGGGTTTGGTGGTACACACTTCCAGGAGAGATTGCACCTACGCCAGTGTTGCAATAAATAATACTGGCTTGGCAAGTCACATCGGACTTCAAGTATCAATTCTTCATTTCAAAGTGCAACCCTGTGAGTCAAGTGAATCTGCTGATAGGGCTAACAAGAGAAACGAAGTACAAATGCACTGTAAAGCTGCTAACCAATGAAAGAGGAGCAATGGAACAGATTGTGTTAGAAAATAGTCAAAACTAGCTTAAATCAGATTCAAATCTGAACATTCAAAACCAGTTTAAATCAGATTCAAATCTGATATATGAGGATGAAGAGGCTTTCCATTATGAGTATCATATACTTCATAGGGGCAGAAGTAAGGATATTTGTCATAACTGCACTACATTCTTTTAAAGGAGTCTTTTTGAGGAAGAATAGCTACCACCATCTACCTAGGGTTAGGGGAATATTGTAAGGATAAGCACAGTACTCTAGAAAAGGTAGAGAGTTGCTGAATGTTGTTAGAGAATGACAGTTTTAACTTAATGATCAAGCAGTATTTTTTTGTATTGATAAGATGATTTGGACTAGAAGTGTTAGCACTATTGTTACTGGACTAATAAAACCTCCTTTCTATATTTTAATTACACTGTTAAAACAGTAATTGTACTAACAACAAATTCTTGGCTCTGCATACAGCATGTATTCCCCTGTGCTCATAACAAGATTTTGAGAGTAACAGTAACCATCTGCGACATGTTGACCATATGGCAGATATGGCAAGTGACCTCCTTGTAACACTGTTGGGAATCCGCCTGACAGCAACAGTATGAAAAAAAAGGCAAGGTCCCTACAGGCAGCTGATCTCTTCCAGCTTTTTTGTGCTGATACCTAAGACAGAACAAATGAATAATGAGATGACTTTTGCAACTCTCCAGATTGTTTTCTTACAACACTGTGATGAAACTGGGACATGTACATTGTATGAACCAGTCTGAAAGTATGTGATTTACTGATGTGAGTGATGATGAGTGGAGAAATTATATTAGAAAACTACTTCAAGCTTGAGAAACCACTGGGTGTAGATACGGGTGTGTATGGCTGGCCTGCTTCCCTGCCAAGTAAAGAGATTGGTTTCTTGCAGGGTAGAGTCCAAGAGCACACTCACATCCTTGCAGCTGTGATGAGGAGACTAGAACACTGAAACAAAGCAGAGAAATTACTTCATAGTACAGATGCATAATCTGTGATTCTCCCATAAAATAGTGACCGCTACTTAAGTTCAAGATAATGCTATATTAAAACTCAAACCAAGAGCAGATTCTATCCAAGTTTTCTGAAATTCTGAGTTAATAATTTTCTTGTTCAAAATGAAGTATTTTAAAGAAGATGCCAGTGGGACAAGCTTTTTATTCCACAATGGAGTTTCTACTAGACTGTAAAAGAACATAAACAAGCAAATGACACCTTTCCTGATCACCTAAGCTCCATGCTTTCTTTGCTGTCAATGAATAAGCAAGACCTAAAGCTGTGAAATGCAGCTTTATTTTCCTTTTAGGAAAACAATCACTGGATTTCACTTAGCTCTTTTCCTGCTTTCTGTAGATTCATTTAAGAAGCACCTATATTTCACTTCTCAATAGAACATAGTCTGCAGGGTCTGACAACTAATAACTTGTAGGATGCTTGAACATCTGTGAGGTAAGGACTCACAGATGTTCTTTTAGCTACATGAAAGAAATCCCTTGTTACCTCTCTCCATGCAATTCCAATTCTCAACTAATTATGAGTTTGTGTATAGTGATGATCACTCCCAAGTGTCACTAAAGGAATTATGAATGAAAATTTTATGCAAAGGAAACTCTGCCTTTCTCTCTCCACCAGGAGATGGAAGTAGAAAGTATTTTTTTTCCATTGGAATTACATATGTTTGGGGTTCTCAATGAATATTTTCTGTAGTAGTATATACACATAACTACTTTTTGAGTTAATATAGGAATGGGAGAAGAGATCTTCTTAGTGTAGAATGGTACTTTTAAGTATTTCCATTTTTTTTCATGAAATTCAATGTTACTGAAGAAGAGAGGATTCTGCCCTGTGAGCTTGATATCCTGAGAAGAGGCTTGTTTTTTCTGAGTTAGTTTTCCTAATTCTCATTAGTAGAAATGTGTTATATTAGGCAAAAATACCCATGGTAAAACATTTCATAAAGTAATATTTATATTACTTACAGAATTGCTGATTTCCAAAAAAAGAGGAAAAAAATCCTCTTTCTTCCCCCAATTTCATTATGAGTCACAGATACCCTTAATAAACACTTAAATAAAAGAAACATTTAAATGCATCCATGCAGTTTTAACATGAGAAAATCAAGAGAGAATCTTCCATTTAACTTTTGTGTTAATATTTTTATCGACTGTATCTAATTTAGTATGGCATAGAACATAAACTGTAACCAATAATTATGATCACTTTCATTGATTTGGCATGGAAGCATTTTTAAAATCCATCTCTCAGAAAGAAGTAAAAATAGAGTACTGTACAATCCACAGTTAAACTGGAGGAAACTTTTTGTTAAGTAGCATGTCAAGACCTTTGACCCATTTCCACTCGAGGTTAAAACTGGAACTAATTTCTAGTGAATAAAGTTCATTCAAATTGCAAGCGAAGGGCTGGCAGGAATGTATGAAGGAATGCCTTCATTAAAAAGACAGAAAAAAATGATTTCTTCAGAAAGTAATGATTATAGTTATACTATCATTAGGGAAAGAATTGTCTGAACGTGAGAAAAGAGTTCTAAAAATATTGTTACAATTGAACTATACATGTACAGAGAACATTAGACTGAAATATACTGTCTAAGAGGCAGTAAGATAAAGACACTGGCAGTATTAAAGTGCAAGAAGGGTATATGGAAAACTGAGATCATCTGCTCCTTTAACAGTATGTGGTCAAGGAGCTTTACAGCACAAAACGAGCTAACAAAAGGCAAAAGCCATATACATTATCATACAGAGACACAGAGCTGACCAGGCAATAATGAGAATCCAACATGGTCAGAAACACTAGCTATAAGAACAGATGGAACAGAGAAATATTTATTTCAGTAAGACCATCTTAGGACCTTGCCAAATAAGCTACTGAGTAAAAGAGGTAAGCCATAGACAAATATAAAGAGACACAAATCTGACAGTCAATATGGAGGCAAAGATAAGAAACACAACCGGTCATTTGCACTAATTAATGGGCTATCATGAAACTGAAGAAAAAATGGACTTTGCAAAAGTAAGGAAGAAGACCTGAGAGACCAGAGTGTTCAATAAGATCAGTGGGACTGTGATAAGGGAACATGCAGAGGAAGTAAATCAAAAGTGAAGGGAGTATCCTGGGTTAGCATGGCCCACTCTCACAAGCCTACACACACACACACACGCAGACAGTCGGCTCAAACCAATACAGTGAGGAACACACAGAAAAGAGTTCAAAAGGTCTGGTTCCATGTGAAATGGAACCAGTCAGTACATTTGTCTGGCTGAGGCCGGTGCCTGACCATTGCAATTTATCCTATCTTTCAGTATTTTCTTACTAAATATTTTCTTAATTATCTGTCTTTGTAATCACACTTTGTCCTGTGTGTGTATTGCAAAGAACTTTGTGTGTATGAGTGGAATTCAGTGCCAGCTACTAGAATCAGGTTGGGGCTGTGGAATTCTTTGGCCTGTAGTGTCAGCTACAGAAGTGAGCAGAGTCTCAGCATGAGCAACTGAAATAAGCAGCAGTTTCTAATCTTCAGCTATGGGGTGGGCATTGTGAGTGTCCCAAACCCCCGCTACTAGGGGACTGGTGTGACTGAGGAGCTCAGTGCTGATGGCTGGAGTGCGATCTCAGGACACAGATGGTGTGCATCTCTATCTTCTCCAGTCCTGGTGTGCCAGCAATTAGAGGAGCCTCAAGTTGGGGCAGAGATATCAAATGAGTGGAAGTATCCATGAGACCCACGACCATGGGGTGCATGTGGGATAAGTGTGCAAGTGCAACATGTGTGTAGGAAGCATTAAGCTGGACCAGTGGGTGAGTAGGAAACCAGTGGGGTGGGTGTTATGGAAGGCCTGAACAGGCCAGAATAGGCCTGAATATGTCCTGGCTTGCCCAAACATGTTTTTCTGCTCTCCCTCCTTCTGTTGTCTGGAGAAGCAACCATGAGAAAGGAAGACAAAAGGACCTGGTGCCACCATGTCTGTCCAGATTTGTTTACAGGGTGCCCACACATGTTTATACATTTGTTTGTGTTCTGCCCTAAAATGTAAAAGCAAGCCCTGACTTCACCTGGTATAGTTAAGCTTGGCTAAGTGTATAATGTTTTGGATAATGTTTTGAAGACCATTTCACAGAAACAAATATGATTAAAATTTACTGGGCAGGTGGTGAGAGAGTCCTGAATATCAAATGTAATAAACAATATTAATTCTGAAAAAGTCCCATTTCACACTGATTAATACCCTCCATTACACTGGATAAGGGGACCAAGATGAACAAAGGAATCCATGAATAACTATCTGTACGCTTGTGAACCTGGAAAGTGATGTGTGTGTGTGCTGCAATAGTGACCTCCTGTCTCTGACAGACCAAGAGGATGAGGTGACTAAGCTGTCTGTGCTTGTATTCTACACAGCTTGTATGCAGATGCTGTTGAAGGCAGAACCTTGTCTGCAGCAGTTTGTGCAACCTGCCATAGCAGTGTCCAGCTTGCGTGTCTGTGTAGATCTGTATGCTGAGCTTCATTACCGGTTGAACCTGCAGACAGGAAAGTGACAGCTGCATCACTCAGCCTGGGTGGAGAGCCCAGGTCCCTCAAGGAACAGGGCTGGGCTCTAGTGGCTGATGGGAGGAAGTCTTGGGCTGGTTCTGCTGGAAGTAGCCTCACTGCTGAAAAACACATTTCTTAACATGAAGTATTAGAGCTACTATAAAGTGATCTTGTGACATGGTTTTCTCTTTCAAGAACTCATTCGCTTGAATGGGAAAAAACACCTTCAATGTTTGTTCACTAGCTCTTATCTTTTTGTTGTTGTTTCTGCAGAGATCATAATGCTTTGAGACATGCATATATAATTTATTTCACCAATTTATTTGTATGGATTTTTCAATGGCCATAAACTTCAAAAGACATTTAGGAAAAGATAATATGTTCCCATTTCTACTACGCATTCATAATGTGGCACAATGAATCAAAACTGACTAGAGGACCGTTTCCAGGAATGCTATCATTGTATGTCTACATTTTGTCTGAGAGATTAGGTAAGTTGTTTTAGATATAAACATTAATTTATTAATTATCTATCTTCACAATTTTACAAATAAATACAACTCTTACATATAATCACTTTAAAAATTACTTGTACATTTAATTTTCAAGTATGTTTACTAATCCATTACTTCATTCAAGTGATGACTAAAGTTTTATCTATGTTTTATTCATGCCACTGTCCAATTCATTATTGAAATCACCTGAGAATAATTTAGTTCTCTTAAAATCTGAAAAAAAGGTGATCACAATTGTTTTACAAATACTTTGTTGTATCATCATATTATGCAGAAGAAAAAAAAAACAAACAAACCTTTTGAGAAACTAAACAGTGCCTTTTTGTCAATGATTCATCCCTGGAAATACTTCAGTTGTAAAATAGCTTTGAAATACTTGCACCAATACTCAGAAATGTGCAGTTTCCAGATTCTTTCTTATAAATTACAAATAGAGTGTGGAAATATTTTTCAGTAAAGAAAATAGAAGCATTATGAATCCTCACCAAACAAAACTAAATGTTTTTTTTTCTCTGAAAGGCAGACAGCAGAATTTTTAATCAACCACTTCCTAAGGAGTCATATAGCATCTGGATACTGAAGAAGCTGATACATCTACATAAATTCTATTCATTCATTTATAATGAGTGAGTTTGTTATACTCACCAGACAATTTTCTCTCTCTCTCTCTCTCTCTCTCTCTCTCTTTTTTTTTTTGTTCTTTATTGTCATACATAAACAGGATATTTTCTTTTAAATAAACAGCTGCTGTCTTAATATAAGAGATTAAATTAATATAGACCACACAAGCAAAAATATTCTTTACACACTTTGGAGAAGCATACTTCATTCATTTCTAAAGCTATGCCAAATTCCTTCTCAGAGAAGTGTATATTACTTTTCTTATTTATCATATAGAAAGGTACATAATTCTTCCATACTGTTATTCATACTGTTGTCCTACTGTAGGAATAAAATTCAGGAACGATCCCTATTATACAGACTTTGCAGTGGAGGATCAGTGCTTATAAACAAAGGGTGAAATGGAGCAACATCAGTGGCCACAAATGTGTCCCATGAAACTGTGAGGAGAGGGAATGTAAAACTACCTGTAACAACTTTTCTCAAACAGCAGATCTAATATTTGGTGGGAGTTGGTTCAATGCGAATTTTATACTCTCTGCTAGGATTCTTCCTTGAAAGCATCTCTTTCTCATGATAAGGAAGTGAAGCTGTAGCAAAGAACAGGACAGATAAGGTTTAAGAAAAGTATTAGACAATAGAAAACTGGTGGGTACATAATCACCTTGATATTTTAAGAGGGCCTTCACTCTACTTGGGGACAAGAATAAGGAAAAACTAATTTACAACTCAATTTAGTTGATGTTAATAATCTACTCTGAAGTCGTGCTGTGGTAATTCACCTTTCTTCTATGATCATTGATAAACTGGATGCTGTTGCAAACATAATTCTAATTAGTCTTTTTTCTTGAATATAAGCTCAGCTCAAAATTTGCTTAATATACAGAAAGGGAATATTATTATGCTAGTGCATACCTTGACGTTGAAGCTCGCTCTTTCCAGTGATAAAATGAATGGGTCTGTATTGTCTGATCACAAATTCACTTTTAATATGTCATATACAAATTGAAAGCTACTTTTCTGATTATGTACCTATTCAGACTGTAGTGATGGATTTTCTTATCCTGACATTTCTCCTGGATTATTTCTTTGACTGAGTTATAGATGACTCACATTACATCTGTAAGCTTTGCCTAGATGTTTTAAAATTTAAACTTTTTTGTTGGAATATGAATTTAATGTAAAAAGTTAAGATTTTTCTAAAGTCAAACTTAATATGATCTACTCTTGATGCTCTGTCATTTGCTGTGAGCTGTTAAGTTTAAAAAACCTCAGGATACTACTATCAGAAATTCCACTGTCAGAAAATGGAGCAAAAGAGAGACAGCAGGAGAGATTGAAAAAAAAGTTACCACTGCAGAGTCCTCCTTTGGGGGGTGGAGAGAGAGTTTCTGGGAATCTGAAGATGATGTTCTGCTGTCACTCTGGCTGACATTCCTCCAGCTTGTGATGTTTCTCATCTTGTGACATCCCAAGTAGCATTCCCCCTCCTAAGCTGCATAACTCAGGATTTTTATACTGTTGTTGGTTCATTCATCATAGCTCCAGCTTCCAGCTAGGCCGTGCCCTTGTCACATTACAATGCATTTGTGACTTCAAGGTGCCTCACAGTGGGCTTTCAGTGGTGTGCTCCAAGTGATCTCTGTCTTTCTTGTCTGTTCACCACATCCCCTGGACAATTGTTATCTTGATGCATAAGGTTGACACATCAGGCCAGTCCTCCTCAACAATCTTATTTTATTGAGATATTTCTCACATTCTTGATGTAATAATCATGTTCAAAAGCTGATTTTTTGTAGTCATGAGATCTTTCTCATAATTTATGAATTTTAATAATCTATTTTATAATTTTTAACTGAATAAGATACTGCATAAGTGGAGTTGCTGTCTCTGGAGGTGTTCAAGGAAAGACTGGATGAGGCACTTAGTGCTATGGTCTAGTTGATTGGATAGGGCTGGGTGCTAGGTTGGACTGTATGATCTTGCAGGTCTCTTCCAACCTGGCTGATTCTATTATTCTATGATAAGAAACCATGTTGATATTTATTCTGTGTAAACTGAAGATTTGATATATTCACCAGTGTGTGGTTTAAGTAAAAAAAAATTATGAACATTTTTAAGTAGCTCGTATGTGTTTGCTCAGCTGAAAACATTTTAAAATGTTTGATTTTAAGGGTTTTTACTGACAAATACTGAATTTTAATGAATATTTCTTAAATCATTCTAAGTAAATTTGTTCTTAAAATTGTAGCACTTTATCATAGGTGCTAGTTTGAACCTAGCTAGAATGTTTTGGTGAGAAGAATTAGATCATAGGCTGAGAAATGAAAACAATGGTGAGGTCTACTTCCCTCACAGCCTTGCTGAGATGTGTAGAACAGAAAAGCAAAACAAAGATAAAGTCACTTGCTTGCTCTCTTTGCTCGGGGCTTTGTCTGCTGGAGAGCTGAGGCTGCTGGCTGAACTCCATCTTGCTTTCTAACCTCACCCTCCATTTGCTTTGGCTGATTTCACCTTTGCTTCTTAATCCTCTTGGCTGAACCTCCATTGTTCCTTGGGACTGGGGGAAGGTTGAGAGGGGTAGGACAAAGGTGAGGGGTGGTTGAGAGCCCCTTCTGGGGACTCAGGTTTCTGGGAGGGGAGTTGTGTCTGTATTACCTTTTTACCTTGCATATTTCTGTATATATATCTGTATATACTGTGAATATCTGCTTGTATATTGTGCTAGCTGTAAATATAAGCTTCATTCAAATTTCCAGAGGCGGCTGAGTCTAGTCTGGGTGATTTCTAAAGTGTGGGGGGGTGGGGGATACCCAAACCATCACAATCATACTAATAGTAACTAATGAAAATCCCAAACAAAATATCTTTGTAAATGCCAACTCACCTTGATAATTTTCAGATGTTGTTTCATGTTATGTCTGAAAGAGATGGATTTGACTTTTTAGTCCATTTATTGTCTCTGAGATTGCACTGAGACATTGCAGCGTATACTGCTAAAGCTGCCATATTTCACCTCTGAATGGAGAGGTTTTTATATAGACCATTTCATATTACTGTTGCTTCCATTAGTTTAAAGTGCATGTCATTTGACCTAAAACTGTGAAAAATATATGCAGTTATGTACTAGTGTGGTTGAACTGAACTCTGTGTTTGCAAATGAAAAGGTATGATTACCAGAATGTGTTGATAATGCTCACCAAAATAAGATAATCAAATAGAAGTGTTTGAGGGTTATTTTGGGCTTTTTTTGTTCCTTTGTGTCTCTAGACACAGATGTTCTCTAGCCAAGATAGTTTTAAATAAATCACACAAGAAAAAGCTGCACCTCTAGGAAGCATTTAAATAGGGCAGAGTGAAGTCTGTCATCTGCAAGTAGATTAGCCTATCCTGAGTGAAGTATTTCTGCAATGAGTGACTTCTATAATGGGATTTCTCTAAAACCTTTTGAGGCTGAATACTTCACTCAACACTGCACAACTTAAATCCTGTTATCACGACATCATAATGCAATAATGCTAAGATATGTCACAGCTCTTTCAGATCTTTATTTAGTAGTAAAGGCTCAGACTCTTGCAGATTCAGTTAAAACAGATTCTGGACTGTCTGGAAACAGGAAAATTTTCAGGACCTACAGCTTCAGAAATCAGATGTAGTAGGAGAGAAAACCCATGTGCAGTCAGTGTATGTGTGCTCCACTAACATTTTTTAGATTAGAAAACTGGAGAATAAATTGGACAGTAGATCTAAATAAATAGCTAAAACCCAATGTGATGTTACGTTGTGACTTTTCTTTATACATTGACTGATAAGCATTAACTGAACTGTAAGAACTAACTGATTGATTTGCTTTAACAGCTACCTACAGCCTGAAAAAAGGTATCTTGTTCATCTAGCTCAAACTCACGGTCCTAGCAGGTTTACTGGGAACAGAGGCCTATGTTCAGGATTAAACAAACCCCAAACAAAAGAGCAAAATGCCAATAGATAATTGCATAAATATATGCACTAGATGACAGTTTCTGAGAACTTACAGTAATAAAACAGAAAGAAGGGTTATGATGATGAATTACCTTTGCTAAGAAAATACACATAACAAAGAGATTAGACCTTTCTCTTTTGTTCCTACAGCTGCTAGAGTCTTGAACACAGATAAAGCTTATTAAATTTTTAGGGTCCCTAGACTAGTGAGTGTTGTAACTTTTCTATATTTAATGCTTTGAGCATGTCATGACTGTGTAATCTAATGTACCCACTGTAACCTTTTTTTTTTGTCTTCTGAAAATTTACAAATTTCACCTAATCAATGTTAATTCTAAAAAACAAAGAAAAATCATCAGTTTGATGAACTAGTTGAACTAAATGTGTTTTGGAGCTGCCAGGATTCACAAATTACAATGGAAGGCAATTAAATGACCCTATATGGATATATCAGAAAGAAGTTACCAAAGAATTTATTTCACCCACAAGTTTAAGAATAGTGTTTCATATATAAATGCTTCCTGTTATCCAGGCTGCCTTTTCTGACAAAGAAGGTATATTAATTCTATATTATTAAAGTTTAATATAAACTGTTAAAGTGCTGATAAGGAAGTCATAACTTTTTGTTTTGATAATTATCAGTGTATCTTCATTTCAAGCCTTCAGATATCTCTGATCTTTTCTGATGACCAGGGAGGTGATTGTCCTCCTGTATTCAGCATCAGTGAGGTCACACCTCTAGCACTGTGTTCAGTTTGGGCACCACAGTACAGGAAGGACATCCAGGCACTGGAACAGGTACAGAGAAGGGTTACCAAGCCTGGAGAGCAAGTCCCACGATGAGTGGCTGAGGGAACTGGTGCAGTTTGGCCTACAAAAAATGAGGCTGAAGGGAGACCTTACTGCTCTCTACAACTATCTGAAGGAAGGTTGTAGAGAGGTAGAAACTGGCCTACCCTCACAAGTAATTAATGATAGAACAAGAGGGAATGGCCTCAGGCTGCACCAGCAGAGGTTTAGACTGGACATCAGGAAAAATCTTTTAAGGGAAAGGGCTGTCAGGCACTGGAGTGTCCAGGGAGGTGACTGAATCACCATCACCACTAAGCCATATAGATCTGGTGCTTGGGGACATGGTGTAGTGACAGACTTAGTGCAGTGAGCAAAATGGCTGAACTTGATGATCTCAGAGGTTGTTTGCAGCCTGGATGATTCTGTGATTCTCTGACAAATTTTATATATCTAAAATCCAGAAGGACATAAAAATATCTGTACTATGGCCTATGGTCATTTGACTTGAACATCATTCCAAACCTCTTTATAGTCTTGTGGTATCTACACATGCTTTGGTCACTGACTTCAGTAATTTAACTTCTAGAAAAAAGATTGCATGGATTTCTGAGATTGAAAATTGTTCTATGCCTATATCATGATTTGATTTTAAGAAAAAAAAATCATATACTACATAGTCCTTTAGAAAAAAAGAATATCTTGATAAAAATGCGGTTTAATTTTGGTACAAAGCACTGTAACTAAGGCCACATTGGCATTCTTAGAAAAGTCAATGTCAAGATCTAAATCCATCAAGAGATGAATCTGAAGGAAAGGAATTCATTTACCTTCAGAGAAGATTTTGAAAGTTTGGCTGTAGATATGTATAATCAATAGATTCATCTTGCATGCCTTTGTAGGCAAATCAACTGATTAATAACAAGATCAGAAAAAAAGAAGGAAATCATGTGATGTAATATTTAAAGGGAGTAAGAAGAATCTATTGAAACCACTGATGTTTATTCTAGCAGTAGGAAACAACAATAGTTAGCATAAAATGTTACCAGAGCTATTGATCCATTCTCCTATCTTCTGACAGCAATGCTGACAAAATGTTTATTAAATACTTGACAAAAGGAACAGAATAGAATGGAACAGAATAGAATAGAACAGAACAAAACAGAGCAGAATAGCTATTTCCTTTCCATTGAGCTAGAGACATTGTGCCAACACTTCCCATTCCTCAGAGGAGATGGAATTATTTTACATGTCTTTTCCATGTAGTCTCCTCCTCTGACCAAAAGCCTTGTTAAAATACCATATCCTCTGGGCTTCTCTGTCTCAAAATCCTGTTGTTCTCTTTATAGGTGCAATCCACCTTTATGGCTCTCTTAAGACCTCTTTTAACACCTACTGCACTGGAGGACAGTATAGTTTAGTGATTCAAATATTCTACTGGGAAGAACAGTTTTAAATTATCTTGAGGGAAGTAAGCTATAAGCCAGCATTAACCATTTCTAGTGCTGCTGGGTATTCTCCAGTAGCTTTTAAATATAGCAACAGAATCTTTCTCCAGGATGAGCCAAACTGCATTTTTTGTTTGATTAATGTAGTATAAACCAGTTTTTAAATATAGATATTTTTCTTCAAACTAGTGCATAGAAGTTCTTCAGAGTCACAGAGTACTACTAAGACTAGAATGTAAACTGATCTGGACCGACAACATGAGGTGAAATATCAGTGTACAGAGAAAGGTCAGAAAAGCCTCTAGCAGCAGCTGCAGAAATGCTATCTTTGTAAACTTACTTGTGTTTTGAGTATAGTAGAGGAGACAAAATAAGCTTAAGGTCATCATGTGTTGCGATAGTAGGTGGACAGAGTGACACATACCAAGCGAAGGGTGAAAAGCAGTACCCTTTATTCCAGGCAAAAGACTGAAAAAAGGTCCCAGCCATCTTGCAGTGCCTCTTTTTACCCCATCATACAAACAATGCATTAACATAGCAGCCCAGTCTTTAACATACATCATGTCTTCTTTTTCCCCTGGTCAGGTGTCCCACTATCCTTCCTCTGCCATGGGAGGAATCCTGAAACTGTGGGAGTGAAGATCATACTCTTATACACAGCTCATTGTTTTTCTTTCTTGCATTCCTTCTTCTTATGCTCCCACAATCAAGATGGTGTTATAATTGTCCATTAAATATATGATACAAATATGTGTTTTGACACTGTCTCCTGTAACATCTTCATAGGGAAACTTAGGAAGTGTGGGTTAGATGAGTGGACAGTAAGGTGGATTGAGAGCATGTTGAATGACAGAGCACAGCTGGTTGTGATCAGTGGCACAGGGTCTAGTTGGAGGCCTGTAACTAGTGGTGTTTCTCAGACATCAGTAGCAGGTCAAATCTTGTTCAATATTGTCATCAATGACCTTCATCAATGATAAAGTGTACTCTCACTGAGTTTGCTGATATTACAAAACTGGAAGGATTGACTGACACACCAGATGGCTACTGTTCAATAAGACCTGGACAGACTGGAGAGTTGGAGGGGAAAGGAGAACTTCATGAAGTTCAGCAGAGGCAAATATAGAGTCCTGTACCTTGGGAGGAGTAGCCTCGTGTACCAATACATATTAAAGACTGATCTGCTGGAAAGCATCTCTGTGAGAAGGACCTGGGAGTGCTGGTGGATAACTAGTTCACCATGAGCCAGCAATATGCCCTGTGGCCAAAAGGACCAATGGTATTCTGAGGTGCATTAAAAAGAATGTGTCCAGAAGGCCAAAGATAGTTATGCTCCCCCTCTACTCTGCCCTAGTGAGATCACATCTGGACATTCTGTGCTAAACTTTTATTTAGAAAAAGCCTGTGAAATATTAGCAGATAATTAGCATCACAGCAACTAGAGTTCTCTGAGTACTGGTAGCACACAGCCAAACTCAGTCAAGGTGTTGCAATATTGAACATGAAGGAAGTTGTATGAGAAGTGATTCATTCATATGCTCTACAACACACAAGGAATTTAATGTAAAAGTGGAATACCGAAGCATAGAAAAATAATGCTAGATTCCTGATCCAACACAGATTAAATATTTCTTGTGCTGAAGTCAACAAAAGTTTTAGCAATAACACAGGTTAATAAGACCTTATTCCTGAATTCTATAAAGATACTAGGCTGTATTGAAAACAACACATTGAGGAATAACACCAGACACTGCTACAGACTAGGGGTCATTCTGCTGGAAAGCAGCTCCATGGAGAAAGACCTTGAAGTCTAGTGGACAGCAAGTTATTCATGGGACAGCAATGTGCCTTTGTGGCTACAAGAGCAAATGGCATCCTGGGGTGCAAAAAGAAAAGTGTGTCCAGCAGGTCCAGGGAGGTTCTCCTCCCCCTCTACCCTGGAACCATAGCTAGAAAACTGTGGCTGGTTTTGGGTTCCCCAATTCAAGAGAGACAAGATCTGCTGAAGCGAGATCAATGAAGAGCTGTGAGCATGACTGGGGGACTTGAACAACTCTTCTATGAAGGAAGACAGAGAACTGTGCCTATTCAATTTTGAGAAGGCTGGGAGGGGGATCTTACTAATGTCTATAGATATCTGAGGGGTTGTCCAGTGATAGAATAAAGAACAACAAACATGAGTGAAAACACGGGAGATTCCACCTCAACACAAGGAGAAATGTCTTTACAATGAGTGATTGGAGTGGGCTGTCCAGGGGGCTGTGGAATCTCCTCTGAAGACTTTCAAAACCTGCCTGTATGCGTTGCTGTGTAGCTTGCCCTAGATGATCCTGCTTTTGCAGGGCGATTGGATTAGATGATCTCTAGATACCCCTTCTAACCCCTACTATTTTGTGTCTTTCCCCTGGAACTATTCATTTGAAATAAAAAAAAAGTCAGCACAAATCATAAGACCTTATACTGTAACCATTTTTTCTCTCTGAACTGATGCATATACTGCTTTGACATTTCACGTTTGTAGATGTTAAATTACACAAACATACTTAGATTCAGAGAAGTAATTGATGAACATAAAATGTTAGATCCTTCAGTGCTGTAGTATCTATATTTTTTTTTAACGTTTAGGCTCGTGACCAAACAGTTTTCAGTTATTTTTATCTGTCTAACATAGATAATCCACTGGCAAATCAGTTATTCTACTAATTTTCATCTCAGAGCAATATTTTTAAATTAATATATATTACACTTTTGGGGTTTCCCCTTTATTACAGTGCCAAATAACTGCAATAGCATATTGTTGTGTTATTCTGTTCTCCAAATATAGCAACACATCACAAAAATGTTACTCTAAGAAATGTAAATATTGGCAGGTGGAAAATTACTAGAATAATTGGATCTTATTTTTGTTGTTCTTTAGCTAGTTCCTTGGTGTAATTTGTTTCTTAAAGCAATGTAAACTATATGCAGCTGCTATTGTCTCACTGCAGGAGATACAGTTAGTCAAAAGGCCTAAAGCATCATTACTCAAGTGAACTATGATTGTTAGGAAAGCCTTAACCAATTTCCTATGCTTTGCCTTTGGCAATAAATACAGCAATATATTTTGCAGATCTCTGACTTCCTCTTAGCTTTCACCCAGAAGCTTTGAAGCTATTGTAATACATAAAGGAGAGACAGAACTTTAATGTTTTATCTGTTTGGAAAAAGATTCATTATACTTACATCAAAAAGAAAAAAAAACCAAAAACACAACAAAGCAAAAAAAAAAAAACAAACTAATAAAATCAACAGTTGTTAATTTCTTTAAAATCTGCTTTACAAGGGAAAATGAGATTGTTAAATGCATTTAACCAGGACAAAGTGATTTACTCAAACATTATTTATTTTAATTTGTCCTTCAATCTCATTTAGTACATGTATCGCCTATGGCTGCAGTCAGAGCTGCTTAGAATCCCTTGAACCAGATTAAAGATCAAAATCCTTCTTAGTGCCAGCTTATTGAATAGCAAATACAAACTCAATGCAATCAGCAAGCTTAAAATGAGACTTAGATGTTAGTTAGCAAAACCTGTAGAGATCAAGGAAAAAAAATACAGAAAACAAGGTGACCCAGAACAGAGTATCAGAGAGTCTTTAGTATTTTTTGGTTTTGACTAAAGCCGTGGAATCATTGTTGTGCATATAGAAATATCCCCAAATGATATAGCTGTTCTCAGGAAATTTTTCTACTTCCAGCACATAATTTCAGTTGAATCTATTTTTACCACTACTCACACAGAACTACTTCTGTATGCTTTGCACATAAATTCTCTACCAACTTATCACAAGCAGAAGAAATAGCTCATTTCTTCATTGTTTGGCAGGGGTTTTTTTTTGTTTGTTTTACTGGGTTTTGTTTTGTGAGGGTGGTTATTTTTGTTTCATTTCAGGTGGGTTCTTATTTTGGTTTGGGTTATTTGGGGTTTTCTGTGATGTTTTGTTTTGTTTTCCATTTGTTTGGGGGCTTCATTCTTTTAGTTAGTTGGTTTGTGTTTAAAATAAAATATGGGTTCCAGAATTGCTGCAGTTTTGGTATTCTCTAATGACCAGAAAGTTTCTTCTTCAGCACAGGGCTACTAGTAATATCTTATTATTTTGTCTGGGCTTCATATCATTAGTTCCATTTTTTTTTTTTAGTTTGTTTGGGCTTTTTCTGTTTGGTTTGGTTGGTTTTGTTTTGGTTTTTTTTGGGGGGGTGGGTTGTGAGATTGTTGGGATTAACTTGTAAATATTACTCTTCCCCTCATTATTGTGTTGGGGGAGCAGACAGGTTAGTCCTTGCACTAAACCATTCCAACTGAGCCCTAGTAATTGCTTAAACATTATTAAGCACAATGTTGTGCTATGAAAACTCCTGGCTTATGGAAATGCATTCATGATACTGGTGAATAAGCTACAGTAAGTAGAGATTTAAGTACCTAACACTGACATTCATGGCAGTTGATACCCAAAGTGCTTGCAGTAGGATATATATGAAATAGATTTTGGTACTAACATGAGGGTGGAGACAAACTTATTTATGAAGCAAGATCCAAAGTCTGCAATCATTTCATTCCTGTAGAGGCTTTGGGCACATGTGAACGCATCTGATTAGGTCTGCAGTTTTGCTTCTTCCATAAACCCCAAAGAGGACCTGCTACTGTCAAAGTTTTTTACACAGATTAAAAATTGGCTTCGGCTATTTGAGTTCTAACTCTGACATGGGCTGCTAGATTTGAACCCATGTCTTCCCTATTCTACAAGAAAGCTGTTTGCTGGCTGCAGATTTCATTTTGCTCTGCAGTTTTACAGAGATTGTTGTGTATGAAAATTGAATTAAAAAAAAAAAAAAAGAAAAGAGTCTAAAGACTAGAAGCAGAGGAAGTAAAATCAGTGAGTTTCAAGTTATTTCTGCTCTGGCACTCAGGTAAGAGGATACAGTCCAGGCTTTTGCTGCAAGAGAAATTTAAATGTAGTCAGTGAAGTGTCCTTGGAGTAAAGCCAATAAGCAGCACTCTCATTTTTTCCACTTAGGTAAAAATGACAACTAATGAGTTATTTTGGGCATCTGATATACATAAAAGTGTGAAAGAATCTAAGTGCACAAAACCTTAAAAGACAATGTATCTAACAAAGTTCAGTATGCTAAGCTTTACTGAACACCAGATTCCTCTGCCCTAAATAGGAATATTATACCGAAGGTGAGTGGTAATTGCGTATTTCCCATATATTTATCCATACATGACTTGCAGTATTTGTATCCATACAGGACTTGCAGTATTTGCTATACCTATGAAACCCACCTGATAGAGATACTGTGCTAGTTTGAGCCTAGCTGGGATGTTTTGGTGAGAAGAACTAGATCATAGGCTGGGAAATGAAAACAATGGTGATGTCTACTTTGCTCACAGTCTTGCTGAGATGTGTAAAGAAGAAAAGCAAAACAAAAGAAAAAGTCACTTTGCTCTGCACTTCGCTTGGGCACTGCGTGCTGGGCTGTTCTCTCAGCTCTTTGCTTGCTGTGGAGTTGAAGCTGCTGGCTGAACTCCATCTTGCTTTCTAACCTCACCCTCCATTTGCTTTGNTTTTGTTGGTCAATAAATAGTGAAACAGAAGAATCTTGGAAAGTCAAGGTAATTTTACTTTGTATTGCCTGATGGCAATAAACAGAAGAATGTAATCAAAAAAAGAGTAGATCAGCTGTTTTTAAATAGTAAAAGACAGGAAAAAGTGTGGATACTAAGATTTTGCACTGTAAAAAAGGTTGATATATGCAAAATGAATCAGTTGTCTTTTCAACTCAAAGCGAGAATCCAGAATCTACACTATTACAAAAAAATTAAACCCACATATTTTCTAAAATAACAATGCTGTTGTAAATTCAAACTTTAAAAAGAAAAGGATTAAATATTTGACACCTAGACTTCATCAGCAGTATGTGTATGTTATCTAGGCATAAGACAGCAACTCTATTTGAGTACTTAGAGTATTTTTGACCATTAGATAAGATGGTTAAACCTAAAATTCTCCTTCATCTTACCTTCATAGATATTCAGTATTGTGTTTTCTGAGTAGTTATATCTGAGAGCTATATTCTGATTAAAATTTGGTAGTGAGCCTATCTTCTTTCCTTAGAATACATTTGAGGAGTTAATGGGAACAATGCAAGAGGTAAGAGGTAGTGTGACAGCAATAGTGCCATTATGATCATAACAGCTTGATGGAGCTCAATGAGAAGCGACGAGTCTTGATATTTCAATAATATAGACTTTAGCTACTGTAAGTAAACCAGTCTGAGAGAAGTAAAAAAAAAATAGTAGTAATCAACAAGAATAATGAAAAAAATGCTTCAGAAATATTTATCTAATTAAATTATATGAATATAAAGTATCATATTAAATAGTAGCAACAAAATTGTGGATGTTTTTTCACAAGTTATTGTTTCAAGGACCTCTTGAACTAATGCCATGACTAGGGCAGAACAACATACAGAAAATGCTGCCCCCATCCCAATGAAGTAGGAAAAAGGTCTAATTATTAAAAAATTAAGATTAATTGTACATGTATCCCTTATATAGTCCACAATGAGTTAAAGATACATGTTCAGTTCTAGCTGTGCAGAATACTATACCTCTGCTGTGGACCTCAGGTAGCATCAAGACATTTGTGCACAACCAGCTATAGAACTGATTTCCAATTGTTTAACTATGCATTTTAAAATACTTTAATTTGAAAGATTATTTTTTACTTCCATGAAAGCAGATTTTTTTCTTGAGGTTATTGAGATTCCTTTAGGCATTTTTCTATTGCTTTGCATATTTTATATAAGAGCTATAGCAAGTTACAGAAGCGAACATTGCACTTGGAAAGGGAATTGTGAACAGGAGCACAGCATCTTTAAATTGTGCGAAGGTAAAAGGTTTTCAACCTTAGAGAGAAATTTAAGAAAAGGGACTATTTCATTCATTTAATGGAGTTAATTAATTCTGTATTTGGTGAACTTGGTTGCTTTTTGTTTGTTTTGGGGTTTTTGTTTTTTTGTTTGTTTGTTTTACATGGGAAGTTTTCTGCATTTCCCTAAATAGATTATCTACTGTGTAAGAAAAAAAAGTAGTTATTGTAATAAATGTTTTATTTCTTTCCACGGGAACAGAAAAGATTATTATCTGACATAGTTTGACCACAGCTGGCAACTAAGGAGTCCTCCTACTGTGAGGAAAGGAAAATCTAAAAAAGAAAAAAGCAGTTTATTATTATGTTTATGGGAGTGGAGTGGACGGCATATACCTGAAGGTACCAAGAGAGCCAGTAGAAGTGCTCATCAAGCCACTTTTCATCATCTACCAACAGCCCTGGGTAATTAAAGAGGTCCCAATTGACCTGAGACTGACAAATGTGACACTCGTCTACAAGAAGGGCCAGAAGGAGGTTACATGGAGCTACAGAACTCTCACTCTGACATCAGTACTGAGAAAAATCACAGAATGGATCATCTTCAGTGCTATTAGGCAGAATGTGTAAGACAACCAAATAATCAGGCACTGGAATGAGCTGCTCAGGGAGGCGGTTGCATAAGCAATCCTGGCTGTGTTTAAGGATTGTTTGGATATGGTGCTTAGGGATATGGCTTAAGGTGAATCTTGTAGAGTAGGGTTGTAGGTTGGACTTGGTGATTCTGAGGGTCTTTTCCACCTGGATGTTTCTGTGATCAGGCTCAGTCTGCATAATTTCATGATGGGCAGGTTCTGTTTGATAAATTTGATCTCCAACAACATGACATGCTTAGTGAGGGAAAGACTGTGGATATTTTTTACCTGTACTTGAGTAACTTATTTGATGCTGTCTCCCACAGCATCCTCCTGCAGAAACTGGCTGCACATGGCTGGAATGGAAGGATGCTTTGTTAGATTAAAAAAATGGCTGGGCCCAAAGAGTGGCTGCAAGTGGGCTTAAGGCCAGATGGCATCCAATCACAAGTAGTGTTCCCCAGGGCTCAACTTCAGAACCAGTTCTGTTGAATATCTTTATTAATGATCCAGACAAGGGGTTTGAGTGCCACCTCTGTAAACCTGGCAGGTGACACTAAGCTAGGAGAGAATGTCTATCTGCTCGAGGGTAGTAAGGCTCTACACAGCCTGATCTATGGGCTGAGGTCAATTGTATGGAGTGTAACAACACCTAGTGTCAAGTCCTGCACTTGGGTCACAGCAACACCCCATGCTTGGGAGAGTGGTTGGAATATTGCTCGGCAGAGATAGACCTAGGCATGATGAACAGCACCCAGATGAATAAGCCAGCAAAGTTCATGGGTGACTAAGGCGGTCAACACCATCCTAGCCTGTGTCAAGAATGTGTGACAAGCAGAACCAGGGAGGTGATTGTCCCCCTGTACTCAGCTGTCTTTACTATCCTCCACATTATTCTATACTTTGATTCATTAACTTTCCATATTTATCCACTTAAACTTCTAAAATTCTTTGTTCTTCCATAAATATTGGCAGACTGAGGTGACAAGCAAAGCAGCAGAACAGAAAGATACTAATGTACTTGTTGTGAAGGGAAATTAATTGATGCGAGACAACATTTTTCCAAAATTAATATTGTTTATTAATTTTGATATTCAGAACTCTCACCACCCCCAACCATTAATTTCAATATTATTTTGGTTCTCATGCAGTCGTTAAAACATTCCATGGATAATATCTAGATCTAGTAATAACCAGCAAAAAATATAAACATTAATAGAACTGGAAGAGAAGATTCCTGCGGTCAAATGTCGCTTGCAGTCAATATGCTGCTTGCTCATGAGGTAGGCTCAAGGAGTGTTTTTCTGCTCATGGCAGAAGGCAATGGAGAATTACAAAGAGGCATTTAAGCATTTGCTCACAAATTATTATTACTCAACTCGTGGGGCTTAGCCACAGTCCAGACAGTGCCCAAATGCTTTTAGAGGACTCTTGTTGGACATTGAGCCTTAATGCTTCTTTGCTTCTGGGGAAAGAACGCAGACAATCTGACCTTTTCTCCTGGCTTCTGAACTTCTAAGTAGGACTCTCAGGTATAGAGACAGGATGTCATGCAATGTGCATGATGTCATGCTGACCACACAGGCTGATAGTGTGCAGGCATCCAGGGTCTGCTCCTGGTAACTCATGATAATGGAGTTTACCAGGCAAGCAATAAGGCAGTGTGCAATTGCAGCAGGCAATGGCAGAGCATGGCTGAGCACAGGAGAGAAAGCACAGCAAAGAATAGGGTAGCAAAAGCATGTTGTTTACCTGCATATCTCCTTTTATCAATGTGGGCCAAGATTAGGTGCCCTTTGGACTCAGAATAGCCAATCAGGATGACAGTTAGCCAAACCTTGCCATATTAGGCAAAGCCATAGGCTCACTTTTACCCAAATTTGGGAAAAGCTCAGGCTTTGCGTAAGGCAGGCACAAGCTAAGTGTGTGTACCTTACACCACAGGATTGAGTGGCTCCCGGTTCTTTTGTGTCCTTTTCCCACGCTTGCCTCTCTGGTGGAGCAGAAAAAACATGCCTAGGCAAGGCAGGACATGTATAAACCTATTTTGGGCCTATCAGGCCTACCACAACAGTAATTCAGTGTTTCAGAAAGATTTGTGGGCTTGGACACAAACTACTTCAGCAATATTTTAAGTCTGCACAGGATCAGTATATTCAGTTTCTTTAAAAAAGTCTGTTTTTTACATCAAGTTTAAATTACACATCCTGTTATTCTTTCAAAATGCAATGTCTTTATAGATGCTTAAACCTAGCAAGTTTTCCAATCAGAGTGATGGTCTCTACCAAAGAGCATGCAAGTGGTTTAGTGACTAAATACTAAATCAAATATTGCCAGTGTCTAACAAATGTAAAGTTTCAAAGCAAACAATAAAAAGTTAGTTGGAAACAAAAAATCTGTATAACGAATGTGACATTCTTGCATCCCACTGACCTATTTTAGCTGTCAAGTCATTTGACTAAGTTCATAAATCTAGTCTATTTTTTTTGCCAGCATTGTGAAAGTTTTGATTAAAGAGCTTTACTAAGAATGGGTTTGGATTAAAATATGATTGTGCTTATTAAGATTCTTGATTTTTGCAAGTGATGTGAAGGAAGTTTTAATGTGAGCTCATTTAGTGAAAAAGGATTTTCAGAACGCAAAAAGAAGTTACTATAACTGAAACTTAATCCCACAGGATCCTAGAACTCCGTAGTGTTGGGACCTTGTTTGAACAAGTCATTAATTACTAGAGAAAGGTTTTAAACTGAGTTACTACTGCAAGAGGTGTTGCATGGTAAAAGAGATAAAGTAGAATAGCCTATGGCAAAAAGTCATTAATTCTTAGATTTAAACTCTTCCAAAATCTAGCCCATTACTTAAAATGAATAAACCTTGTCAGAAGATGTGAGGTATCTAGAATTAGCTTCATAGCAGTGACTACTGTCATGTAGGCATAATGGCTAACTGAACTAAAGAGTTGAGGCAGCTGTAGTTTAGGAGGTTATGAGGTTTAAATGAAATAGGACTACTGATTTTCGATTCTACTGAACACAGCTATGTGTGTTTTTTAAAAGAGATGTCAAGAAGAAAACATTTTTTTCTTTAGTCACAAAATTAAAACCTGGTCCTACAAGCTTTTACCAAAGTTACTATTAACCTCAAGCTCTTCCCTTTTTTTGCCTTTCTGCTGAGACAGATCTAGGCTTCAAAAATGCATATACCTGGTTCCAGCTGCTGCAAGAAAAGTGGTAGCCCTGAACTGTAAACATCATTCTGATAGTGCCTTGGAATCTCATGCATAGATTCTTTAGGTCTAGGCTCTTTAATTTCCATCTCAAATGGTCCACTTCTTTGGTATTAGTGTGAATCTTTAGAGACTGATCAGATGTGGCTCAGGTTCATTCCTGTAATACATGGAAAAAAGAAAAAAAAAAATGAATCAACATTCTGACTGTGTGCTTCCTGCTGCAAGACAGCCACTTGCTGGAGAGGGTACAGAAAAGGGCTACAAAGATGCTGAGGGGACTGGAACGTCTCTGACAAAAGTTTGAGAGAATTTAGGGTTTTTAGCTTGGAAAAGAGCCTAAGGGAGGTGATCTCATAAATGCTGATCAATACTTCAAGGGTGAGCATCAGGAGGATGGAAGCAGGATTTTTCAGTGGTTCCTAGCAACAGGACAAAGGGTAATGGGTACAAACTTGAACATAAGAAGTTCCATTTAAACATGAGGAACATCTTCTTTAATTTAAGGGTGGTGGGACACTGTAGCAGGCAGGCCAGAAAGGTGGTGAAGTCTCCTTCTCTGGAGACATTCAAAACCCACTTGGATGTGTTCCAATGTGACTTTCCCTGGGTGAAACTGCCTTGGAAGGGCTGTTGGACTTGATGATATTCTGAAATCCTGAAATCCCTTTCAACCCCTACCATGCTGTGATAAACTTCTCACAACCAGTAGAATAAAGTTAATTGCAAGCAAAGGATTTATATTAAGAAGCTATGGAAGTCTTACAATTCTCTTAATTCTGTCTGAATTACACAATTTACACCACCCCCCCCCAAATTTGTCTGCAGCTGAAAGATGGAAATTCAGAACCAAAACAGCATTTGTGGTAATGATTAGGCACCTAAGGCAGAAATGACTCTTCAGGAAGGTTTGTGGTGAAAAGCCTTACTAACCTTTCATGTCATGCAGATGCCCCATCCTTGGAAGCATTTAAGAACAGCTTGGATGAGGCTCATAGACTGGGTATAGTAGGAGGTGTCTTTCTGTATAGCAGAAAGGTCCCTTCCTACTCAAGCTGTTTGATGATTCTGTGTAGGGCAATCACTCTCTGCCCTTAGAGTGGACTCTAATGACTTCAGTGACAAAAAAAATAAAAAATTATAAGCTTTGCTGTAATGCACCCAGACAACGCAGATGTCAGCATTCCTACTTCTCCTGAAACTGGAGAAGTATCACATCACATTTACTCCAAACAACAAATTCCAACAAAGAATGTTCACACTAATTCACAGAAAATTCATTTCTGCACAGCTTTGCCTTGATACTTTGCCTGCCTAGTAGCAGTCTCTTAGAGTGCCTTCTTGACAGTCTTGGGGAAGACTGTTGAAATACTGAAGTGATCAGATCCAGTTTTGCACATTCTGGGGCTTTTCATATTCTTTTCCCACTGACAGGCTTCCACTGCTCTGTGTCACTCTTAATTGCTGAATGCTCTCAAAATCCATGTTAAAGGAATTTGTAAGTGCTGCTTTCTCACATCCCAGAGCTACCTTCATAACTAAGATTTAGGGCCATGCTTACCCTACGAATACCTCTGCTGATTTAAATGATCTTCAAAAACCTCACACTAGAACCATAGAATGGCTTTGGTTGGAAAGTGCCATTAAGATCCCCAACACAAGAGAGATGAGATCCTACTGGAGTTGGTACAGAAGTACTGACTGCTCTGATAAGATAGGAGGAATGGAGCACCTCTCCTATGAAAACAGACTGAGAGAGTTAGGGCTGTTCAGCCTGGAGAAAAGAAGGCTTCAGGGAGGCCTAGAGCTGCATTTCAACATCTGAAGGGGACCTACACGAATGCTGTGGAGTGACTGTTTGGAAAAGTTTACAGTGATAGGATGAAGGGCAACGGTTGGAAACTGGAGCAGGGGAAATTTCAGTTGGACATCAGGAAGAAGCTCTGCACAACAGCAGTGGTGGAATAGTGGAACAGGCAACCCAGGGATCAGGTTGAAGCCACAGATGCCACTCTCCCCAAGCAGCCTCTACTCCACTCCCACTCTGCCTGAACAGCTCCACCTCTACCACCACTTTTTACACCTATCTCAGAGCCTGGGGCAAGACCATCATCCAGCCAAGATAATACATCAGGAATTCAGCCAGCACCCATGGGTGATGTTACAATAACTATCAAGCATGTTCCTAACGAACCGGGGGGCCCACCAGGCCCCCCGGCCCTTGATTCCCTTCACCAATCACCCAGTGCACACCATGGGTACTCACCAGTGATGATGGGAAGAGGATCCCTCTGCCTAGTTAGGCAGGCTTAGGGCTTCTGCCTTGCCTGAACCCGCTTAACAAGGGGAGCCTGTAGGGAGGGCAAAGTGGTCACACCTGGGGTGGGAGGAGACTCCAACCAAACCCAGGTGCTCTGAGTTTGGGGGAAAAAGGGGGAAATGTGGGGTAGGGTGGGAAAGGGGAGGTGGTGCTGAATGGAGAGCAAAAGAATGGAGATGGAGATGCAAAGAGGAAGATAGGAGGAAATGAAAGAAAAAAAATAATAAAAATGAGAATAGGGCTGGAGTGTTTGCACCAAAACCAGCCTTTTCATGACCAGCCCTTTGTCATTCCTGCTCAGAGCTGTAATCAGACGTCTTCATTGGCTCTCTATGTTGGCTGAAGAAGGGCAACTCACACCTGTCTAGGAGGAAAAAATGAGGCAATAAAGAAATAAAACTGAAAAAGATGAACAAATACAGTGTGTATATCTATATATATTATAGTTGTGTGTATATATATATATCTATACATATATTATAGTTGTATATATCTCTATATATATACACACAAAGCATAAGTTCCTTCAGCATGTTCTCCATGGCCCAGCAATGTACCTTTGCAGCCAAGCGAGCCAATGACATCCTGGGGTGCATCAAGAAANTGTGGGGTAGGGTGGGAAAGGGGAGGTGGTGCTGAATGGAGAGCAAAAGAATGGAGATGGAGATGCAAAGAGGAAGATAGGAGGAAATGAAAGAAAAAAAATAATAAAAATGAGAATAGGGCTGGAGTGTTTGCACCAAAACCAGCCTTTTCATGACCAGCCCTTTGTCATTCCTGCTCAGAGCTGTAATCAGACGTCTTCATTGGCTCTCTATGTTGGCTGAAGAAGGGCAACTCACACCTGTCTAGGAGGAAAAAATGAGGCAATAAAGAAATAAAACTGAAAAAGATGAACAAATACAGTGTGTATATCTATATATATTATAGTTGTGTGTATATATATATATCTATACATATATTATAGTTGTATATATCTCTATATATATACACACAAAGCATAAGTTCCTTCAGCATGTTCTCCATGGCCCAGCAATGTACCTTTGCAGCCAAGCGAGCCAATGACATCCTGGGGTGCATCAAGAAAAGTGTGCCCAATAGGTCTAGGGAGGTTCTTCTCCCCCTCTATTCTGCCCTGCTGAGACCACACCTACAATACTGTGCCCATTTTTGGACTCTCCAATTTGAGAGAGACAGGGACCTGCTGGAGAGAGTCCAATGGAGAGCCATGGGGATGATTAGGGGTCTTGAGCATCTTCCCTATGAAGAGAAGCTGAAGAGTTCTGGTGCTCTTTAGTCTGGAGAAGGCTGAGAGAGGATCTGATCAATATATATATTTATCTATTGATAGACATATACTGGTCTATAAATATTTGAGGGATGGGTGTCAAGTGGAGTGGGCTAATATCTTTTCGGTGGTGCACAGTAGATACAAATATGAACATAGGAGGTTTCACCTCAACATGAGGAGAAACGTCTTTACAGTGTGGGCAACCAAACACTGGAACAGGCTGCCAGAAAGGTTGTGGAGTTTCCTTCTCTGGACTCTTTCAAAACCCACCTGGATGCGTTCCTTTGCAGACTACCCGGGATGATCCTGCTTTCGGCTGGGGGTGTTGGACTCGATGACCACTCTATTTTTCCTTTTTATTTGTTATATTTTCCCTCCAACAGGCTTCTTCAAAGTTCCAAAATATTGTTGTTGTCACTATATGAAGAAATATAATATTTATACACAATAATTAATTCAAAGTCATCCAGGGAATTTGTAGACAATGACTACAGAGAAGCTTTTCAAGATTAATCTCTTGCAGATTGGGATTTTTTTTTTTGGATCTTCAATTCACAGCAAATGTTTCTAAAGTTGGATTGTATATAGATATTACCAGTCAAGATTATTTTGGACTCAGTTGCTAATTACCTGTAAATTCCCTGAATTTACAACAGCAACCCTGATATTTGACTAATATAGTGAAGCCACGCAGTTCTGTCTGTGATTAATAAATAAGCAGAGGATCAAATCAATTAATGAAAAAAAAATCCCCCCAAAAGAATTCTTTATTCCTTTCACCTCATTCTAAGTTTCCATTTGTTCCATGTAAATTTACAAAACAAACAAAACAAATTTTATTTTATATAACACAGAAGTGTTATTTACAGGGATATTTTTTGCAATATTTTGTGGTTTCTTGTTAAAGGATGAGAAAACTTTCTGTATAAATAATGTATGATATAGATACGAAAAAACTGCAGCTGCAGAAGAATGAAATAATCAAGAAAACAGGTTAAGATGATTATCACATTTCCCCTGTTTCTCATTTGAATATATAGATATTTCTAAGTCCTTACCCAAGCAAAAAAAAATTGCACATTTTATCTGAGTAAAGTCTAGAGAAGTGCAAGAATTAATATTGTGGAAACAAGCATTTTCTATCATCTCTGAGCCAATGGAAGATCTCAGATAATTTCAGTATAGTCTGTATCACCTTCGTTGTAGATAACGGGAGAAAGCTCATTACAGGGTAGGCTTTTATAATGATAGGAAGGAAAAATGCTTACTTTGCAGATGCATCAGATGGAAGAGACTGTTTAACCCTACGCTCTGGAAACACTGAATGATATTTTTGCTTTGTATTCTACTTCAGATATTCCATTTCAGATATTGCTATGACTATAATGCGTGCTGAGGAAGAACAAACAAACATAGAAACAAATGACAACGATAAAAAAAAAGCAATCAAAAAACCTTCAGGATTTATACAGCATTGTGTGCTACAGATACAATATAGAAAAATCATTAAAACTCATAGTTATGCATTTTAACATCCAAGCTTCAATGAAATAAAAAAAAAGTCTAGTTAACACTGAATCTTTTCATCATCATTTCAGACTAATTTCCTCAAATTAAAGCAAAAACTAGAAAAAAAGAGGTATAATCAAGAATGGAATAAAGATCTTGATTATTGTTCATATTAAATTAATTATCTTCTCCCTGTACAGTAAGAAAATTATGAAATATATTTTTGCAGAGGATGTTTAATTTTTAGAAGCTTTTCTATGTATTTTTAAAATATAGTTACACCAGAAATCTCATCATTAATGGTGACATTTCAATTAATTTCAATGTTTCATCATCAACCTTAAAAAATGCAACTTGAAATTTAAATGAGAAGTTAGGAATGTAAACAGAAGTTGGAATTTTAAATGATCTTGGATTCCCTGGTCCTAAATACTATCTTAAAGCATCTTTAAAATCTAAATACTAAAACTGTGAAGTCCCAAGTTGTTAAGTAGTTTTATTAGTTCATTTAATGGTTACTCTTTGAATAACAAAAAAAGCCCCAATCCTCCAGCCCCTCAAGTTAGTGTAACATTGCATTTGTGTAGAGAGAGGTGCTTAGCTTCCTTACAGAATTAAGGGAATTTAAAGTCATTTATTATGTTATATGTATCTGTGTTTTGTGTAAAGCCATGTACATGTGTATGTAGCACACATGTACATGCCTACATGAAAAATTATATTCTAATCTGCTAAAGATTAACTTTCTTCATTGTAGCATTTGATTCTGGCAGAAAGTCAAGTCAGAAGTCTAAGCTTCTATTCTCTTCCTCTGGACCACCTCTCCTAAAAAGACAGTCTGAGAGAGCTGAGGTTGTTCAGCCTGGATTAAAAGTGCCAGGGAGATCCGATAGCTGCATTTCAATATCTGAAGGTGACCTACAGGAAGGCTGGGGAGGGAGTGTTTAGAAGGGCATGAAACAGTAGGGCAAGGGGCAGTGTTCTTAAACTAGAGCAGAGTAGATTTAAGCAAGACATAAAGAGAAAGTTCTTTACAATGAGGCTTGTGAAATACTGGAATAGGTTGCTCAGAGATGTGATTGGTTCCCCATCTCAGGAGACATTCAATGTCAGACTTGATAGGGCCTTGAGTAACCTAATCTAGTTGGAGATGTCCCTGCTTACTGCGGGGAGGTTAGACAAGATGACCTTCGAGGGCAGTCTGTGATTTTGTGATTCTGTGCATCACTGAACGTGCTATTTGGTTGCTATTTCTTTCCTAGTTGGTTGTGATTTCTTTGATCCCTGTCACAACTGCTGCATTAATCACCTGTGGAAAAAATGAATGGCTTCTGCTAGGATGTGTTGATTGGCTCAGTGATGATGTGGTTTTGCAGCGCGATCTTCAACTTATTGTGCTGTTTACTGAGACATTAGGTGTACTTTTTCTGTTTCCCAAAATGAGGAACAAGAACTGATCTTCACAGCTGTCCTGTGTTATAGCTCACAGTTGTGCTATTGGAATGGTAAGTAAAATAAAATGTATGACATCTGATGTTTTAAATTGTATCACTAATTGCATCTTTGGGAATATTGGTGTTTTCATTTGTTTAAAAGAAAAGAATGTGGAAGGAATGCAGAACTATAAACACAAAAAGACCAACTGATCTATTATGCCTTATGTGCTGGTGGCATTTGTCACATCATAAGAAAGAAAGAATATTTAGCAGAGTTGTATTTGTCTCTCTGGTTCTCATTACTTTAACTAAAATCTAGGATAAAAACCCCAAAAAGCCAAATCCTAACAATCCAACAGTGCTCTCTGGTGGTGTACATTTTATCCTCTATAAAAAACTTTGACAAGTCCAGTACACAAGTCCTTGAACATAGATAAGTGACAGGAATTCTCAACATGTTCCCTAGTGATAAGGAAAATTGAGCAATAAACAACTTTAAAACCACTAAAGCATGAAATGTGAGACCAGGTTTAGTAAAGGCAATGTAAATAAAAATATTAAAAAATAACACTTCTTGTCCAGCATATGTTTTAAACTGTTCATATCCACAGGGAGAAAGTTCCTTTATGACACAATATACATCCTAAAAGTAAGAGAAATATACAGCACGGTAGAATATTTTACCAATAAATTATTCTCATCTTTAAATAATATCTTCACATCTTGGTTTAATTTCTATTGTCTCTAAGTGGGAAGGAGGAGGAAAAAAATAAATGATAAATTTGAGAAGTGGGATGGGTGAAAGAGCAATTATAAGTCAGGGTCACTAAGCTTCTGAGTTCAAAATAATTTCCTGTATTGCTTCCAATGGTTCTATCTTGGATCTTGATTATATAAAAATATTTGTAATATAAATAGAGAAGTATCCCACACACCACAGGGATCCACCGTCTTTCAGGCAGCAAGTATATGAGGACATTGTACACATTAGGCTGGGCGTGATGTGCAGTTTGTGTAAATAAGAACACAGATATATATACACACACATACATACATACATTGTATTTGTTCGTCTTTTTCAGTTTTATTTTGTAGTTTTATTTCTTTATTGCCTCATTTTTTCCTCCTAGACAGGTGTGAGTTGCCCTTCTTCAGCCAGTGTAGCGAGCCAGTGAAGATGTCAGGTTGCAACTCCGAGCAGGAATGACAAAGGGTTGGCCACGAAAAGGCTGGTTTTGGTGCCAACACTCTAGCCCTATTCTCATTTTTATTATGCTTTTTTTTTTTTTTCAATCTCACTTCTCGCCCACCTCCCTCCTTTCCTCTCCATCTTATGTTTTCCCTCATCTTCCTACTTTTCTTTCCATCCTCTCCATCTTCATCTTGCCTCTCCATCTTCCTCCATTCCACTTCACCTCGTTCTTTTTCCCCCATCTTCCTCTTCTCATCTCCATCTCCATCCTTTTGCTCTCCATTCTTTTCTTCTCCATCTCTCTCCTTTCAGCACCACCTCTCCTTTCCTACCTCACCCCACATTTCCTCCTTTTTTCCCCCAAACTCAGAGCACCTGGGTTTGGTTGGAGTCTCCTCCCACCCCAGGTGTGACCACTTTGCCCTCCCTGCATGCTCCCCTTTTTAAGCAGGTTCTGGCAAGGCAGAAGCCCTAAGCCTGCCTAACTAGGCAGAGGGATCCTCTTCCCATCATCACTGGTGAGTACCCATGGTGCGCACCGGGTGATTGGTGAAGGGAATCAAAGGCCGGGGGGCCTGGTGGGCCCCCCGGTTCGTTAGGAACATACTTGATGATAATTCTAGTGTCACCCATGGGTGCTGGCTGAGCCTCCTTACAGGGCCTGAGCTCCTTTATGTAGTATCTTGGCTGGGTGAGAGACTTGTCCTCTTGTTTTTGTGGCCCTCCTCTGGACTGACTCCAGCAGGACCTCATCTCTCTTATGTTGGCAATCTTAATGGTATTTTCTAATCAAAACAATTCTATGGTTCCAATGTGAGGTTTTTGAAGTATCATTTATGTCAGCAGAGGTATTTGTGTGGGAAGCATAGCCCTGAATCTTCTTTACGGAGGTAGCTCTAGGATGTGAGAAAACAGTACTTACAAATTCCTTTAATATGGATTTTGAGAGCATTTAGGATGACACAGAGAAGTGGAAGCCTGTCAGTGGGAAAAGAATATGAAAAGCCCCAGAACTTGCAAAATCAGATCTGATCATTTCAGTGTTTCAACAGTCTTCTCCAAGGACTGGTATGATGGTTTGGGTGTTACCCACCCCCCCACTCTTATGAAATTACCCACACTAGATTCAGCTGAGCTGGAAATTAGAATGAAGCTTTATGTTTACAGCTTAGCACAATATACAAGCAGGTATTTACAATATATACAGAAATATACAAGGTTAAAGTAATACAGAAATGCAACACCCCTCCCAGAAAACAGAGTCCCCAGGAATGTCTCCCTACCATCTCCTTTCCACCCCTCTACCTTATCCTCAGAATTTGCTTTACATGCAAGGTGAGTTTGGAGAATCAGCCACGGGGGTTAGAAAGCAGAATTAGTTAGACAACAGGTTAGGGGGGGGAAAGTGCAGGCAGCCAGAGCAAGAGAGCACCTTTGTTATCTATGTTTGTGTTCTTGTTTTCATACATCTCAGCAAGCCAATGAGTGAAGTAGACATCACCATTGCTTCCTTTTTACAGCCTATAATCTAATTCTTCTCACCAAAATATTCCAGCTAGGCTCTGACTAGCACAATTGCCAAGAAGTCACTCTAGGAGACTGCTACTAGGCTGTGGAAGGCCAAAACAGGCCAAATTAGGTACAAGCATGTCCTGGCTTACCCAATTGTTTTGTTTTCTGTTCCCTTTCCTTCTGCTGGAAGGGAAACAACTGCAGAAAGGAAAACAAAAAGCCTGATGCCTTTGAGTCTTGTCCATGTCCCTTTCTAACTTGTAAACAGAAGGTACCACATACATTTACACACTTGTGTTCTCCCCTAGAAAGGTAGAAGGGAGCTCTGACTTTACCTAATGTGGTCAGTTTTCGCAAAGTGCAATTCTGATGGGCTGATCTGTGGCCAAAGGAACAATTTGTTACATTAGTAAAAAGAGCAAGTAAACACTTTGCCTTAATGTATGCCTTACTGTGCTCCTGCTTCACTGAACTTTGGCCTCATTGCCTTCTGCTGTTGCATCCTGCCATGCCCTGCTAAGCTATAAGCTAGTTCTGCTACATGATAACAAGCCCTGATACTTTTGGTTTGTATACCTGGTATGATGGTTTGATTGTTATCTGCCTCCCTGTTCTTATGAAATCACCCAGACTAGACTCAGCTGGCTGGAAATTAAGGAATGGAGCTTTGTATTTACAGCTTAGCATAATATACAAGCAGATATTTACAATATATACAGCTATATACAGAAACATACAAGCTAAAAGTGATACAGAAACACAATACCTCTCCCATAAATCAGAGTTCCCAACTACCCTTCCACCTTCTTTCCACCTTTCTACCTTATCCCAGACTTAGCCTTACGTGCAAGGAGAGTTTGGAGAATTGGCCAGGTTAGAAAGCAGGAGGAGTAGTTACACAGAAAACAGGCCGGGGAGAAAAGTACAGGCACCAGCTGCAACAGAGAGCCACTGTGTTATCTATGTTTACAGGTCAGGATGCCGTTGACTTTCTTGGCCACCTGGGCACACTGCAGACTCATCTTTGACCAGTACTCCCAGGCTCCTCTCCAGCTACTCTGTCCCCAGACTGTAGTGCTGCACAGGGTTATTGTGTCCAAAGCACATAACCCAGCGCTTGGACTTGTTAAAACTAATGGCACTGGATTGTACTTTTTTATTCAGCCTGTCTAGGCCCTTCTGCAGAGCCCTCCTACCCTCAAACAAATCACAACTTAGTGTTGTCTCTGAACTTACTGGTGGTCAACTCAATCCCCTAATCCAGGTCATCAGTGAAGATATCAAGGAAAAGTTATGCGGAAATGAATGTCATGCATGTCCAGTCCCAGGAGAAATGGGAACACTGNGTCAAGGAAAAGTTATGCGGAAATGAATTTTCTGTGAATTAGTTTGGCCACTCTTTGTTGGAATTTGCTGTCTACGCTAAGCGTAATGTCATACATGTCCAGTCCCAGGAGAAATGGGAACACTGACATCTGTACTGACTGAGTGCAATACAGTGAAGCTCATAAATTGGTTTTGTATCACTGAAGTCATTAGAGACCACTCTAAAGTAAGGGCAGAGAGTGACTGCCCTACACAGAATCATCGAACAGCTTGAGTAGGAAGGGACCTTAAAGATTCCCTAGTCTCAACCCCTCTGCCATAGGGAAGGACAGAATATTTGGGGGGGCGGGGGGGGGAGGGAAATGGCCTGGTAGAGCAAGAAATGTTAATCTATTTTGTTTCAAGTGAAAAAAAATTAGCATCCATTGGCTTCTTGAGGAGGTGGTGTCCTATGCTGCCTTATGTGCCTGTCATATTGAAATGACTTAATATTTATTCAGAGTGGATCTTTTGTATGTGAAACCTTCATGTTCTGCACATAATTTTAATGTCCTAGAAAGATCTGCATCAACTGCCTTTGGAATCTTGAGCCCTCATTGGAAGCTTGGGATGCTTCACTGCCTCTAAACTTTGATGTGGACTGCTTCCCCTCTGGGACTGCTTCTGGGGTTGGTTAGTCCTTCTGTATGTAGGATAGCTGGGTTCTTTCTGGAATGGTTTGGTCCCTTTTAGATGTCTGTTTAATGAATTGATATTGTATATGTTTATGTAAATCTATCATATCTACTGTTATATTGTTAATAAGTTGCTTTAATACAGTATTAACTTCTAATGTTGTATGTACTTATTGCTGCTAATTTTATTCCTGTTAATATTAATAGCGGCAATACTACTGATTGTTGCTGTCACTGACTGTTGCTCTTACTAATTGTCACCATACTGTTGACTGCTGATAATTTGTAGTAGCTGAACATATATATTAATCAAATACATACTTGTCTCTGGTGATTTTCTGTGTGTGGTTCTGTGATGATCTCTAAGTAGGGAAACTTAGAGGATATAGGGTTTTTGCCCTTGTGTCTCGTGGATTCTTATGAACCCACAGTCACAACTTCTTTCACCAGCAGGCTGGGTTATTCTTTTGCTTGTGATGTGTAAATCATTTGTAGTCATAGAAAAATAAAGAACAAGAAGCATAGCTTATTACTGCTATTTGCCTGGGCTGAATTCTGCCAGCATTAAGAATTTCAGGTTTAGAGTGTTTTTTTTCACAAACGTGTCTCTATGTAGCTATAATTTTCTATTATGATTTGTTTACACTCCATCTTGAACAAATGTATACATCTATGTATGGCACTGAAAACAGCATGAAGTCAATGCAATTCAATTATTAGTCAACTTAACAATACTAAATAATACTAAAAATGAATACATTTTAGTAGCTGTAAATTAGTAGTAACAAGCAGTTACTACACTAAAAAAACAATTATGTTTGTTAACCTGAAAACACAGAGGCTAAGTGAATTAACATCTAATGTCAAAGCAAGCAAGAGATGTATTATTTGCACCTGAAGATGTTTGACGGGAAATACTGTGAATGATCTTTGCACAAGACATATGGTTATGGCAGAAAGACTGCTCAATAAAGTCAGAAACTAAACAAGATTTCCGTTTGTGTATTGTCTTGTTCTTTAGAGGTTAAGTGTGTAAACTGTACTGAGAACAGCACAAAAACTCTGGGAACATATTTGCGTTGAGATGGATGCTGTCAATCAAGTGTACACCACTGATAATGAAAAAGAGAGATTACTGTTTGGAAATGATTTGTTATTGAAGTTCTGTCCACTTCAACTTAATCCATAAAACCATTTGACTCTGGTGAAGGGACAATATTCCTTGTAGTAGCCTGACAAGAGCTAAAAAAGCAGAAAATACTGTTGTTTCCTGTAATGGAAAGATCAGCAGCTCTCATTCTCTTTTTAGTACTCTAACTGCAAAGGGTCTCTTTCTCTCCCTCTCATGCCTGTCGTTAAATATGGAATGATAATTTTGTAAATCATCTCTTGTATTTTATTTCCCTATTCATAGAATCAGTCAGGATTGGAAGGGACTAGTTCCAGCCCCCCTGACATGGGAAGGAACACCTTACCCTAGAGCAGGCTGCCCACAGCCTCATCCAGCCTGGCCTTAAACACCTCCAGGGATGGGGCCTCTACCACCTCCCTGGGCAACCCATTCCAGGTTCTCACCACTCTCATGATGAACAACTTCCTCCTCATGTCCAGTCTGAATCTATCCACCTCCAGCTTTGCTCCATTCCCCCTAATCCTGTCACTGCCTGATAGCCTAAAGAGTCTCTCCCCAGCTTTTTTGTAGGCCCCCTTCAGATACTGGAAGGCCACAAGAAGGTCACCTCAGAGCCTCCTCTTCTGCAGATTGAACAGCCCCAACTCTTTTAGTCTGTCCTCACAGCAGAGCTGCTCCAGCATCCTTCAGTGCAAATTATAATTTAATTTTGTTATTCCATTACAAGTTATGCCTTTCTAAGTGACATAACTATGTTAGAGATGAGATTCATGAGCTACAATATTATGTTATTGTCAGTATTGATAACAGGTATTACAGTAAACCTTTCTATTTGTTTTTTTCTTTAAGTGTAGTCTGTAGCTGCAGATTTTAGAGTTAGCACACCAGTGAGTTACTCTTGCACAAAATGTGAAATAAACTGTACAGGACTTTTATGAACTTCTTCCCTTAAGACAATCAGAAATTTCCTGAAATTTCCCAAGAATTCATGTTGATATCACCAAAAATGTTTTGTTTTATCTGAAATAAATGACTAATCAACAGCATCACGAAGTCCTCAAGAAAGTGCTGTTAACATTCCAAAACGTTCTAGAAGGATGGTAATTTTGTTTCATTGCTTTGAACAGTTATTTTTCTTCCCCAGTAGTTCTATCAACTCTCAGGATAAATGACCACTATACATGATCTAACTGAAATGACTGTAGAGATGTGTTGAACTCACTGCGTATGTATCAAACAAAGCCTATGCAAATATTTCAAATGTGTAGAATACATCCATCCCATGCATATTATCTGAATTTCATAGATGGACTAATTCCAGGCTACAATTAGTTTCCTGTAAATATTATCTCTGCCTGTGTAGTAGATCTAAAACTGTTGCAACGTCTCAATCTGCAAATATCTATGTACTGCAAAACAAATTAGCCTGGTGTATAAAGCACCGGAGATGAGCACAGAAATCCTGCTTATTAGAGCTAACAGGATTTGTCTGAATTCCTCCTAATATCCACCTTCAGATTTTGCTTCTGATGTTCTTTCTAACTCTAGTTAAACTGATGGATGTTAATACCTAAAATCACTTTGAATATCATTGTCACACAGACAACATAGACATATTGCTCCTTTAAGCCAATAATTCCTTCACAAGTCCTATTTCTGTACCTCAGGAGTCATAGTGATTCAGCAGTGGATCTGTTGCAGCACAATGCCTCTTCACATCTTATAGACTCAGTAATTACTTTATCTCCATCTACTTGTTAAAAATGTGTGGTCATTTTGTGTTTGTCTAAAATCTAAATAATTATGATACAGTACAAAGCATTTAGGACATTCAGGCTTAGCATTTAAATCCAGCTGTTTGGGTTGATTTAGTCTGTTTTTTATTTAACACTGAAACAAGAGCAGCTGCCTTGGACTGACGTTTTGACAAGTCTCTAACAAAAGCTACCAGGCTTTGGAACTAATTTGTTAAAACCAGTGCAATTAATGCTTTTCATTTCTCTTACAAAGAATGCATATAGTGAATATAAGTAGTATTCCTGTTAAAGATCAGCTATTTCAAAATGGTTAATGCTCTTACTCTTTAAGATTAAATATAATCTCATATCTGTATTTCATCTTCTCATTATCTCCCTCAACATTTTGCTGTTATTATGGACTCCATCTAGCAACAAATGTCATTTAGTATTTATAGAATTAAATTGGTGTTTTTTTCCTTATATTTTTCTTAAACAAGCCAAATAGAGTGGTAAACACACAGAAGTCACTGAAGGCAAGGATGTGAATTTTTAAAAACAGTATTAATGTCTTACTGTTACAAAATACCTCTTGTCTTATGAGAGTAATTTAATTGGCATTTGAAGGCAATTCACTGTTTGAGTACTGCTACTACTACCAGGAAATTTCCCAAATAACTAAGGGACAAAAGAACTGACTGAGACAGGTATAATGAAATTCTTCAGTAGAAAAGAGGAGTCTCATGTATTTTGTAAAGTGGTCAGTTTAGCCTGAATTCAGAAATACTTTCATAACTATTGTATTTGAATCAGCTTAAAACAGTTCCTAAAACATCATTTGCTGAGCTGGGATTAACAGAGATCTGATCAGAATGCAATTACCTAACCAAGATCTATGTCGACAATGTTAAGAATTGACCACTGCAATAATAATTTCTGTGTACATATATGTGTGTGTGTTAAGCACAAAGAACTGTCTTTTAATAGTGTATAGGCTGTGTAATCAATGGAAAATCCAAAATAATACAAATGTTGACAAAATTGTATCTTGTATCATTTAGGCAAGGATTTAGGAGGAAGTTCTTTACAGTGAGGGTGGTAAGACACTGGAACGGGTTGCCCAGGGAGATTGTGGATGCTTCCTCCCTGGAGGCGTTTAAAGCCAGGCTGGATGAGGCCTTGAGCAGCCTGCTCTAGTGGGAGGTGTCCCTGCCTATGGCAGGGGGTTGGAGCTGGATGATCCTTGAGGTCCCTTCCAACCTAAACCATTCTATGATTCATTCTAGTAGTAGATGTCAATACTCTCTCATCTTTGCCATGTGATCAAAATATGTAATAACTGAGCTGGCAAAGTGCATTGTGAGTGAATAAGAAAGATTCCTCTGTGGCTTTGTTTTTTGTTTGATTGGTTTTGTTTGTTTTGTGGGATTGTTTATGGTTTGGGTTTGTTTTTTTGACATATAGCATATCAAAGATTAATTGCAATGTAAGGTCTTCACTATCTTGGAAGATGATGAAAATTTTCCTGAAAAAAATCATTTTTCCTCCTGAAAAATGCATTGAAGTTGAGGACTGCTCACAAATTAGTAGGAATTATTTGATTTTTTTTTTTGTGAGAGTTTAGATTTCTAATTGTATTTGGAAAAATATATGCATTATTTTATAAAATACATAGTATTTATATAAAAATTAAACCTGAGACTGAAAATGCATGTATTAAGTTGGTTAAAAACAGATTGAAGGAAAAAAAATGTACTATTATACATGTGAGAACAATACTTAAGGGGTTAACTACTATAACTCACAACCCTTTTTCAGATCTTTTACCCTTTAGAATATGCTCTGATTTGGTATGCATGCACATATATTCTTATATATTATGTATTTATATATTCTGCCATAGGCTGTACTGTTTATTGAATACAACAGAATATGTTTTTTATCTTAAATGGGAGCTAAAATGAGGGACTGAACTTTTTTATTGGAGACTCTACTTGCTGCAGATTTTGTAGTTCAGACAATCATCAAAAGAAGGATGAAAAAAGACACTCCTGCAGACAAGAAGCTGCTTGTCCAAGGTCAGGTAGCAGGCATACACTCATGTGGGTGTCTTATGTACACAGGTGTTTTGTAGTCACATTATTCCTCTCTTCTGTGTAAATTATGATCCAACGTGTATATGTTTATTTGCAGTTCTGTTGTACTTACATATAAATGAATGAGGATTATGGAAAAAAAATGCTAGCAATGATTTCTGTTGACCTCATTTTGTCACTGTCAACAAAATGAGTTAAACTTTCTTAATGTGTTTTAGCAATAACAATAAAATCTAAGGCCTTAAAAACTGTGATCAAAAAGTGACCTGTTCTTCTTTACAGCTGGTTTCTAATGCTTTTCTGAAGATTTCTTTTAAGTGTTCATTTTTAAAGCTCTATAAAATTTTATTGGCTTGTTTATGGCCATCTATCTTGACAAGACCTACACAAGCAATGTTTTGTGGGTTTTTTTTTTCACTCACAGTGCTTAGAATCCATCACAATTAAAACAAATATTTTTTCTGTAACAAAATTGTTCATTTTGGTGGTAACAAGTTCTTTCTGTGAAAAGTAATCAACCATAAAACCAAAACACTTTCTTTCATTATATGTCAAAATTAGGCTTTAGATAAGCAAAGGTTAAAAAAATCACTAGTGTTATTTGAAAGAGTATTTCAGTGTAATAAAACAGCTTTCTTTTAAGTGAGATCATATTTGCTGGTTTCATAACTTCAATATTCTGCTGATGTGTCTCAATAGACTCTTCAATTAATGACCACTTGCTATCTAACACAGTCCAAGGGGCATCGTTGAACACAGTAGCTACATACAAGACAGAAACATGCTGAACCTCCTAATGGGAAAAGACCCAGGCTCCTGTAATATGTTAGAATAGAATAGAATCAACCAGGTCGGAAGAGAGCTCCAAGGTCATCCAGTCCAACCTAGCACCCAGCCCTATCCAGTCAACTAGACCATGGCACTAAGTGCCTCATCCAGTCTTTTCCTGAACACCCCCAGAGATGGTGACTCCAACACCTCCCTGGCCAGCCCATTCCAATGGCAAATCACTCTCTCTGGCAAGAACTTCCTCCTAACAACCAGCCTATACTTCCCCCAGCACAACTTGAGGCTGTGTCCCCTTGTTCTGTTGCTGGTTGCCTGGGAGAAGAGACCAACCCCCACCTGGCTGCAGCCTCCCTTCAGGTAGTTGTAGACAGCATTTTTTTATTTTTTTCTTTTTTTTAGGTGAAAGTTCCCTGTGTTCCAGTTTGTACTCACTGTCCCTTGTATAGAATAGAATAGAATAGAATCAACCAGGTTGGAAGGGACCTCAATGTCACATGCTATTAGACTATGGAATCATTTTATTTGGTTTAGTTTGTTTGCCCTTGGATATAAAAAAAAATCTGAATGCAAAATTTGTAACTGCTGTCCTATCTCAGAAAGACACAATAACTGTATAAACATATCTATGACATTTATGGAAGACAAAATACATAAATGAAGCAATGAGCAAATGAGATACATGGAACACAAATTTAGTTTGATCTACTCTTGTTTTCCTCTGTTCTTTAGGTAACTTTATTTTTCTTGGAATTAGTTGATGCATTTTCAAAATTCTGTTATATTTACACAGTTGCTAGGCCTTAGGTAATGAAGACACAAATGAAATCTACACTGAAAACGTGACTTATAAGGCTAAAAAATGTCACAGCAAAACTGCAATCACTGAGACGTGCTAACATCCTGTTTTCTGCAGCATATTCAAAACCTGCATGCTAAAATGGTGTTAAGACAGAGTGATATATTATCCAGAGAGTAACACAGATATTGTGGATTTTAGGACAGCATTGCTCTACTATATATATGGCTTGCAAGACAATTTTATTTATGATTTTCATTTTCTGCCTTTCCCCTGAAAATATTCTATGCCTTTAACATGTTTATATTTTCATTACAGTTAATGTTAAAATTAATAAAGAAGTAATTTATTGTTTGTTTTTTTCTCCTCCCTTCCTATGTAAAGTTGTAGTCCAGCATATTTGATTCAGGATTTAACACTCCACCCTGTAAAATATTTAAAGTAGAATTTATCAAAATTTTGGTAATGAATTGTGTGCAACTGCTTCAAAATCAGTTTCATAGAATGATTTGGATTGGAAGGGAGCTTAAAGATCATCTACTTCCAACCCCCTTACAGTGGGCAGGGACATGTTCTAGTAGATTGGGTTGCTCAAAGTTCTATCCAATTTAGTCTTAAATGCTTCCAGGAAAGGAGGGGATACTCACAACTTCTTTGGGCAGCCTGTTCCAGTGCCTCATCACTCTCACAGTAAAGAACTTCTTTCTAATGTCTAATTTAAATCTAGCTTCTTCCAGATTGAAGTCATTATACCTCATCCTACCACTATTCTACCTGATAAAGTCCCTCTCCAGCTTTCATGTCCACTGTCTTTAACTAGTGGAAGGTCACTAGAATGTAACCTAGGAGTCTTCTTTCTAGGCTAAACAACCTCAAGTCTCTCAGCTTGTCCTAATAAAAGAGATGCTCCAGCCTTCTGACAATCTTTGTGGCTCTCCTCTGGACCTACTTGAGGCGGGGCATATCTTCCTTATGCTAAGGCCTACAAAGCTGAAAACAGTACTCCAGGTGGAGTCTCACAAGAACAGAACAGAGTTGGACAATCACCTGTCTCAATATGCTGATCACAATGCTCTTGAGGCAGCCTAGACTGTGATTTGCTTTCTGGGCTGCAAGTGCATATTGCTGGTTCGTGGTCAGTTTTTAAACCACCAACACCCCAAAGTCCTTTCCTTGCAGGGCTGCTGCAAATACATCCATCTCCCAGCCTGTATTTGTGCTTGAGATTGCCCTGACCCAGGTGCAGAACTTTTCATTTGATCTTGAACTTTATGTAGGTAGTATTGAATTAAATATACCATTGACTGGTTTAAGTGGCTATCTTACCTCTGGCCTCTCCCAGCTGCTTTCAGATTTTCACTCCCAGGACTGTACTTAATAACTTCTAAAATCTTCCTGTCAACCATTCTGCACCTCAAAATACTTTGTATGCCAATAGATACTTTAAAGGTCCATTTGTAAATACTCTGATGAAATCTGCTTTAAACACTCTGTGAAAGGGCAGCAAAAATCATTGCTTAATGTGACACTGGAATGGATGGCTGCAAACAGCTTTGGGACAGTTGTATACAACTCACCTAGTGGACACGTGTTCAGTACTGATTTGGTCTGTCAAGCCTCAGTTATAATATAATATATGCCTCACTGTATCTTTACACAAACACAATGCCTCAAATTGCATTGAAATCCTGATGGGCAGATGTCCACACACATACAATACGTTAGTGAAGTCTATCAGCCTCCACTAAGGCACAGTGCTTCGTGAAAGCTTTCATCAGCAATTGGATGTTTGAAGTATTTTTAATATATATATTGATATGTTCTATCTACAGCTCAGTGAAATTACTTCTCATATTTCTTGATCTATTTGAAAATTAACCATCCTGTTTTGAGATGACTCTATTGGCCCTTAGGGTTAACATTTCAAAGCTGTTATTAGTTTAGCTTTTTGTACTTGTACTGCTTTCTCAGGGTTTGCAGTTGCTGAGCCATCAGTCACTTTTATATGATAAGAAAAACTCTGGACGTGGTGAGAAAACATCCGATAGAAACTGCTCTTCGGCTCTGGCAGATATTAATATTTAATACAATCTCAGTAAGAAGTTTTCTTAATCAAATGTCAGGGACATTTTTAATCTATCAGTAAAAGAACTTAATTTACCCAGGGAGCAAAATCAACAAGGAAGGCAGAAATCCCGAAGAAAAATGTCTGTAAGAGTTATATTTACAGTGTCAACTGTTTTTAGCTGCAATTTAGTTTCTGTATTAGAGTGGTGACTACATAGAAATAGGTCATAAGTATTAGCAAAATCTTGATACTGTGATAATATAGACTGATCAATACATTCAAATTCCACTAACTTAAACGTTGAATTCTTTATGAGTGAAATAGCAATATTTTTGCATGTAAAGCAACTAGTTAATAGCATATATAAAAGAACAGATGGCAATCCCTTTGATAACTCACAGGTGCTGCATTGGACTTTACACTTTTTTCTATAGATCAAGGCACTGTTCAAAATTTCTTATACATCTATGCACTATGTAAAAGAGACTCTTGAAATGCTGGGAAATGACAGTTTGCCTTTCTGTTTAGGAATTCACTCTGTTTCCTGTTGTGAAGCGAACGGAACACAAATACTACCATTCATATTAGCAGGATATTGAAATGTGTCCTCAGAGCTGCGTTTTGAGTGCAACAGTCAAAGCAACAGGAGCAACAACTGTCAATGGAAGGATTGTAGAAGGCTGAGGTGAAAAGGCAGCAGTTTTGCATGCTTCACTTGTCTTTTTATAGGTATTTGTTCCTTCCTCAGAAAGTGTTTGTTGATATGATTTTTGGAAACAAAGAGCACAAAAAAATATGTATTTCTTTATTGTTGTGTTTTGGTTTGTTGTTTTGTTGGGGTTTTTTTAATATTAAAATAATAGCTTGGAAAACAATCAACTGACAAAACCCACTGAAAACCAACAGATGTCTATGAATCATAAAGTATAATAATAATCTGATAATACACCCATGTTTACATTATTTCTTTTGACTTGGAAGTAATCAGCCACGTTCAAATGATACACTGAAAAAAGCATTTAACTGGAAAAGGTAACAAAAAATAGATTATTAATTACTCTTTTGATCCCTATACTTTGAAGGAAATGAATTTCAGATATATGATTAATTTTATTTGTTTCAGTAAGATCAATTATCTCCTTAAAGAGAAATATGCAGCAGCCTTTTTCCTTGATCAAATTTATAAAGCAATACTCAGTAAGAATGCCAAATAAACTGCCTCTGGACAGTCTGCGTTGATTCTGCATCCATGTAATTCCAGACTTTCTACAGCTTCCACTGAAACTGTCTATACACCATTAAAGTGACACTAAAGTACTATGAATATTAATTATTCCCTACCACTGCACACCTTTCCTCATACTTTTTTTCCCCTTAAGATGTCTTATTTTTAAAGAAGATTTAAATGAAATATATCTGAATATACATAGTTTAGAAGGGCAGCAAAAAACTCGGAGATGTAGGATGTCTGACCAAGGTACAGCAGCAACGTTCAAGTCTCTGCAGATATTTTTCATTTTCTGATATACACAGCACCTTTTTATGTAGATTTTGAAATCCTTCTATTTTCTACAAGAACTGTGTGAAAGATGAAAGTCATCTGAATACTGTCTCCACGATTTTATTTTCAATTATGTAGCCTAGAATAAAAATATCTGAAGAATCAAAATCTGTTCTTACACTGTCTCATTTCTCTAATTTGAGGAAAACTCAAATATGAATTTACTTAGCTGCTTACCATGAAGTACACCTGTTTCCTTAAACGTTCTATGTACCACAGAAATCAAATGTTTGCTATGCAGTGTCATTTTTTAAAAGGTCACAGGTCTCTGTACTTGTTACATTCAAAATCTTTTTATGAGCAAGACAAAACTCACAAGGAAGTTCTTCACAGAGAGAGTGATTTGCCATTGGAATGGGCTGGCCAGGGAGGTGTTGGAGTCACCATCTCTGGGGGTGTTCAGGAAAAGACTGGATGGGGCACTTAGTGCCATAGTCTAGTTGACTGGATAGGGCTGGGTGCTAGGTTGGACTGGGTGATCTTGGAGGTCTCTTCCAACCTGGTTGATTCTATGATTCTACGATAGGGACTTATTTGCAGTCCGCTTAATGTTTTAACACTCTAGTAATACAAATTAAGTTATTAGCACAGATAAAAGCCTCATTAATAATCTGTTATGAAATACCTTTATGCCATTCTGGCAGCTACCTCTGATCCATTATACTGTGCTCATACCTGAAATGTTCCTGTGGGTCCTGAAGTTGACAGGCTCTGTTCCTGGTAGGAAGATCAAAGAAGCATAGGAGACATGCCAGCATCATCCTTTTCTCACACTATAAACTCCATAGATAGAACAAGAATTTCTCTTTGTCATTGAGTGTATTTTTTATGAGAATGAAATGCCTTTCTGTATTTTTTCAGGCCCCCCAACACATGTATGACATCAGTCCATTTTGTCACCCTATTTGTTGGCTGACAAGAAACAAAAGCATGACGATACCTAATTTCCTCAAAGTGATGATTTTAATAAAGAGACACTCAGAAATGCTGCCAATAGGTTAGGAAAGATGGAGAAAGAAGACTCAGTGTGAGTATGTATGTATGAAAGTTATATGTAGTCAATCCAGAAATGACTGAGCCATAATTATGGTCAGTGTGCTTTCCACTTATTTATTCATACATACCTATATGCTTATGCATCAATTTCAGTACAAATTTACCTGAAGACTGCAGACTAGTCTGTTTTTATTCTTTGCAGGAATCAAATTTAACAGTTTTAATCATAGTTGCCAACTTCTAGGTTGTCCTTCACATCTCACTGGTCAGCTAACAGTAATCAACACACATTACTCACTAGGGCTCAATCCTAATTACTCTCCTCAGCCTACAATGCAAACAATCAGAAATGCATGATCTGAATGCTGACTCATTTTTTAAGCTTCCTGGGTTTTCTCAGCTTCTCTATGAACTCCAAATATACTAAATATGACCACAGTGGATACACCAAACTGACTATAATACAAGTAGGAAGGGCTTTAAGACCTTTATTTAGACTACAGAACAGACCATGTGATTGAAATACAGAGTTTATTTCCTTGCTTAGATCTAGGAGGATTACATAGTAAATTAGATGGTTCTTAAAGCCATGAGAGGAGGAGAAATTTCTTCTTCATCATTCTGGGCTATACATACACTGTATTACTACAAAAAGTCATTAATCCTGGCTCTGACTAGTACTTAGCACAGAGTAATCTGGAAATCCTGTTATAATAAAATGCAGTTTGACATGATTTTTTATGGTGCTACTGCTAGAGGGTAGAAGACAGACTTTCTGAGTTTCATTAGCACCTCTGGGAAAAAAAAAAAAAAAGGAAGAAAAGGAAGATAGAAATATGGGTGATGATTTTGAAGACGTATTTTCTATTTACTTCATAAATTCCTCAGTTTATGGATAAGAACATTTTGAACTGAAGATAAAATCTCCAGAGACAGAAAACAAGGGATATGGGAGAGGAATGATATGATAAAATTTGTTCATTGGAAAAAATGACGATGTAAAGCATGATGTGACTCTTTGAGCTGTAATGTTAACAAGAATGGTACTGCAGTCTTGTAATCATACATCAAAGCCGTAAATGCTAACATAAAGATGAAGTATTCAGCAGCCGTGAGACTAATCTTAAAATGAAAGAGAGAATTTTCTTAAATGAAAATGTGGACTTCCAGACTAACATAGTTAAGAATTCCTAAGGAAAGAAACTGCCTATCAAGCTTTGTTTATATTGTGTTCAAAAGGAAAAGTGTTTGCAATTCAACCCTTTCTAAAAATGAGTAAGATGGAAGAGAACATACTAAGCTAGCATAAGTAATTTCTCCTCTTCACAGGAAAATGCTGCTATAATTTTATAAACTATAGTAGTAACCAAAACTCTTTATTGACCTCAGTAGGCTTTCTGGGAGCCTTTTAATGTGTCTGGGAACAAAAATAACAGAAGTAGAACAGCATTTCATTTAGTATCCCACAAAAATCTTTTCATTTTCTTCTCAGGTTGTCAGAGAACTTGAGTATCAGAGAACCTGCTTTACAGATGTGAACAGAAAACGTGGGGGTTTCTACACTTTTGTTGGTGTACATGTGGGATTACAGATTCTAAAATGGGCTATGTGGCATACCTGAATTCTTAACAGCAACTGTAGCAAATTAAATTAGGAAGAGAAGGTGAGAGCACTTCAGGACAGAACTGCAATGACAGACTTCTGGAGAGAAAAGAATAAAATGAGGATGTAGAAATGGAATCGAAGTCTTGAAAAGACCCTCTAATAAACGTTTGAAAGCTATGATCCTTCAAACTTGATTACAGCCAGGCAGATTCTTTAATCATGTAACTTAGTAAAACAAAACCTGCACTATTTCATAAGAGAAAAATGTTTTGTAGAAAAACATGGAAAATGTAATTTTCTTTGGTTTTATTTCATCTGATATGATTTTAAATAGTGTATACAAATTGGATTTGTAAAAGCCCTGAATATGAAGAAGGAAAACTTCCTCATAAATGAATAGACAGTAAAGTACTAAAAAAAAGTCCAATAGTATTTGGACTTTTTTAATATGTAATTATTTTTTGTTTGGTCAATTTCATGTGACTTTAACTACTTATTTATAGCTATTTGAAGGCTTTATTTTTGTTTAAACTTAACCCAGAGCCACCATTTATCTGTTCTTGGTTATGACGAGAGAGTCTTGAATTATGAAGGACTGAAGAGCAACCACCAAACGCCTTCCCTGCCTCAAGTCTTTATCAGCAATATTAGCTTTTGGGAGTCCACAGTTCCAGACACCAGGGTGAAAGGCTGAAGCAAGGAAGGTGCACCTCTGATGAGAGACAATTAAGGCAGGGAACGCTTCAGAAAACTGGACATACCTAAGTCTCACAAGTGCTGAGGGATCTGACTGATGTCATTCTGATGCCACTCATCAGTCCTTCATCAGTCATGATAACTGGGGAATGTTCTTGAAGACTGTAAGGAAACAGATGTCGCCCAATTTCAGGAAGGGAAAGAAGGAAAATACAGGGAACTACAGGTCCAGTAGCCTCAACTTCGTGGGAAATGAGCAGGACTTTGCCTTTGTGAAACCACATTGCCTGGGCCTGGTAATGGAGCTGTTCTTTAAATGCCTTTCAATAGGAAGTAACATGATTTTAATTTTTCCAGGTCCTGATGTTTGTTTTGTGACAGGTCTACAGTTTTGTGGGTCTTCCTTTACACCCTTCCTATAAACCAGAATGATGCTGGTTACCTTTCAGTCACCATGCACCTCACAAGACCTTTTGGTAGAGAACTGAGTGAGGTCCTGCTGTAACATCTGCCTAGCTCCTTCAGTACTTTGCATGAATTCCATCATGCCTCTTACTATTTCAGTGTTTTACTGTTCCTGCACTTGTGATTCCCTAATACAGAGGACTGGGCTGCCCTTGGTGGCCCCATGGACATTAGCTCTGATGCAATGAGGGGCCAGCTAATAGGGATGGTCCGTGGGCCACAGGGCTGGTTTCTGCCATGACCTGAAAGAAGAGTAACAGCACAAGGTTTGTCCTTGAGAAAAAAAGTGGCAGAGGACACATAAGGGATGCCCAGCAGTGGGCCCAGTTCATGGCCATCAAGGGCAGGGACAAGGTCCTCATATTTATCTGCTGTTCTGGCACCTCCAAAGCAACACTCCTTCCCTTGGCTCTCTTGGGGTCTCTTGCCATGTGTAAGCTTGCATGAAGATTGAGGTCTGCTCTTGCATTGGCTCCATTTCCTCAGGGGTTCTTGCTCACTCACATCAGTCTGTCCTTGGAAGGGCTTCAATCTTGCTGCCCCATCAGAAACTGCTACTTCCTGACTGCTACTTTCTGTAGCTTTTCTTACCAGATTGCAAAGGATTATTTTCCAAACTAAACTGAAGAACACATCAGCCTGCTCCTTTTGGACTCTTAGTGCTTGTCTCTGAAAGTGGTTCTGGAAAACAAAAATAAAATCCTATTTGCACTTGTATCTTTTATGTTCTGTATCCTTGAAAGTGTTTTTGAAGCTGAAAACCTCCTGGCATTTCAGGCGAATAGCAGTCTCACCATTGTTCAACTGACTATGAGCTCCAGGAATGGAACAAACCGTGTGGTCTAAGCTATGCATAGAGCTCTGCATTACAAGCCTAGGCCTGATAGCTCCATCCAGGAGAACAGCCCTCTGCAGTACAGCCTCCTGCCCCATCCAAGAGACTGGGGCAGGGACAGGCACAGGCACAGCTACAACATTTTTCAGGCAGGAATGGAAGGACCGAAGCTGAATTAATGCATGTCCTCTGGGCCTGTGGCAGGAGATAGTGGGGGTGGGGGTCCCAGGGGAAGCTAATCTCAGCCACTGAGGCCCATGAGCACTCTCGTACCCTGAGAGAAGTAGACTTGCATTGCTCATATGCTCTCCTTGAGCAACTTACAGTTGCCCACTTTGTAGACCAAGTATTGTTGGGACGAACCTTCTGTCTGATGAAGTACTGTTGTTCTCAAGCTGCTATGCTTTAGTATGTTTTTTCCAAGGGAAACAGCTCAGCCACATCTAAAAATGAACATAAGGAGGAAAAAAAACCCACAGAGAAATGAACAGGCATTGCTCACCTCCAACAGATTTACAAGCATTTAGTTGAGGAGCTAGTCCTGCTTTAGAGGGGCTTGATTTTTGAGCCTCATTAGTATCAGAGACGTGGAGGCTTGTCATCCTGTGGAAATTCACATACACTGGGTGAACACAGAATTAAAAAAAAAAAACACATTTCATACACTTGATCTTTGTAAATTTCTTTAGATGGTCAATTTATCCTGAGATGGTCCACAGTCCTCACTCTTACCAGAGGGTACATGTACCCTTTTCACAAAGTGACAGAGTCAATGACTAGGCTGAGGCATAAATGTCTTCACAGATTTCTCCATGATGTGTTGTTAAGGAAAGGAGAAAGTAGGAAGGATACAGTAGACTAGATCAGTTCACCTGAGAGACCTACAATCATAATCTAGTCCAACTGCATGACCGTTTTAGGAATGACTAAAAGTTCAAACATGGTACAAATTCTAGCTGGAAGCTGATGGCTGGTGGTGTATTCCAAGGGCCAAGCGTCCAGTCTTGTTTGTCATCATTAATGGTCTGGATCACAGAGCAGAGTGTAGTATTGGCAGACTTGCTGATAACAGGAAACTAGGAGGAGTAGCTGATGCATCAGAGTGTTACACTTCCATCCAGAGGAACATTGACAGGATAAATTACCTGAACTGAGGCCTCATGAAGTTCAACAAGGAGAATCGGAATCCTGCACCTGAGGAGGAACAACTCCATGCATCAGACATTTGTTTATTGTAGATGAGATGTAAAGCCCCTTAAGAGTCACAATAAACTAGTTAAATAATTGTCTGATGGAAAACTTCTCCTCTGAAAAGACTCAGTTACAATTTTTCTGTTTATGTTGCAGACAAATATTAAAGTTATTACTGACAGTAGTGCCAGTAATTCTCCAATGTAAGCTTAGGGCATAATAGAGAGCTGTGAGTCAGTAGGATTTGCTTTAACAGGTGATCATCTGAGAAAGTCACAATGTGCATTTTATAAAACTGTGTATTATTTTAGTTGGAAAAATTCATTTTCAGGGTTGTCTAAATGGCTTAGATATATGGTGTAAGCATTTTCTAAGCTGATATACAATCTTCTGAAACAAATTCTTAGGTCCGGATTCTAACTATTTGAGGACAACTCTCCTTTCTTATCTTGTACTTATCAACATACTTGGGACAATTTCCATTTGTTTCTAAAGCCTGTCAAACGTATAATTAGATTTGAATCCCATGGCTTTAGGTGATATTTTGACAAGCTGTTTTAAGATGCTAAGGGCTATTCTCTCGCTTTATCTTGACAAAATGAGTGCAATGTCCAAAGATTTTTATATCCTACAGGTAATATATTTTCAGTGTGATAACTATATCGAGGAAGTGACTTTGGTGCTTAAGTACCGCCTGAAGAACACTATATATATGTAGAGATATATGTCAACTGTATTACTGATTAAATGCATAGATTATACAATTTCTCCTTCCACTGTTGTAGGGTAGTAGTAATTCAGTCTTTCAAAAGAATCTGTTGCTATTAGGTATACGTCAGAGACATCAACAAGCCTATACAATAGGTACAATTGCACACAATGTTTTTAGCTATTGTGGTATAATATTTTTAATATATGACATCTATATAGGAAAAGTTTACTGCTATATAGCATCAAAAATGCATTTCTGTGACCTGGGCATAAAATCTGAACAAGAGCTGTATGACCACTTAAAAAACTTAGACCCCAGAATGTACTCAAGATCAGTGATCCTATGAAACAATTTCTGAAACAACTAGTGAAGATTCTGCTTCCTTACGTTGCTTTCTACCACCAGAATACATGAGCTGACTCAGCTGGGGAGATGATATGTGCAGAAAAATTTGATTGCTCTCTTACAGCTGTAAAAGATGTGGAATTTGTGGCATGGTCCAATTTGTTTCTGTTTGTGGTTTCCATTCTCCGCTACTGCTCCACTGAAAGAGGCTCCAATTTAATATAGCTCACAAGATTTTGTAACACATTCAGGTGTACTGATTCAACTATGTGGCCCTGCTCTAAACCACATGAGTGAGACAAGCTATTTTGAGAGTGAAACGTGCTACATCTTTCTACTTCTTTCCGTGGATTATTCTAGGAAATGTAGGTTATAGTAAGGTAACACAGAAGTGGAATAGGGCAGAGATGGTAATCATTCCTGGGGAATAAGCAAGTGCAGAAACAGAAGGTAATTTCCTGTGCTGATGTTGGGTTACTAACATAATTAGACAGCCAACCATGTCCTGGGCTGTATGAAGAGAAGTGTGGCCAGAAGGGCAAGGGAGGTGATTCTTTCCTTTTACTCTGCTCTTGTCAGACCCCACCTGGAGTACTGTGTTCTGGAGTCCCCAAAACAAGAAGGACATTGAACTGTTGGAGCAAATCCAGAGAAGGACCATGAAGATGCTCAGAGGGCTGGAGCACCTCTGCTATGAGGACAGGCTACAAGAGTAGGGGACTTCAAGGAGACCTTATAGTAGCCTTCCAGTACATGAGGGGGGCCTACAGGAAGGCTGGGGAGGGCCTATTTACAAGGTCTTGTAATGACTGGACAAGGGGTAATGGGTTTAAACTGGAAGAGGGGAGATTCAAACTTGATGTTAGGAAAGCTTTCTTTACAGTGAGGGTGGTGAGACACTGGCACAGGTTGCCCAGGGAGGTTGTGGCTGCTCCCTCCCTAGAGGTGTTGAAAGCCAGGTTGGTTGAGGCCTTGAGTGACCTGTTCTAGTGGGAGGTGTCCCTGCCTATGGCAGGGGCTTGGAACTGAATGATCTTTGAGGTCCCTTCCAACCTAAACCATTTTATGATTCTGTGATAACTTCATAGCTTTTTCTCATAAAATTAACTCTTAGCTTATTTTAGTGGTCACAGAGCAGAGTATACATTTATAGTGTTCTATATGAAGAGACGTGGGAGATTTTGTTTATTTTAAAGCTGTAAGATGAGAAATACATTTGTTTTTTTCCCATCTGAATATTTTATTTATTCTCCATAAATGACAAGCTACTTCTACATTCTATGATTCTATGATTCTACCTCAAAGTAAAAATAGAATGTAACCCTGCTTATAGATCAATTCTCTTTCTGGATTGCTTTCTGAGAAGGAAAAAAAAATACTGGTTTGTCAAAGTTCTACGTTACTATGTTATTTTATGTTAGCTTATCATACGGTACATTTTTTACAGGAAACTTTTGTGTTATTCAGCTCTGTCTCTGCTGAGCTGTTTCATCTCTCTTTCTGCTGCATAGTTTCACTAAAGACTTCTCCATATGTGGAAAAACTTCCAGTGTTAACAGTCTGTCCTCTGGAAGTGTTTTTTTTTCAGTTATTTTTCTACATATTCTTATGATACATACAGATTGCCTTCTGATCCCATGCTCCTTTCTTCAGTTAATTTTAACTGGGAGAAACATGGCTGTTATACATTTCCTTGCTGTGTGGGCACAGTGACCACAAAAGGAGAATTGTCAGTCTTTGTAGAAGTGAGGAAGTGGGCTCATCAGAAGTGCTCCTTTGGACCTTCGGAGAGCAGACTTTGGCCTGTTTAGGAGCCTGGTTGACAGAGCCCCTTGGGAGGCAGTCCTGAAGGGCATATTCTTCAAGAAGGAAATATTAAAGTTGCAGGGGCAGGCCACCCCCACATACTGAGAGAAGAGCCAGTGGGAAAGAAGACCTTCACCTGATTAATAACAAAATCTTATCTATACACTTTTTATCCCTCTCAGAGTTTGCAGAGTTTTACTTTAATATTATGGACTCGTGATCTTAGGTACTCAAAGAAATATTTACTCAAATTGATAGTTTCACTTGATTTCAGAGGAAGCCATATGAAAATGAATGTTCTACATGAAGCTGGTAAAGGTTCTAGAGAACGAGTCCTGTGAGGAGCAGCTGAGGGAACTGGAGTTGTTCAGTCTGGAGAAAAGGAGGCTGAGGGGAGACTTTCTTACTCGCTGCAACTATCTGAAAGGAGGTTGTAACAAAGTGGGTGTCAGTCTCTTCTCCCATCAACAAGTGATAGGACAAGAGGAAATGACCTGAAGTTGTGCCAGAAGAAGGTTAGGTAGAACGTTAGAAAAAAATTCTTTAGTGAAAGGGTTGTCAAGTGCTGGAACAGGCTGCCCAGGAAAGTGAGCAAGTTGCCTTCTCTGGAGGTATTTGAAAGATGTGTAGGCATGGAGCTTAGTGACCAGGTTTAGTGGTGAACTTGGGAGGGAAGTACCAGGAACCTTTTGGAGAGTACAATCTTGCACCTAAGATTACCTAAATAATTGTCATGGAAGGCCAATATTGGCCTAAATATGTCCTGGCTTGCCCAGATATGTTTTCTGCTCTCCCCCCTTCTGCTGATGGATTAAGTAACTGCATTTGATGGTTTGGGGATTACCCACCCCCCAACTCTTATGAAATCACCCAGACTACACTCAGACAGCAGGAAATTAAGGAATGAAGCTTTATATTTACAGTCTAGCACAATATACAAGCAGATATTTACAATACATTTGTAAATATCTGAGAGAGATTTTTACTAACAGGACATGAAAAGATAAACATGAGCAACCCATGCTGGGNCCTCTTCTCTGTCCCTCTTTCCATCCTTTCAGAAATAACGAGATCAACCCATGTGTATCACATGTGATAAAACTGGAGATCTGAGGTGAGATGTCAAAAAGGAGATAAGGAGGTTAGAGGAAAAAAGGGTTAGATTGGATTAGAGTTAAGGCAGAGACAGCCACAGAGACCAGACTGCCAGAAAGAAGGCACTGCCAGAAATGAGAGCTGAGCAGTGTGTGAGAAGGGACTGTCTTACCTATATTTTGACTAGTGTTTCTCAGCAGAAGAATGGCTGATATAGGGTACATGTTGTTTTCTTTCTTCTCACAGACAAGGATTTCTCTCATTAAAATATTCTAATTAGTCTCAAACCATCACACCACGGGTAAGGAAGACAAAAGTGGTGCCTTCATGTCCCTTCAAACTTGTGAACAGGGTACCCTCATTAGTTTGTACACTTGTTTGTGATTTGCCCAAAATAGGTAAGAGTAAGCCCTGACTTTACCTAACATGGTCAGGTTTGGCAAACTGCCATTCTGATTGGCTAATCTGGGAGCTGGGGTTGTTTAGCCTGGAGAAGAGGAGGCTGAGGGCAGACCTCATTGCTGTCTACAACTACCTGAAGGGTGGTTGTAGCCAGGTGGGGGTTGGTCTCTTCTCCCAGGCAACCAACAACAGGACAAGGGGACACAGTCTCAAGTTGTGCCGAGCGAAATATAGGCTGGATGTTAGGAGGAAGTTTTTCACAGAGAGAGTGATTTGCCATTGGAATGGGCTGCCCAGGGAGGTGGTGGAGTCACTGTCCCTGGGGGTGTTCAGGAAAAGACTGGATGAGGCACTTAGTGCCATGGTCTAGTTGACTGGATAGGGCTGGGTGCTAGGTTGGACTGAATGATCTTGGAGGTCTCTTCCAACCTGATTGATTCTATTCTAATATGTGGCCAAAGGACCTTTAATCTTGGGCTACAGTGATAAAAAGAGATGAGCAGGTAAAGACAGCATGCTCTGTCTTGTGCTTCTGCCATTGCTCTGCCTTATCCTGCTTCTGCCTCACTGCTCTCTGCCATTGCATCCTGCCATGCTCTACCTGCTAACAAGCCCTGATACTTCGGGTTTTCAACCCGGAAACTGCCTTGCCTAAGTTTGCCAGGATTAGGTGTTAAGTGCCTCACTCGATCGGCATGCTTAGCCATCACAACATCGTGCCTGCATATCTGCAAGGCATCCTGCCTACACCTCTGCAAATCTCCATGCCAAGACTGCACACCTTCTGCCAAGGAGCCCTGGAAGGGACACATATCACAAAAAAGGAACCAGGATCAGATCAGAGATTGTCTGCCTCTCTCCCAGCCCCCTGTTAGAGCCTGATAAGAACTAGAACCCTCAATGACTGTCAAGACACCAACAGAATTCCCTGCAAGTGTTTGGGTACTGTCTGGAAACAGTAGTTAGCCCCAGGAATCAAAAGATAACTTTTGGGAGTAAATATTCAAACCCTCTTTGCAAAACTCCGTGAAACTTTGCAATTCAATCCAAGTGCCTTCCTCCTTAAGCAGAAAGGAACTTCTCGAGTCCCTCTAGCGGGCAAGCAGTATAATCAACCGCAAGAACTTCCCAGTTCCAATAGTTTAATGTTTGTTATATTATTACTAGTTATTTCTTAAGTGTTCTGCATCCCGTGTGCAATGTTTTCGTGACTGTTGCAAATAACCTACTATTACAAATTGTGGGTGGTAGTGAGATTCCTGAATATCAAAATTAATAAATTATATATTTTTTTTGTGTAGAGAGATTTTTACTAACAGGACATGAAAAGATAAACATGAGCAACCCATGCTGGGAAGTGTCCTTGAGTACATCCTGGGACTTAAGATACCAGGCTCTGGGTAGCACCCCCCACATGCAGCTGCAGGGGGTGGAGTGCCAGCTGCATGTGGGCAGAGTTAGCCAGCCCCAGAGGCTGACCTTCAGAATGTTATGGTTAAATCACCTATCCATGCCATGCTTGTAACCCTGGACCAACTGAAGCTATCCATATGAAACCAACCCTGAACTAAGTTAGCTGTGCACGCCTCTTCTAAGAAAGCATATAAGTCACTGTATCACGGAAATAAAGCGGAGAATGACCATCTAACCACATTGGTGAACAAAGAGTCATTTTATTCCAGGTACAATGCTGGCAATTTTGAAATTAAAATCTGCACAATACCTCACCACCACTAAAATAATGTAGAAATACTCAATTTCAGTATGGATTTAGAATAATTGAATGGACAAAAACTGGTTTACAAAGACTGGTAAAGCAGGTTGCTTATGAGGGCAAATAGGACACAGGGATGAAAAATAAAAATACAAGAGTGACAAAAAGTAGGGCCAAGAAACAGGAAAAGAGTAATAAGGTACCTAATTGTGTGAGTATCGTTGTCTAGGTGCACCTATGGGGCAGCCCTGTTGCTGTTTGTCACAGATGGAGTAGGACAATAAATCAAATTTTCTCCTGTTAGAATGATAGGGATGAGAGTGGGATGATTGGCTTCTCTGAACTGCAAGAGAACGCTTGAGCAGATGATAAGCTTTCTGGCATCACCATGACAGTGCAAATTCCGGATCTCCTGGCATTTGTAGCTGTTCAGTGCTTCACAAGGTATTTTAGAAGCAGTCTTATTTTGTTTATTGTTTCTTTTGTTATGTTTTGTTGGGTTTTGTGGGATTTTTTCCAACTCTGTAGTCTGAATTGGCTTTTTTTTTTTTTTTTAATTAATGAACATTTAATGTAAACACATTGCAAAGGATCTCAAACAAATTTTTTATCATATAGTTGAACAGCATGGGCAATAGTTTATGTGCTTACACTTCTGGGTTATCTCTGTGCTTTTTTTCATACAGTCAGACCTCTAATTCAGAGAAGCTGCAATACATAGTAGCACAATACCAATGCTTTCGAAAGTGAATTACATTTTTCTGCTGTAAGCCAGAATACATTGCAGTTCTTTATAGTATGAACTACCATTCTGTGGGGTTTTTTTTAACCTCATAAAGAAAATACGATTCTTTTTCTACAGATGGTAAAAATTGGTATTCCTGTATGAGTACTGTTGGATTAAAGTGTACTCAGACACAAGAAATGGAGGTTTGCAATGCACAGGCAACGTCTCTTGTTCCACTTTGATTTTTCTTTCTATTGATTCATAACATTGATAGTGCTTGCCTTGTAACCTGTTCTCAAGATAGCCTGCAGTGTCAAGATGAAAAGTGCTTTTCTCTATCCTTTTAAAAACATATCAGCTACACTGTGATATTCTCTCAAGAACTACTTTACCACAAGTTTGCATGGTCAGGGTAACCCCAAGCACCAATACAGGCTGGGTGACAATTGGATTGAAAGCAGACAGCCCCACGGAGAAGGACTCCAGTGTGCTGGTTCATCAGGCACTAGACATGAGCCAGCATTGTGTACTTTCAGTCTAGAAAATGTCACCTCCTGGGCTGCATTAAAAGCAATGTGACTAGCAGATAAAGGGAGGTGATTCTGTTGGTCTACCCTGCTCTTGTTAAACCATACCCAAAGTACTGTGTCCATCTCAGAAGTCTCCAACCCAAGAAGGACATGGATCAGGTGAGGTCCAGAAATGATCAGAGGGCTAGACCACCTCCCCTGAGAGGACAGGATGAGGGAGTAGGGTCTGTTCAGCCTGAAGAAGAGAAAGTTGCAGGGAGATGAGAATCAGATTTCACATTAGGAAGAAGTTGTTTACTATGAGGGTGGTGAGACACTGGAATGGGTTGCCCAAGAAGTTTGTGGATGCCCCCTTCCAGGAGGTGTTCAAGGCCAAGTTGGTTGAGGCTGTGAGCAACCTGGTCAAGTGAGAGGTGTTCCTGCCCATGGCACATGGGATTGGAACTAGATCTTCAAGGTTCTTTCTGACTGAAGCCATTCTATGACTCTGTGATTTGATCAGAAATTGATGATACTCGACATCACTGCCATTCCTTTAGCAACAAGCTATGTACATTTCTCTTCAGAAGTTTTAAGCAGGCATTTCAAAGAGAAGAGCAGGAAAAGAAGAGGAAAACACATTCTCAATCCAGCTACCCAACACAAAAGTGAAAGCAATGGTTCATATCCAAAGTGTTAGTAAACGTATGAAAGGATTGGTGTTACTGGATGAGTCAATCACTCGGAGCCTTCAGAGATTGCAAAGGCAATATTTAAACATGAACTTCAGAAGCAACAGACAATGTCAGAACAATGCAAAATCAGCTTACGGAATATAGACGCGATGAATGCATTTTCCACTAACATAAATTCCAGTTATAGTCTTTTTGGTGAGCAGGGAGCAACTGCCACACTCCGTAAGATTTTTTTTTTTTTAATTAAGTTTCAAGATCAGTCTCTATTAATAATATGCTTAGAAGGTTTATTTCTTCAAGCTATCAGAAACTGCAAGTCTGGAAGAACAAGCTAAGCACAGAACTGGAGATGAAAGCCCATTGAAGTCTAGTCCTGATTTTACCTTAAAGTGTCTCATGATGTGAAATCTCTCATTGCCATAGTTCCACTGACAATTCTGAAAGTATTCTGATTTATGGCCTAAAAACCAGGACCTGTTTACCAAAACTTGTTGTGTGCAGTCATGATTATCGTCTGTGTTTCAGAGAGATGACGTTGCAGAAACAGCTAGAAACACTTTTCCTGATAGCTTTTATATTTGTTTTCATCCTCTTGTCTTCATATTGAATGTCACATTTTCAGTCAAAAACATTCCAAAAAGGGGCAGATGTAGTTACCTTTACATAGAGAAATATGGCAGCATGACACACAACAGTAGCATGACTAAAGTTTTCAGGATAAGCTTAATAAAAGCTACCAGCAACTTTCATTTGCCCTACACTGGGTATCTGTAGCAGTAAGTGCAGCTCTATTCAATCCCTGACATGATGACTGTTTTGGGAGAATGAGAGATGATTTAAAAATCTGATAATTCCCTGACCAATATACTCTGTATCTTAACATCTTTGCAAAGACATCGCCCATTTGTAATGTTTATGTTTGGAAGAGGTTTCTCCTTCATTCTGTCAATTCTCCGATGGCGTGTGGAAATGTAAAATGACCCAAAGAATATAAAAATAGAGAGGTGCCCTGGGAAGAAATGTGAATACTTTTAATTCATATGTAATTAAAAACTATTGTGGATAGTCATGATTATCATAATTCATGAATAAACATAATTATCATGAGATTAGTGTTTTAATTATTAAAATAAGTCAGAACTGTTGTATAGATTGTATTGCTTGCAACCTGTGCAACTATTTAATTCAGTAGTTTTCTTATTGATTAAAGAGAAGAATATAATTAATAAACAAAATCTGTAGTTACTGGCAGCAAAGAGTTTTAGCTGGGTACCTTGTCAACCACCAGATGTTTTTAACCGTCAAATGCAGCATACAATAAGAAACAATGTTAATATAGTTCCTTCCTTCTTAATCTGTGAGTACATTTCAGTGCCACATAGAAGTTTGCCTTCATTATATATTTTAGAAAGAAATATTCCCTCTTTTCATCATCCCTTTTCAGCAAAACCACCAGGACTGAAGTCATATGACAATAGTTTCAACTATTTGAAGAGTAGGTTTCAAACCAACTATACTCATATACTGACCATCACTCACAGAGACAATTCACCTCAACTGAAAATAGGTGTCTAAAATACACTGCAGATAATTATTCTGTTTTCTATTTTGTAGCTCATGTCTTTCCTTTACACTCCATATTAATGAATTTCAAGTTGATTTTTTTCATGCATCTACATGAAAAGTCCTTCAAATAAGTGTTTTTAACCTAGTAATGCTCTTACTGTGCCAATTCTTTTTCCACTAAGTCAGCCTGAAATACTGTTTTGATTTTTCACATGCTTTTGGTTACTTTTATTCTTTGCAACACGGGAGTTTAAATTATGGCAAAGAAACTGAACTCTGACATAATCTATTGTGATAATGAAGCTACCATGGGGTGTTGAAGATACATTCTGGCACAGCACAAAAAAAAACCTATAGGGGCATATTAGAGATGCTAGAACCAACACCATCCAAAATACATGCTTAGAGAAAGATCTCATATTAATTGAAAGTTCCCAAGGACAAAGGCATATATCTGAGCAAACTTAATCATTACAAGAGTGTTGGTTTTGGTTTTGGTTTTTTTTTAAGACTAATTTAGGGCTTTGATCATGAAAACAAACATACCTTCTTGACTGCTGCTAATCACTTGAAACAGAAAAAAATATGTAAGATTTCGAGAGTCTGCCTTTAATAACTAATTACTTTTTATTCCATAGTTAGAAAAGCTCTTGTTCTGCACCATTAGTGGATGCAGAATTTGTTCAGTTTAAAGTCTGTCCTTACCTCTATCAAAGATATAATTCATTTCCACTTAAAACCACCACCAACAATAACAAAAATCTTTACAAGTTTTATATTGATTGCATGCTCATTTTAGAGTGTTACCAATGTCAGGTCCAAAAGTAATTACTGTTCTAAATAGGCAGAGTGCAAATGCAATACATTGCTTGCATCAATAGTTGCAGAACAATACAAATATTCCCTTTTCTGTTTATCTTCATCCAAGCTCTCATTCTTCAAAGATTTTTCATCTTGGTCTGTTTTGTATTTTCAAGTTGGAGGAAGGGAACTGCAGGTAAGAGTCTTTCATTAGAGGCATGTCTGATTTAATTAATCTTTAATTATTGTACAAAACAAATGAAAGGATAGCTTTGATCAGCAAATTCATTTGCAACATTTATCAACTAGCTGATCTTTATCACCCACCCAGATGACAGTAAATCAAATGCATGCCCCTTTTCAATTCACAAAGCAAATGATTAAAGTGTCCATAAGAATCTTTATCCTAACTAAATTTAATTGTGTGTGAATAATCAGTTCAGCTGTGTGATGAATGTGCCATCATAGAAACTAGTCCATAACCAATCATATTTTAAAGTAGCTTCAAAAGGCACATTCTTAAACTCATGGCTTCAGGTGTTTCTTCTTCCTCATTCACTAGTAGGTAAATATACATCATATTCATTTGATTATTTTTTGCTACATTGTCCTTCACCTTTGACATAACTCTAGTGGTTACTTTTACCTGGCTTTTACTACTCTAATACATTCCCGATACATATTTGCATCTTATTAAGAAAATAGGCCTAAGAACACGCGTAAGAATTATTACTGTATTTTAATGCAAAAGTGGTATTAGTTCAACCAGAATTTTAATGTTTTCCAGTACATAGCTTTTTTGTAAAGTTTGTTTCTAGTTGACTATTGTGGTAGGCCTGATAGACCCCAAATAGACTGATACATGTCCTGCCTTGCCTAGGCATGTTTTTCTACTCCACCACAGAGGCAAGCGTGGGAAACGGACACAAAAGAACCTGAAGCCACTGAGTCTGGCCTGCCCAGGGTCCTGTGGTGTAAGGTACACACACTTAGCTTGTGCCTGCCTAGTGCAAGGCCCTTGATTTTCCCAAATTAGGGAAAAGAGAGCCTGTGGCTTTGCCTAATACGGTATGGTTTGGCTAGCTGCCATCCTGATTGGCTGTTCTTGTGTCCAAAGAGTAATTAATCTCGGCCCACACTGATAAAAGGAGATATGCAGGTGACCAGCATGCTCTTGCTTTCCTGCTTTTGCTTCCCTGCTCTTTGCTGTGCTCTCTCTGCTGTGCCCAGCCCTGCTGCTATTGCGCACTGCCTTATTGCTTGCCTGGTAAACTCCACTGCTGAGAGCTACCAGAGCAGACCCTAGATGTCTGCATGTGATCGGCCTGTGTGGCCAGCGTGACATCATGCTGAGACTGCATGACATCCTGCCTTCTGCACCTGGAGGTCCTGCTTAGAATTCCTGGACATATATACAGATCGTCCAGAAGAAGCCAGGAGACAAGGGCAGAGATTGCCTGTGTCCTTTCCCCAGAAGCTGGGAAGATTGAAGCCTCAACATCCGACAAGACAGAGTCCCCTGACAGCATTTGGGCACTGTCTGGACTGTGGCTAGTCCCCGCAAGGGTAATAATAATAATCTGTGAGTAAATGTCTAAATTCCTCTTTGTAATTCTCTACTGCCTTCTGCCATAGAGCAGGAAGAGCTTGAGCCCATCTACTGGGCAAGGAGCATATTGACCGCAAGCAGCATCTGACCATGGGAATCTTCTCTTCCAGTTCAATTAATGTTTATATATATTTTGCTGGTTATTACTAGGTCTAGATATTATCCATAGAATGTTTCCATGACTGTGTAAGAACCAAAATATTATTAAAAATTAGTGGTCTGGGAAAAACTTGCTCCCGACATCCAGCCTATACCTCCCCCGCCACAACTTGAGACTGTGTCCCCTTGTTCTGTTGCTGATTGCCTGGGAGAAGAGACTAACCTCCAACTGGGTACAGTCTCCCTTCAGGTAGTTTAGGCAGCAATGAGGTCGCCCCTGAGCCTCCTCTTCTCCAGGCTAAACAACCCCAGCTCCCTCAGCCTCTCCTCATACGGTTTGTGTCCCAGGCCTCTCACCAGGGCTTCATCACCCTTCTCTGGACACGTTCCAGTACCTCAACATCTCTCTTGAATTGAGGAGCCCAGAACTGGACACAGTACTCAAGGTGTGGCCTGACTAGTGCTGAGTACAGGGGAAGAATAACCTCCCTTGTTCTACTGGCCACACTGTTCTTGATCCAGGCCAGGATGCCATTGGCTCTCCTGGCCACCTGGGCACACTGCTGGCTCATCTTCAGCTTACTATCTACCAGTACCCCCAGGTGCCTTTCTTCCTGGCTGCTCTCCAGCCACTCTGTCCTCGGCCATCTCCATACTTTGATAACGAGGAAACAGAACATCATAATATTGAAGTCAACTTTGCAGAAAGAGAAAGTCCCTCTCAGATGAGGAGTCTGACATCTTGTTAGTCATACTCCATACCAACCACTGACATATGAGGAAACATTTTTCTATGTCCTGTATAAATTTTCTGTCCACTGCACAGTTCTCAAAGTTTAAACTCTAGCTTAAGGATAATTCTTATTGAATGTGGTGAAGAATCATGACAATAAAGAGATTTCTTATGTTTCAGCATCTACCTATTTGTAAAATAAGCATTTCTTCAGTGTAAATAATACAGTGAATAATTCGTATTAATTTTGTCATGAATTTTGTTTGTAAGCTTTGAAATAGAGCATACAATGTGGTAAAACTGTTAAACAAGCAACTATAATCCAATTTACTGAAACAGTTTCAGTGCATTACAGTATCTTTCCATGCAGAACAGCACAGGCTTGCTGCTGTAGAAAGTAGAAAGCTGCCAGCAGAAGGCAAATTTACTGGACCAATGGCTTTGCAGAACACTGAATTTTATATAAAACTGGGTATGAAATGATGTTCTTTTTTTTTTCCTTTTTTTTTTTTTTTTGTTGGTTGGGGGTTTTTTAGTTTGTTTGATTTTTTGTTTGGGGTCTTTTTTGTTTGTTTGTTTCTGGTACTGAAATAGAAACACCTATGCTGTATAGTCAAATTTCTTATATTCCAAAAAAGCTGGTAATTTTTCCCAAATACATCTCCACTTCTGGGACATCTTTGTTATATCAAGTCTCTGAATATCCCTCCCTTTCTGTTGTGTTAGTTTGGAACAACAACAAAAAAAAAGTGTTTCATATAAGCCGTACTTGGCTAGTTTAAGAGAATATATATCTGATCTTACAGGTAATTCCTTTTGAGGCAACAAATATTGGAGAAGCTTGGCAGGTGTTGTTAAATATTAATTTACATATTAACCATTAAATATTTCCAATCTATCATGTTTCTTCTTATTCTAATATTCAAGTTGCCAACAAGAATTTTTTTCTCCATCAGAAAAAAAAAAAGTTAAAAGGTTCAAAGATCTCAGTGAACAGCATAGACTGGATTATCTTTAACAAATTATTTAAGACCTTTATAGGAATTTTTTTAGTGGAAACTCAAGAGCATGAGATAGGAATCATCAGAAGAGACCTAGTTGCAAAGTCACAGTATCACAGTATCACAGTATTACCAAGGTTGGAAGAGCCCTCACAGATCATCAAGTCCAACCCTTTACCACAGAGCTCAAGGCTAGACCATGGCACCAAGTGCCACGTCCAACCTTGCCTTGAACAGCTCCAGGGACGGCGACTCCACCACCTCCCTGGGCAGCCCATTCCAGTAGCCAATGACTCTCTCAGTGAAGAACTTTCTCCTCACCTCAAGCCTAAATTTCCCCTGGTGTAGCTTCAGGCTGTGTCCCCTCGTTCTGTCACTGGCAACTATCATCACCTGATGACCACAAGGTTGCCCCTTCACAGACTGTGCTTGCCATTTGAACTTTGTGCCCTAATTAAACAGGAATCTCAGTATTTTATTCTGCTGGCAATTTTTGTTTATGTACAATTAAATATTCATTTGGTCAGTAAATACACACAGGGTATAACAAACATGGTTAATCCAATTTTCATTTCCTTATCTGCACAAAGAAGCACAGCCCAAGATGAGACCTCAGTGTACCAGACTACTACTTAAAGATTATGTGTGAAGTGCCTATTCCATATGAATGCTAGACAGTTTAACCTCCTCCATGAGAGACATCTTTAATTTCTTACCTATAAGAGATATTAGAAATATAATTTTCTATTCAGTTTTCATTCTGTGTTTCTTGGAGAAAAGTAAACTTTTTGTAAGTGGAGGGGACTTTGTGTTTTTTAATCCATCATTGCTCACTATGGCTGCTATACTGAAGTTTAGAGTTGTGTAACCATTTTAGTTCTTTTCATCAACGCTTGTCAAATGAAATGTCTGATTAATCATTTTTCTGAAATATTAACTGCAAAATCTCATATACTCAAAGAACCATTTTTTCCCCTAGATGCAAAATTATTGATTATTTATTGAGAGCAAAGATTTACACCCCATAATAGATATGTTGACTATAATATAAAGTATTTTACTACAACAAATATTATGCTATTTTTAGGTAAAAGAGAACACTAGACACAGTACAAGAATAAATACAAGTAAAAGGCACTAGAAACATTTAAAGAAAAGTGCTTTCTTTTTCTCAGTCCTTTTAAAAAAGTTATTATTATTATTATTGTTTTTAATCTGATGTTCCTAAATTAACTTTAAAGGAAAGTGAAATCTGAAAAAGAAGACTCATAAATCATTTTGTCAAGCTGATAAGAAATGTCCCTATAAATGGAAAGAAACAGCAATAAATTATTACTTTTTGATTGATGGATTGCATTATGTTGTCCAGATACAGGAGAAGTATAAGATGTATCTGACTGTAAAAGCTACTCTGTTGAATAATTTGAATATAGATGTCATAATTAGAAATACATACGTGGCTTACAATATCAGAAGTGTAATTAACACTCAATATACCAAGAAAAGGTTAGCTATGTACAATTTAATACATTCTGCAATTAATGTTGTAGAATATGACCACTTAAACTTTTTAGCATAGTAAAACTCTTGTTTATATTGTAATTTTTACTGCAATCAAAGTTAAATATTAAAACACAATCACAGGCTCTGGTTTCACAGGCTCTTTTGCATATAACTATCTCCAAAATAACATATTAAATTAAAATCAGTTAAAATCTTTATGACATTTTATTTTATACATTGAATCGTTGAGGGGTTTTTAGTTTGGTTTTGGGTTTTGTTTGGTTGGTTTTGGTTCTGTTTTTGTTTTTTAATTCACAGAATTACAGCACCTTAGATGTTGGAAGAGACGTCCAGAGGTCATCCAATCCAACTCCCCTGCTAAGCAGGATCACCTGGAGTAGTTCACAGAGGAATACATCCAGGCGGGTTTTGAAAGAGTCCAAAGAAGGAGACTCCACGTCTCTGGGCAGCACGTTGCAGTGCTCTGTCACCCTCACTGTAAAGAAGTTTCCCCTCATGCTGTGGCAAAACCTCCTACGTTCTGGTTTGTAGAAGCTGCTCCCTGTCTTATTGCTGCAGACCACTGAAAAGAGATTGGCCCCATCCACTTGACACTCACCCTTCAGATATTTATGGACATTGACGAGATCTTCTCTCAGTCTTCTCCAGACTAAACAACCCCAAGTGTCTCAGCCTGTCTTCATAGAGGAAATTCTCAAGTCCCCCTGTCATCCTTGTGGCTTTCCACTGGAGTCTTTCCAGTGTGTACCTATCATTCTTGAACTGGGGAGCCCAAAACTGGACACAGTATTCCAGGTGTGGTCTCATTAGGGCAGAGTAGAGGGGGAGAAGAACCTCCCTAGACCTAGTGGACACATTTTTCTTGATCTACCCCAGGGTGCCATTAGCTCTCTTGGCCACAAAGGCACATCACTGTCCTAAATCGTTACTAAATTCAAAATCTATCTTTCAAAGAAATACTTTAAAGCGTTCCAAATCAAGATCCTTCTTTTAATTAAGCTCACCATTTTATTTGCTACTGCAAACTTTTGGGACAAAGGTGAAAATCTATCCAATTTCATATCTGCCAATATTGACATAACAACCATGTTTATCTTGTGTACCATCATATCAGCTGAGAACAGTCTTCAGCATGCAACTTAAGACAAGCATGAGATTCTAACTCCATATATTAACCAGTATCATCTGACAGATGTAACACAGACACCTCTGAATTTTGATGTCTCTACTTCATTAGAAGATAATTCTTTTTACCTTAATACAAGCCAAACTGGAAATCAGAGATGGTATTTTTTTATCCAGCATTTTAGAATGTATCTTTTTAGAAGCTGTTGCTTGCTAGAAAGTCTTTTCATAATAATGGTTAATCTTTTTTTTTTTTTCCCCTGACTGATAAATCCATTTACTACGTTATTAAATTAACAACTTCAAAAAAGCTAAGCAAATAATTTCTATCAAATAATGTAAACAATTCCTGTTTACAATTTGTGGTGTTTTTTTTTTGTTTTGTTTTGTTTGTTTTTCTTTTTGTCTCTGGCTTCATACTGTTTTGATTGACAATGATAATTTTACAAATGTCTTTATTTTAGTTTTAAATTAATTATGTAATATGCCCTCTATTCCTCAGAAATATAACTTATCTGAGACACTTGGGAAAGAGAATTAAGGTATTTTAAGAGGCAGGAAAAAAAGGAATGAGGTAAGTAGTGAGGTAGTGAGGTTGCACTGGTCTCTCTTTTATTCTTTTTGTAAAGAGAATATTGATCATCTTTATATTGTTGGGAAACATAATTAAAATATTTTAAGAGGCAGGAAAAAAAGGAGTGAGGTAAGTAGTGAGGTAGTGAGGTTGCACTGGTCTCTCTTTTATTCTTTTTGTAACGAAAATATTGATCATCTTTATATTGTAGGTTATAGTACAGTGATAAAATAGCATTTTTCTCAACATATCTCCCACGATTATGGATGATCTTGATTGCTAATACTGAGTTGCTCGTTGTTTACCAAGGCTTATGCATATGTCTGACATTTCTGTGAATCTCTCCCCAAACACAGAGGACATATATTCTGATCCTGAAAAGCAACTTTATAAATCTGAAAATTTCAGCCTTTCTTTTCAGTGGCCTTGACAAAATACGATATATGATATATGATGGTACTACAAAGATGCCTGTTCTCAGATTAATGCTCCACCTCTACTAGAGACTCCAGGATTTTAAGCTGAACACTGTTGAGAACTGCAGTGACTGCTGTGCAGGCACACACATGGCCTTTACTGAAAGCATTCCTGATTTACAAGTAAAACTGATCTGTACAATCCCTGATACAAAAAGAAATCTGAAGAAGGCAAAAGGTATTGCAATGATGTAGCTACCATCTCATGTTGTACTTTCTTTATTTCTGTAAGGCAGTTTGTATCTATATTGATAAAGTTTATTAGCTTCCATAAAGAATTGAAATATTTCAAAGAGAGGGCAGTAGAGGTACAATGAGGAAGATGAGATCAAGGCAGATACCAGAAATGACAGAGAAGAGCAACAGGAAAGGGGAAGATTTGTCGAGAATTTTTTATAAAGTGTGAACCTGGCAAACTCTGCACAGCAATGTGCAGAGAAGGCAATAGGAAAAGACATTGCCAATTAAATTAAAGGAGGTGGACAGGAAAAACAAGAATATTTTGGAGTGAGATGGCTTAGTTAAAAATAAAATGAAAAACAACCTGATGAGAAATCTACTCTTTTGCTGATGTAAGTGAAGCTGCAGAAACTGATGGCATGCTAGCTTATAATACAAGATGGCATAGCTCACTAGACTTTCTATAATGCATCAGTCCTTGCCCTTTGCTCTGCTGGAGAGGCAATCAAGGAAACTCCATTGAGAGCTGTACATTTCCACATTGACTGAAACTGCTGGTTGCTTTGAAGAAACTGAGTGATAATAGAGTTTGCACTTAGTTGTTGAGTGGTCCCTAGGAAGCTCATTGGCTTCCTAACTGTACTGCTGGAGCATTGTGCCAAGGTAATCTAAGAATCCTGATATTTTCCTCTTCCATAAAGATGTGTTAAAATTTGCAATCTGTGAGTACTAAAATATGTAAGCTTAAGATCTGGTTTCTGGGAGCATCTGTTTGAGCAAAACTCAGTCACAGAATCTCAGAATGATAGGGGTTGTAAGGGACTTCTGGAGATCACTTAGTACAACTCTTGATAAAGCAGGTTCACCTAGAGCAGAGGATTGCCTTCAGGACATTTGGAAAGTCTTTGTAGAAGGAGACTCCACAGCTTCCCTTGGAAGGCTGTTGCAGTGCTCTATCACACTGAAGCTAAAGTTTATTCTCATGTCTAGGTGGAATTTATTCTGTTCCAGTTTATGCCTATTGCCCCTGGCCAGTGTCCTATCAAAGGCTACCACAGAAAAGGTCCTGATTCTGTCCTCATGACCTTCAACTTTTAGCCACTTATAAGCACTGAAAATATCTTCTCTCAATATTCTCTTCTCCAGGATAAAGAGACCCAAGTCTTTCAACCTCTTCTTACAAAAAAGATTCCCCAGTCCCCTAATCATTCTTATGATCCTCCATTGGACTCTCTCCAATAGTTCCTTGTCTCTCTTGCACTGGGAAGCACAGAACTAGACACAATAGCCCAGGTGAGGTCTCACCAGGGCAGAGTAGAGTGGAGGAAGAGCCTCCCTCGAACCAATGATGAAACTCTTCTCAACATACTCCAATATATCCATGGAATTACTTGCCATAAGGGAATATTGCTGGTTCATTGCAAACTTGTTATCCGTCAGCACTCCCAGGTGCCTCTCCACAGAGCTCCTTTCCAGTATGTCAACACCTAACCCTTACAGTTATATGGGTTCCTTGGGTGCAAGACATTAACATTTGCTTAACTTCATGAAGTTCACTTCTGCCCCATTCTCCAACCAGTCCAGGTCTTGCTGAATTGCAGCACAGCCTTCTGGCGTGTCTACCACTCATCCCAGTTTTGTATCATCAGCAAACTTGCTGAGAGTGTATTCTTTCTTTTCATCCCAGTCATTCTTGAATATATTAAACAAGATTGGAGCCAGTACTGGCCCCCAGGGAACACCACTAGAAGTAGACCTTGAACTGCTGATTGCAGCACTCTGTGCTCTGTCACTGTCACTGTCCACTCATCTAACCCACACTTCCTAAGCTTCACTATGAGGATGTTGTGGGAGATGGTGTCAGAAGTCTTACTGAAGTCAAGGTGGAAAACATCCTCTACTCTCCCCTCATCTACCCAGCCAGTCATGTAGCCATGAAAGCCTATCAGACTAGTCAAGTATGCTTTCCCCTTGGTGAATCCATGTTGACCACTCCCAATAATCTTTTCCTCTACTCAAATTTCAAGAAGAGCAAATAGAAAAGGATCAGGTGGATGGCTGAAAGATTTCTAAACTCTCAGGGCTGGAGTTTGTTTTATTTTTTGGTCACTTTCTTTATTCACTAATCTCTTGTCTTTTCCCAAGAAAATTCTCTGTTTTCTCCCCTCTAAAGTTTGTCACTTCAGTAATACAGCAGGAAGCTAAGGCATGGTTATACAACATATTTTCTAGCACAACAAGAAATTAGCTTAAATAGAATTGCTAACAGAATTTTATATAGCTTACTTTCTGCCTTCTGCCCTTCACTCCTCCCTCCATCCCTCACTTTTTTCTTTTTCTTTCTTTCTTTTTTTTTTTTTTTTTTTTTTTTTCCAGTTACAGTAATTGCTGTCTGAGCCTCAAAGGCTAAAAATCGTTTTTCATCTCATGCATGAAGAATTTTAGTCTGATTGATGACAGCTATGGAACCTTTCCTTAGTCACTAAGCTGCACTAATTTGCAAGCTAAAACAATATTAGCAAATTGTTAATGATCCATGAAACTGCTGCAGCAGTCTTAAATGTTATGCTCAGAACTTTCTCACAGCTAAAACAGCTTACCTAAATTCCCACAATGGACACAAAATGAGATGGCATTTACAAAACATCAACAACAAATAATAACTGTAGAAGTGACAGGCTTGGATAATGCAGTACGTTAGAGTGAATTACTTGTATTGAGGGCATGTGAAAAATTAACATTAAACCCCAGACCTAGTTTGTGGCAGTTTGGATTTAATTTTCATGTGGAGCTAAGGCTTGTGCACACATTTGCTGTCTGTGCTTAATGGCTGCAATTTTCCTCTATTTCTGTCACTGTGTGGCTGGTTTATAAAATGAACTGGATTCCTTAAAAAGGAAAATAAGGTCAATTTTGGAAATAATCTGTATTATTTTGCATATTGAAAAAAAAAAAGTCACATCTCTTTGGTTTGGATTGAAGGGTTTTTTTTAATATTTTATTTTGATTTGTTTGTTTGTTGTTGGTTTGGGTTGTTTTTTGTAACATTAATGTAGCCAAAAATACTGACTGGTGACTATTTTTGAAGCATTTTGAGAAGTTCTGTTGACTGAGCAATAATCAAGCTGTTTCGTGTTATGAGGAAGATTACTTCACAGTCATCATGTCAGAGAAAGCATACTTTGTTTTCATCTGTGTATTTACCAGGAAGAAAAAAGAGACAAAGCAATATGGCTTCCTTTAGCATCTACAAGGCTGTAGATAACAGGAACAGTTTAAATAAAACTATAGAGTTTTTCCTAGTTATATATGTGTTAGTTTGAGCCTAGCTAGAATGTTTTAGTGAGGAGAACTAGGTCATAGGCTGAGAAATTAAAACAATGGTGACGCCTACTTCGCTCACAGTCTCGCTGAGATGTATTAGAATTGAAAGCAAAACAGAGATAAGGTCACTTTGCTGGGCACTTTGCTCTGGGCTTTTTCTCTCAGCACTTTGCCTGCTGGGGAGCTCTGAGGCTGCTGGATGAACTCCATCTTGCTTTCTAACCTCACCCTCCATTTGCTTTGGCTGATCCACCTTGCTTCTTAACCCTCCTGGCCGAACCTCCATTCTTCTTTGGGACTGAGGTAAGGTTGAGAGGGGTAGGGGGAAGGTGAGGGGGTGGTTGAGAGTCCCTCCTGGGGCCTCAGGTTTATGGGAGGGGAGCTGTGTCTTTATTACCTTTTTACCTTGCATATTTCTGTATATAACTGTATATACTGTAAATATCTGCTTGTAAACTGTGCTAGCTGTAAATATTAGCTTGATTCCAATTTCCAGAGTTGGCTGAGTCTAGTCTGGGTGATTTCTAAAGTGTGGGGGGGTGGGCGACACCCAAACCACAACATATAAGGAAGCAGTAGCTTGTGTCATGAGGGCATGTATGCCAAGTAAGATATAAAGTAAATGGTTAATGTCTTTCATATGTAAACAAATTAGGCACCATCTTGAAAATCAAAGTAGTACAGTATCAAGCCACCCCAAAACACAGAAAAAAAATGCATCTAACAATAATTAAAAACATATAGATAAAGAAAAAACAGAGAGAACTCCAGATATTTCCAAATAATTAAAAATTAAATGTCATTAGAGTGATTCTCATAATTGTTGACTTTACAATCTGTTAACCAAAATATATTTCTGTTAATCTTATCCTTTCTCCATTAGTAGAGTAAGAACTTGACAATACTTCTCAAAAATGGCATGTTATTTTTTGTCAATTCCACTGTATTTTGTTGTATGTAGGTAATAATCATAGAATCGTAGAATGGTTTAGGTTGGAAGGGACCTCAAAGATCATCCAGTTCCAACCCCCTGTCATAGGCAGGGACACGTCCCACTAGGACAGATTGCTCAAGGCCTCATCCAACTGGATCTTGAACACCTCCAGGGAGGGAGCATCTACAACCTCCCTGGGCAACCTGTTCCAGTATCTCACCACCCTCACTGTAAAGAACCCTTTCCTAACATCTAGTTTAAATCTCCTCTCTTCCAGTTTAAACCCATTATTCTTTGTCCTGTCATTACAAGACCTTGTAAATAGTCCTTCCCCAGCCCTCCTGTAGGCCCCCTTCAGATACTGGAAGTCTACTTCAAGGTGTCCTTGAAACCTTCTCTTCTCCAGGCTGCAGAGCCCCAACTCTTGTAGCCTGTCCTCACAGCAGAGGTGCTTCAGCCCTCTGATCATCTCCGTGGCTCTCCTCTGGACTAACTCCAACAATTCAATGTCCTTGTGTTGGGGGCTCCAGAACTGCACACAGTACTCCAGTTGGGGTCTGACAAGAGCAGAGTAAATTAATATTGTTATTAGTGTGCTTTATCCACCTGAGGAACTATATTTTCTGAACAAATATGCACTGATTTTACCATTCCAGAACACACAGAAATCCTGGCATCTTTTATAAAACTTAAAGAAAATATTCTTTTGGTTTTTAAGGTCTCCTCAAGTATCTCTCCTATCTTCCAGGATGACTTGAACTTTCCAAGAAACTCCAGGAGGACATTTATTAAACTGAGTCACTAATTACTGAAAAACTTGCAATTCAAAAGAAACTGTAGGGAAAAAAAAAGGAGAAATGTCTCTTTTGATGAGATGTTTATGAAAGTGTTTGTACAATTCCACTAGGGCTGTAATTCCCTGGTTTGACAATGGACTGTTTGTCGTAGTCTTTCATTGTGACTAATATGCTGCTTACCAATGTGGTGCAACACTGTCACTTTCTAGAGTTTCTTAAGATAAAATAAAACTTTGTAAAACTTTAAATCATAAATCTGAAACTGAAATTGATGAGTTTGACTCTGAAAACATACAAAAAAAAATTACTCTATACACATAGGGATCAAAGATTTTTGTCTTAAAGCAGAATTATGTAAAAAAATGATTTTTTTTTTCTTGGAAAGCTATTAAAAAATGCAAGTCATTGCAATGCAAAAATTTAGCCAAAATCCAATCACTACAAGATTGTTTTTAAGTGTGCTGTTGAAGTTATTTGTGGAAATATCATTTTCATAAGGAACATATACTCCTGAGATTAATTCAGAAATGTCATTTAACACTTGATCACATGGAGGTAAACTATTTCTCTTCGTTCATCTCAGTCTTGAGACACATTAAAAATGTCATTGAAATCTGCTCTGGAGTGGCATAAATCTCTCTCTAGGCAAGCATGGATGTACTGGATTTACATGTCAAGGTTTTGGTAGTAGGGATGCTTCAGAGAGGGCCTTTGTGAAAAAGAGCTTGGGACTGCACTGTTCTAGATATAGACGGTTTAATCCATTTCAAATGAACCTACTACATGGCACAGCTGAGTTTATGAGCCAAGCTGATAGTGCCTTTGTGAAAACATATTTAAGAAAGGATAAAAAAACCCTACATACCAGCTGTGAGATAATGGGGTGATAAAAAAAAAGTTAAGGATGTCATGAATATTCTAAGGTAAATGAGGAAAGAGGGATGGGATGATGCAGGTGCTGAAGCTGAAATTCCTCTGCAGCCTGTTGAGAATCATATAATACATCTCAAATATCATCTAGTCCAACCCTTGACTCATCACTGGAGAGTCAAAACTAAACCATGTTCCTAAGTACCAAGCCCACACACTGCTTGAACACCTCCAGGAACAGTGACTCCACCACTGCCCTGGGCAGACCATTCCAGTGTTTGAGAACTCTTTCGGTGAAGTATTTCCTAATTTCCGGTCTGAATATCCATGGTGCAGCTTGGAACCATTTCTTTTACTCCTGTTGCTTGAAATGAAGGAGAGGATGATGGTACCCTCCTTGCTCATACCTCTTATCAGGTAACTGTAGAGAGCTATGAGGTCTCCCCTCAACCTAGTCATCTTTAGAATGGACAACCTCAGCTCCCCCAGACACTCCTCATAGGTCATGTGCTTCAGACCCTTCACGAATATTGTTGCCTCGTTTTATTATCTCTAATGGCACTGGCCACATTGAGTTCTAGTTGAACGTTGGCCTTTGGATTTTTCTCCTTACATATCCTTGCAAGAGCCTTGTACTCTTCCTAAGTTGCTTGTCCCTGCTTCAGTAGCCAGGAGAGTTTCCTTTTCTTTCTGAGTTCTACTCGAAGCTCTCTGCTTAGCCAGACAGTCTTCTGCCCTGTTGGCTTATTTTCCAATACATGGGGATAGCTTATTCCTGTGCCTTGATGACTTCCCTCTTGAGAAATGTCCAGATTTCCTGGACTCCTTTGTCCTCCAAGATTGCCTCCCAAGGGTTTCAATCAACCAGTCTCCTAAACAAGTCAAAGTCTGCACTCCAGAAGTACAAAGATGTAATTATATTCATTCCCCTCCTAACTTCACTAAAAATTGAAAACTCTACCATCTTGTGGTCACTTTGTCTAAAACATCAACTAAACTTTACATCTTCTACTAGCCCTCCATTTACAATCAGCAGGCATAGTAGTAGTGAGAGGTTCCTTGTTGGCTCATTCACTAGCTGTGTTAGGAAATTATCTTCCATGGACTTTGAGAACTTCTGAGACTGCTTCCTGTCTGCTGTCTTGTATTTCCAGCAGATATCTGGTAAGTTGAAGACTGTCACAAGAACAAGGTCTAGCGATTATGTGCCTATAAAATACTTTATGAATCTCCTCATTCTCTTTGAGTAGTCTGCAGCAGACCCCAATCATGACACTTTCATATTGGCCTTTCCCCTGTTCCTAACCCACAAGCATTCAGTCCTATCATCACTGTCATTGTCATGCTCAAGACAGTCATGACCTTCCCTGACATACAGGTTCACCCCACTGCCTCTCCTGGACCTGTCCCTTCTGAAGAGCCCATAGCCACCCAACACAGCACTTGAGCTATGTGATAAATCCCACCATGTTTCTGTCAGGGCAATAATATTATTGTTTTCCTGATGGATGATAGCCTTTATCTCTTCTTGATTATTACTTAGACTCTGTGTATTGACATAGAAACACTTCAGTCAGTCCGGGTGATTTTGTGAGATAGGAGGCTAATCCCTGCTTGATCGCTCCCAGGCACTACTCTGAATCCTGTCATCAATGGTCCTTGCATCTTCCTTATCATGTTACCCACTGTCCCCTACTTTTCCTGAGATGGTGGTACTTCCCCTGAAATACTTTCCCTGAGAGAGTGACTCAGGTTGTCCTCTTGCAGCTCATAGAGGACCTTGCTGAAGCAGATGTCCACACTACAGCTTGTGAAGGATCTCATGCTGCAGCTAATGGAGATACCTTGAAGGAAGCTGTAGCCTGTAGAGTGCTCCCACTAAAGCAGGTTCATGGCAAGAATTGAGGCCTAGAGAGGACTAGTAGTGGAAAAGTCTCTTCCTAACTTTGCCTCATGGAAAGGACCCATGCTGGAGCAGTTCTTGAAAAAATGCAACCCATGAAATGTTGGGGAAGTTGAAAGGCTGTATCTCATGTAAGGGAACCCATGCCAGAGCAGAGAAAAAGTGAGGAAGAAGGAGCAGCAAAAATAAAGCATTATGAACTGCCTGCAATCCCCTGCACTGCTTGAAGTTGGAAGAGGTAGAAGAGTGTGGCCGTTTGAGCTAGATTTCTAGCTCAGACATAGGGAAGAGGTGAACATTCCAGGGATAGACCATAGAATGGCAACAATGGATAAGTTAATATAATTTCATCGGAGCATCAAGAGCTTTATGCCTAGAAGCACAGCTTGTTCTTTCCCCTCCTTTGTTGGCTCCTGCTGCTTGAGCTGTGCCTGCTGCTATCTTCCCCCGCTGCTGTTTTGGCTGCTGCTGCTTTTGCTGCCTCGCCACCACTTGACCCCTTCTCCATCTTCCACAAGGTTACTATATTTTTCTCTAGTAGTTTATACTGTTATACTTAAACTGTAAGAAATACAATTTCATCTTCCCCTGACTTTCCAGAAAAAATCCATGTTTTGGTGAGTTTATTCTACCGGGGGAGGGATCCACCCTAATGAGTAAAGGTAAAACTGAGAAAGAGGAGAGTATGCTAAGGAAATGGGCTTAATTTTGTCCTTGTTTGTCCTAGTCTATTATTAATTGACAACAAATTGAATTACTCTTCCTTAAGTCTAGCCTGTATTGACTGTGATGGTAATTGGTAAACAATTAACTTTGTTTGACCTCTTTTTTTCACCCTTTTTTCTCTGCCATTCAGTTGAGGTGTGGAGTGAGAGAGTAGCTTGGTGGGTTTCTGACAGCCAGTCAAACATAAGCTACCACACTAGATCTTTAAAGGATGTTATCTATGAGTAAAAACAAAGGCTAGATTATTATCTACCATTGAACAATTGGTTTTGAGTTATTTGCAGGTGGCATGAATCTGGATGAGTCGAGATATTTTGTTAGATTGAATTTGAAGCATTTTTATTCAAGATGCTTTTTTTCTTGATGTATCTGCTAGCTACATTACACAGTATTACAGAATGGCAGGAATTGGAAATGGCCTGTAGAAATTGTCTAATCCAACACTCCTGCTAAGCCAGACATACTTAAATCAGGTTGCATAGGAATGCATCCAGGAAGGTTTTGAAAGTCTACAGGAGACTCCATAACATTTCTGGGCAGCATATTACAGTGCTTCATCATCCTCAAAGAAAAAGAACTTTTTCTTAAGATCAAGAGAAGCCTCCTGTGTTCTAGTTTATACCCATTAGCCCTTGATTATTCACTGGACACCACTGAAAAGAGCCCAGTCCCATTATGACCTTCAGCTTTTAGATATTTGTATGTGCTTATAAGATACACTCTCATTCTTCTCTTTTCAAGGCTAAAAAGTCCTAGATCTCTCAGCCTCTGTTTGTAAGAGAGACACACTAGTCCCCTCACCATCCTTGTGACCCTCCATTGGATTTTCTCCAGTAGTTCCCCGTCCCTCTTGTACTGGGGAACTCAGAACTGAACACAGTGCTCCATATGTGGTCTCCATACTGCAGAACAGAAGGGGAGGAGAACCAGTCTGTTGGCCATACTCAATGCACTACAGAATATAATTTGTCTTTTCGGCCACGAGGACTCATTACTGGGTCATAGTGAAGTTATTGTCCACTGGCACTTCCAGGTCCTCCTCCACAGAGCTACTTTGCAGTAGGTTAACCCCTAGCCTGTCCCCAGGTGCAGGACTACTACATTTGCCCTTGCTGAACTTCATGAGGTTTGCCTCAGCCCAACTCTCCATCCTTGTCCAAGTCTCACTGAATAGCAGCACAGCCTTCTGATGTGTCCACCACGCCTCCCAGTTTCATATCATCAGCAAATTCTAACTAGGCTTTCCTCTAGTCTTCAGGCAGTTTCCATGTTTACTATGATGAAAAATGCTGGAGAGTGCCTTAGCAACAACCTGAGATGGTTCCCTTAGCCCTTTTGGATGTATTCCCTTGTGACCCATGGATCTGTGGGTGTCCAGCTTGTCTAGTTGATTTCTTGTCCAACCTTCCATAACTAAGGGATAGTCCTCCTTCCTCCAGATTCTCTCTATTACCTCCAGGTACTGAAGGCCAGTTTCAGCAGTAAAGACTGAAGCAAAGAAGGTATTCTGTAACTCCACATCCTCTGTATCTGCTTTCACCAGGACATCCATTACAATCAGCAGTAGGCCCACATCTTGCCTGGTGCTCTTTTACCCACTAATTTTAACTGCTGAAAAGAAAAAAAATATATTCTATATATGTTGGTAACTGCTTCTGTTTAGCTGATATCCCTGACAAAAGAGGTTTTCTACTGTTTGAACCTCCGAATGCATCAACATTGTCATTGCCTCAGAAAAAGCGTGTGAGAGTGACATATTACATCAAAACAGACCAGCTCAAGATCTTGAGTTCCTAAGTTCTGAGAAAGCTGATATGAGTTTTAAGATATAATTACTAAATAAATAGCATTTAAAGTCATAGTTTTATTGGGAAAAAATATTAAAGCTTGGAGCACTTATGTCTGCCAGAAGCTGTAATTCTTTTTCTTTTATTTTCTTCTAGAAAAAGAAGTTTGTGTGAATGAGCACAAAAGTATGCATTGCCTCAGTGAAAATTTCAAGATATTAAGAGCTCAAATAAAATATGATAATAGTAGTTGTCATTTTGGCTACTAGATTACGCAGTTATATAATTACTGGAAAAGCTATAGGCCTGTTTAACTCTGCTGGCATTAACCAGCATGTGGAGCTAGGGTTTTAATTTTTTTTTAGTGTAGAAATGTCTTCATCAAAATAAAATTTAAAATATCAACAAATTTGTATTATCATAATAAGCTACACATGCATTCTACTCATCAAAATCACTTTTGTTTAAAAAAAAAAAGTGAAAAGCATTCTAGTCATAGAATCATAGACTCGAGCAGGTTGGAAGAGACCTCCAAGATCATCCAGTCCAACCTAGCACCCAACCCTATCCAGTCAACTAGACCATGGCACTAAGTGCCTCATCCAGTCTTTTCCTGAACACTCCCAGGGACGGTGACTCCTCCCTGGGCAGCCCATGCCAATGCCAATCACTCTCTCTGTCAAGAACTTCCTCCTAACATCCAGCCTATACTTCCCCCAGCACAACTTGAGACTCTGTCCCCTTGTTCTATTGCTTGTTGCCTGGGAGAAGAGACCAACCCCCACCTGGCTACAGCCTCCCTTCAGGTAGTTGTAGACAGCAATGA